>VZTZ01050175.1:0-303542 GCA_013400955.1 Drymodes brunneopygia | reverse complement strand
ATGATCTTTTGATTAATTCTTTATAGTGTATCTGAAATATTTGTTGAGACCTCTTTACTAGGCATTGGTTCAGACCTAAACAAGGCAACTTCAAGGATTTCTGGGTTTGGTTGTTGTTTTTTTTTGCAGCCTTTCTTTATATATTATTATGATAATGCTACTAATACTAATAGTAACAATAATTACAAGAACAGGAGTAGTAACAACTGTTAATCTAGCCTTTAAAATAGCTCCTCTGCACATTTAAATATTCTAAATATAATTTAGTTTGAGATTTTTATGCCATCATAAGTAATTTTTATTCATTTTAAACACAATTCTAGTTGTATAAATCAGTTCAGTATTCACTGCAGATAAGCAGATGTATTTCCAAAGGCTGTAAGGTGCAAAAAAATTAGCAGTTCTTAACAGAAACATAAATGTTATCTAGTGATTTTGATACAATTAGAAAGTATCAGCAAAAAATCCTAGCCTTGGATTTGTTGCCCATTTTAGATAATTCATTACAAGCACTGCCTAATAAATTTAGCAGTTTGAAATTGATTTATGCTGAACCTTTGTAGCATTAACATTCTTGTTTTATAATTACGAGCAAAAGGAGCATAACCTTTTCCTAATATATGGAAAAGAGATGTGATGTTTCTTAAAAAAAAATCACTGATTCTACTTTTCTCTCTGCCGTTAGCCTTGCTCTCGGTTCCTCAGCTAATACTGATGCACAGTGACACACAGTGAAAGTACCAAGGCTGCAGCAGAGCTATATGATTCTATCTCAGTGTTAGGAATACAACATGGTCTTCTGGCACATTCCGTAAAGACTGAAGGAGCCTACGGATCCTTGCAGGTTTCTGGGATCTTCCATAGCACAAAATTAACAAGTACCTTCATACTCTCTACTTTAAAATGTTGACCTGATTTTAAGGCCTGATTTTAAACCACCCTGATCAGCAATGGCTACATGTCTTTGTTTTTCAGAACTGTTTTCGATATGGTAGTTCTCATTGGGAGAAATTAAGTGTATTAAGATAAAATGGTTTTTTATTTCATTGTACTTGTGAAAGCTACCATGTACATGCTGTTGTTCTCTGTTGATCCTGATGCTGAAGAAACATCAAGGATTTTTTTCCTCCTGCTTTGGATTGCTGGTATCTCTGTACCTTAAATTCCCATTAATATAGTTACAGGGGTTGCCATGTAAATCCCCAAACAGCCTACATGCAGTTGTGCTGTCTATTTAGCGGGCAGCTCCCTTTCCCAGCTCCACCCAGGCTTTGGTCTGCCAGGGTCTGCACAAGTGTGTAACAGAGCTGCTGTGGACAATCAGGAATCAAAAGCTGGCCATGAAATAGTGAAGAGTTGCTATTTTGTCTTAAGCAAAAGAAAAAACAAAACCTTTTTGTTTGTTTGGTTGGTTTTTTTTTTTTATTTTTTGTTTATTTGGTTTTGGTTTTGGTTTTTGGGTTTTTTGTTTTGTTTTGTTTTTAATACTCTTAAGTCCCAAAAATCAGAACATGGGCAAGGTTTTCCTCTTAACAGCAGATGGGCTTTTTATTTTTGTCTTTTCTTGGCAAAGTACTACCTCCCTGTCCCAAAATTATTGAAAAGCATCCAGCACCAAACAATGAAGTGAGTAGCTTCATAAGAAGAATGGGTTTTGTCTGGATAAAATGTGAATTGAAAAGAGAGATTTCTGATCAATAACTCTATTTCTACAAAAGGATGACTTTCTATGAATACATTTTTAATAGGCTTTAAAAAAAAACCACCCTGGAGGCACCCATCACAGCAATGGAAAGCATCTGCAGCTTCCAACTGATGTTAAAAGACATCTTTACCTTGTCTCACTTGGGTGCTGTATGAGGTCCTGAAAATACCTACAGGTGCCTCATCCTCCTCTCCCAACACACCCTGTGCATTTTGGGTGCCCCTGCAGAGACAGACTGTGTGCCATGCATAAGGGCTGAAATCTAGTAGAGCATTTAATTTAAGTATGTGAATAATCCTATTGAGGTAATTTAAAGTAATCATATGCTCAAAGTTAAGTGTGTGCTTAAAAGCTTTGCAGGGCTGGGGCATGGCCTGTCCCCCTCCCCCAGACACCATACAAAATCAGATTTGTTGTCAAGAGATCTACCTCATCCAGCAGGATTGCTTCCCACGCCTTCTGAACTTGAATCTTGTCAGCTAATTTATACTGGAGCTTTTAGTATTTCATGCCATGAGAAATGCCCCAAAATATTGAAGAGAAGGTTCTCAAGAAATTAAAAAGTATAAAATGTGAAAGATGTAAGGGAAAATTGCAGATATTACACAAGTGATAAAAAAGTAATTAAAGAAATTATTAATGCTGAAACCAAATATGTTTTGTGTTATGCAAGCATATGCCTGGGATTTGCCTATTACCAAAACTGCAATACACAGAAACAGTGAAAAATCCTTGTACATTACAAAGCTGCTAGACTGCCAAGTTTAAACATGATTTTTTTTCCCCCCCATCCACATTCAGTATAGTCAGTTTGTTCTAAAGGCCATCCTTTTTCTGTTCTAATGTCCAGTGTTCCTTGGTTTTGTTTTTGCTTGTGGTTTTTGAGAAAGTAAATGTCCTGGATACAGTTTGACAGAAGATACTATCACAGACATATGTTACCTTTAGAAGCTGATAAAATGGATTTGAATTTCCCTTGCTCTGCTGCAGTGTTGATGATGTTTCAGAAAATTTAATATAAAGGGACTTTATAAATTTTTATATTTTAGCTATTTAAGACCACTATCAAAACCTGGTTTTTAATCAATGTATAGGTGTCAGGAACATGCATTATACTAACTCTCTCTTGCCTGTACTGCAAGAGAAATAGGTTGTGTTATACCATAGTTTGTGAACTATACTTTATATTTTTGAAATGCTATTATTTGCCCAGTTAATTCAGTTTTAACTGTCCATTCAATTTCAAAATATAAGTGAGTTCTGTTTACGCAGAACTCTTACTGGGTGGATGTTGTGGTATATGCCAAGTATATTTATGGTTTTAAAGGATGATGGTTCAGCAAACTTACTGCATAATAATCCTTACTTCATTGTTATACTGTAAGTGGTTAAAGCCAAGTGTACATGAATATATAATGTGCTCCTCCAGTTTTGTAGCATAGCAATACATTATACTGTTGAGCTACTAAGACATTTATTCCAAAGGAAATGCAGAGAGTGATTTAGAAATGCCAATAACAATAATGCAATTACAGTTGCAAAACATCTTAGTTGACCAAACAAATCTTTTCTAAATGCACCTAGAATATTTCTTTAGCACATTTAATTAAGTATATATTCAGCATATTTAGTTTAGGACCCAATTAAGCACCAGAAGCATAGCGGTATAAAATACAGTGCTTGCCTTCCAGGCACTCCGGCTTAAATTCAGCAACAGTTGCCTTTGAAGCTGTAATGCTGCTGCAGAGATGGGAAAGACAATACACACACAAAGAGGCCATATTGAAAAGTAGCACTGGTATCTACAGTAATTATAGCAATCATTCAGATGTTCTAGCAGTCAATACAGCTGAACTTTGGACAGGTTGCAGCTCTTAATTTATTAATGCAATATTTTTTCTTTATGAATTTCTCACATCAATCTCTTCCTTGTACGTGTGCAATTAGTTGTGTTAGAGTCTCTTCAACTTTTTAGGAATGGATCCTAGTGCAGTATTTACAACCAGCTTTGCATCTCTGGTTTGTATATCAATGTGTCAAGATGTCTCAGAGGCAAAGAGCAGAACACATACAGCAAAAGTGACAGTGACATGAAGTTACATCGCTCCAAACACTAAATCACGATGCTGAAGAAGCAGAAGACTTTGACAATAAGGTCTAAACAGAAGGACATTTTGACCTACAACATAACGCCAGATTAATGACTTGCTGATACTAACTGGCCCTATTTCCAGTGGCTGATAAAAAGCTGCTCTTGTTGTTTGTCCAGCTCCTGTTCTATACAGTCTGGGTGTCAGGCAGGATGAGGCAGGAAGCAGTGCTCAGCATGCATGGCCAGAAGTGACTCTCACTTGGGTGGACAAGGGGCACCATCCAGCTTCCCTTCCAGTGGGGTCCCACGCTCACAGGCATTGCCAGTTACCAGGCAATGTTCATATGTTCCTGCTGGTACTTTCCAAGGCACTTGTACATATGCCAGGAAATCACTTGTCTCCTCCTATAAAGAAAAGTAGCACTGCTTGTGCCTGGCTGTGTGTTTCTGTCTGGCTCCCCTCGCTCACAGTCCAGTAGAGCAGCTCCTTGAGCATAAGGATTTTCATAGCTTCATCTTCCCCTTGAATTGTCGTGGCTAGCAAAGCTATCAGTTTTTTTGTGCTGTCCTTGGTGTGGTGTAAAGCTTTTTATCAGGGTTAGAGGAGCAAGGTGCCTTTGTGGTGAGTGGTGCCCACGGAAGTCCTCTCTAGGACTGATGGGAGGGCTGTGCTTGAGTTCAGGAGTGGGTGCCAGCATTGGGCGTGGTGTAACCAATGGCAGTGGCTCTGCCGTAGAAACAGAGCTGATGAGATCTTGTATGACTACCATAACTGATGTGTGTTTTCAGGATGGGCATATGGCACATCTTTCTGAGATGTTTTTTCCATTGTTGACTGATGGTTTCTGTTACAGCAGCATGTCCTTAAACTCTGGTGTATACTTGAGGTTTAGGTTAGGCAAACAATGGAAAAATGCTAGAAGCAAAAACCTCTGAATGTCTAATAAAGGGTTTCTTGCCCTTGAAAAATTGATAGGCTGTCATTTAACCTTGTGGCACCTCTTCAAGCTGTCAATCAGACACTGAATATTTGAGACTTGTGAAGTATGATACAGAGTTACAAAATGGTATCTGCTCATTCAAAATTGTGAGTATTGGATTAATCTCTTGAGGTATGTTGATAACAGATGGAATAAAAGATCATATGGCACGGATCACATAGGGTAAGGTTAACCCCAATGCCCTGCTCAGTGTCCCTTTTCTCATTTAATGCCACTGCTAATTAACTGGCATGAGTGTTTGCAGCCATATGTGGGATGTTGCTGAAATCCTGCTGACTTTTGGCATACCTTAATACAATTCCTACCTTTATAGTACTGCCTGCTTTGCTTTACTTTAGTTTTGTGCTTGGTGCCCTTAGTAATAGGCTCTTTAATTTACCCATTTCTCATGTGCTTGCAAGTGGGGGAGCTTCAGTTTGCCTCATCAGGAAGTTGGTGAGCTGCTCTGCTTTTTGGTCTCTGTGTTTGTTTCTGTGGCAGCAGCAGAACAGGTTAGATCAAACTGAAAAAGATACAGCTGCTAACATAGAGATGCTGGTCTTCTCCCCAAGTCTGCTTTTACATTTTGCACCTCATGCAAAATATATCAGGGCTTGAAATAGGAACTGTGGCACAGAGCCCTTACTTTGTTATAAACAGGGGGATGATATTTCATGGGAGCACAGCTGTGGTTTAAGTTTAGTAGATTGCACAGTAAACTTTTTTCTCCGAAATTTCATTTAGGTTCAGGGCAAAATTATGGTTTTTTCCTTGCTAAGCAAAGGAAAAGCTTCCTGTCTTTGTTTGTCTAAATACTTGTGTTTTGATATATTTATGTCTTTATTTTGAGCCAGTAAATGCCAAATACATTTATGAGTCTATGTATTCAAGAATAAGAGGAATATCCCAGAGATCTGGTCCCATATCTCTTCTGTTTATGCTATTTCCATGGCTTATTTAGTGATGTGACCCCATCAAAAATACTATGTACAATTCAGGCCGTTTGTGTGCACAAATGATAAATTCAGTTTAGAATGGGTACCAAGAAGATCAGAGGAATGGAGAGCCTGTCTTGTGAGAGGAGACTTAAAGAGCTTGGCTTGGATAGCCTAGCAAAACAAAGGCAGAGAGAGGATCTGATTGCTTACCATAAATACTTCAGAAGGATAAACACCACAGAGGGAAAGGACTGTTCAAGCTACAAAACAATGTTGCCACAAGAATAAAAGGGTATAAACTAGCCACGAGTAAAGGCAGGCTGAAAATTGGAGAAAGTTCAGACCATGAACAGTGAAGTTCTGCCGCTGAGGGTAGCAGGGGATTTTTCTTATGGAAGCTGGTGATTGCTTTCCAGGAGGAAATGCATCACATAGTAGGCTGTGACACCAGAGGCCTGGATCTGATGACTGAGAAGATAATTTTCATTCCTGAGTCCCTGTTGCCCTATTTAGTGCAAGGTTTGTCTTGCACAGATATGCTGGCAGGGCTCCTTTCCCCCTCTTCCATCTAAGAGGGATAGATACCAGGCTATGACTTGCTTTTCTCTCTGAGCATCGTACTGCTGAGATTAGAATCAGGACTTACATGAAGATACAAGAGTACGTAACGCTGTGATCTTTCAGAGGATGTTTTATTTTCATCTCTATTTCCTTTTTCACACACATGTGATGCAGGGAGATGTTACTCCTTTGTATGCCAATGTTACTTTTCTGTCAGCTTTTTGGCATGCAGAATTAGGAAAGAAATTGTCCTGGTGTTAAACTATAGACCTAGGGACTGGGAAATTCTCCTGCTCTCTACATGTAGCAGCACAAGGCTATTCTTCAACCTGAAGGAGCTATAGAAGGCAGCACATTATGTTGGCAATTGTTGCAGTGAATGCTGCATCGTCTGGCAAGAGGCTCAGCTTGATGTGGACAAAAAGTGAATTTCTCCTTTGTGCCTACATCCTTAGCTCTCTTGTGATGAAAATAGAACCTGCTTTAATCTTCCTGAGGCTGACGGAAAGATATCTTGCAGACTGCAAGTCAGCAGTTGCCCACACAATTGTTTGGCAAAATCTATTTTTAAAAGTCCATAAATTCCCCAACTAGACAAACCGGGATCTAACAAAAAACCATCGTCACTAATGTACTGTCCTTTTAAAGAAAGACAATGCTCTCTCCTCCCCTCGTTTTCTCTTGTGGAAAACCTGCCTATTTTAAAATGTGAGTGCCGTGTGCCTGTGAGCAGCGCATCAGGCCAGATGCTGCCCCGCCACTGTCGGTCAGCGGTGGTTCGCAGCCCCGCGATGGCCCGGGGCCGGAGGCGCTCCCTGCGCCGGGCGGCTGCGGAGCGGGTGGCGGGGACGCGATCCCCGCGGCGACACCGACCCCGGCACCTCGCGGATCGCATGCGAGCAGCCTGCTCTCGGGCGTGCGTCAGCAGGGCTCAAATACAAACTAGGAAATCAGGTTAAGCCTCTTCACGGTTGTCGTTCCCCTGCGCATACCCTTCTTTCCTGCTCACTGGAGTGCGCTACGTGGGAAGCTTTTGCTGACTGTGGAGTCCACCTCACAGCTTTTTTCACTTATTAAAGTTGCAGACTCAGAATGAGTTAAAATTGCCTGTCCTTACCACTGTTCAAAAACCTGGAAGATGTAAGACCATACTGTGCACATGAGTCACCTACACTAAACACCCTTTGAAAATATAGCCCCAGGCTTCGATCTAAAGGCTTGTACTATTTTTCCTATATTTAAAATCAAGTGGTTTTCAGGCTGACCTAAAGGTCTTCTATGCAGAAAATTGTACAGACTACCTGAATTGAATCTGTAGTGTAGAGGTTTTTTTAGCTCTCTAGCTTTACACGTAAGAATTTCATATGTGAAAGGGTTATTTGTGCATGAATGAACTTGCACTTCAAACTTAAACTGTTTATGTAAATAGGAAAATCTTACTGTACATCCTCAGTGCAGAAGTCTCCTTTTTGAACTAACAACTCCTCCCCTCCAAAAAAAAACCTCCCCCCCCAAACCTAAAACCAACAACCCAGAATGAAAGTGATTATGATAGAATTATGGTTTTCAACGTGTATTATTATATGTGCCTACATTTAGATTCCCAAAGGGACCAATTTACTAATATTAAGTATTCTTGCAATAAATGGGATGTGGTAAAGAGAGCTGCATATATTTTATTTTTTTTAACTTAAGAATTGAATTTCAAATGAATAATAGTAGCACTGGAGTTCCAAATGAGTGGGACTTTTTTCCTAAACCTCTTATTAATTAGGAGTTATCATAAAGCAAAATATCTGCATTAATTTGCCAAAGGGAGAATAAAGATTGGTGTATTGCAGTACTCACAAACTTGTTCTGGTGGTGCTGCAATGCACAAAACTTCTAATAAATAGGGGAAAATGATGAATTTGACAACAGGCAATTAATGCTAATCTTTCCCTTTGCAGGGGTACATTTTATGCTGGTGTTGTAAGAGCAGAATTATTAGCTCTTCTGCTTTGCTTTCAGCCATGCTGCATGTAGCATTCTGCAGTATATTGTAGTAATCTATGAAATGCCTCCTCAACAAAATGCTTGTGGCACACAAACACCAAGTAGATGGATTTGGGGATGATCCTTTAGATAGCAGACCAAGTAAGACTGTTTGCTCACTTTTACAGTCCTCTTTGTAAACTGCTTGTCTTCAGCAATGAGAAGATGCTTTCAGAATAGGTTCCATTGTATTCTTGAGCAGCTCATTGTTGTGAGTCTGAAATTTGGATGGATGTGATTCATTTTCTGAGGAAAAGAGCTAAACACTTACTGAAGTAAATGGCAGCTTTTATAAAGCTAATTATTCAAATTTTACTTCATATATAATTAAAATCATGTTAAACTATTGCAGAAAAAAACCCCCCTGCTATAATTTTTTGTGGTTATAATGGTGTCTGGTTAGTAAACTCTTGTTCTTCTGAATACCCCATGCATGAAATAGAGCATGGGACACAATCAGAGTTATTTGTGAAATTATCTCAATGCAGAGCTGACACATACCATAAAAATAAATAGCTTTATGTGTTTGTGTGCATTGTGAGTGAGGATTTAATTTTTTTAAGTCCCTATTGTTCCTATTTTTAATTTCTGAGCTGTTTCATATTGGAACAGACCCAGGCACAATGGGAAACTACAATAATATTTAGGCATTGAATATTTGCAGCTTTGGCTGGATTTCTATTGCTGTTTTAGTTGATAGGAGAAAAGATATGCACATATATGTATCAGACTGTTTGTTTTTTCCCTTCCTTCCTTTCTTCCTTCCTTCCTTCCGTCCATCCGTCCATCCATCCTTCCCTATGCCTCTCTACCTCCCTCTCCGTTACCAATCTGTCCCCCAGTACAAAGTGTGTAGTAAACAAATTGTATTATTTTCTTTGTGTGTGTATATAGAAGGTGTAAAGATACAAAACTCCATGTGTTCATACATCAGTGCTGACTGGCAAAGCCCAGTGCTTCCTGACCTGAGCCATGGGATTACCAGAAGACAATAGCCACATTGTTTGGAGCAGAGGTTAAGGAGCTGGTATAGCATTACTGTCATTTTATATTTCAAAACTAATTATAGTGCTTACTTCTACTATTCCTTTTCTTACTTGGGAATCTAGATTCATCTTGTGTATTTTTAGATACATATACATACATTTATATATGCATTTTTTCTTCTTCTGTCTTATCAAACACCTGCAACAAAAGCCATGTGCCTGCTTCATTAGCTAGAAGTGTCAATATGCCAAAGGCCCATATTTGTATATTACTTTAATCTGTGGTTTCAGCAGCAAAAACAATAGCCTTCTACATTTGTTTGTTTACCTTTATAGGCCACTGTAAAACAATTGCTTGTGTTATCCTCTATGCCTGACATGAAATGATTACTTTCATTGCCCAGTGGTCACTGTATCATCCAGTGGGCACAGCAAATTGTGCTCCTAGTCTAGCTCAAGTAGCTGAGCTGAACCCAGGGGATCTTGGCATGAACAGTGGGAAGAGGATATTGCCTGTAGCAGGCTGGAGAGAAGGAAAAAAGTTTAGATGAGATTTCAGATTATGTTGCTTGGTTTCTGGAGTGCTTGCAGGTTTATTGTATACATAAGAAAATATAAAAGTTCTCGTGTGCCCACACATGCACACAAATGCCCCATGGTAATTTCTTCTGGGTCCAAGACACCAGGATATATCCACAGTTTTTAACCATTATTCTGTTGAATTCTGATATACCAAGTCCAGTGACAAGCTCCATATAGCACCATCCCAGATTCTGCTGGAGCAGTGGGGAGCCAGAAGTGGACCTTCTGTAAGCTCAAGGAGTCCCTTGGACCAAAAGCTGCTCAGAGGAATATTCTAGACATGAGCTTTTCAGTGAGGGAGTAGGAGGGTTATAAAGGTGTAAGAGGCAGACACAGTCCATTAGGTCTCCCTAGATGAGTGGCTCTCCTCACAGTACACTGAAGTGGCTGAGGGAGGAGAGTGAAGATTTCTGTAGCAAATCAGAGAGTTTCTCTGCCAGCAGCTAAATCCCATATGGGAGCATCAGCTGCACTTCCAGACAGGAGTGGAGTCCTGTGGCTGTTGGAGAGATAGTGTTAGTTCCAGCCTTAAGATTGCTGTAACTCCCCACAGGGCTTTCCAACCAAGAATAAATCTGTTATTCTCTGACACAAACTGCTGAAGCTGGGTCTTCCCCATCTGCACAGTGCCCCTTTTTCCCCTGAACACAAATAAGGCATCTCTTGCCTTCCAGAGCTCCTGTTGTTCAAGCAGGAACTGGTATTTTCCACTGGGTTAGGTTCTGTGAGCCTTGCATATTCTTTTCCCTGTATTTTGCTTTGCAGACCCGCTCAGGAGATGGGGGACGTTCTCACCACCTGGACATTGCATACGTATTGGTAGGGTCCAGGACTGCTTGTTGAGTTCCCACCTGCAATGTTACTTCACATTTGTTAGCAGTCTTATTTGTGCTGCATCTTAAAGTCACTGCAGTGCTCGCTGTGAAGGTGCCCCATAGACGTTGATACTGCAATTTTTAAGGAGCAAAGATCATTACATTTTTAAATGTTCATTTAGGAGTCTGATTTAAAGCCAGAAGAAAAACTTAAAAGAATCTAAGTTAAAGCAGGAATAGTTCCATGCTAGAATAGCTGCAAATAGTAAATTATACACTTAGTTACGTTTGATTGAGAGAGTTTATTGCTCATGTGAGCAAAATGTCTAGCCCCAGGCACTGTGCAGGTAGTTACTGCGCAAGCATACCACCTGCAGTCATGCCAGAATACCCAAACCCCCTGATACCACAGTGCTCGCTGTCCTGAATAGGAATTGGAGGTCATGCCAGATTGCGTTGCAGTGCAGTGAAGTGGACTAGAAAGAGGCCACCCACCTCATTTGCACTTGTGCCTTACAGTAATAGGTGCTTGAATGTCAGTGGGTGGTGATAAAAGGCTAATTTACTTACCCCCAGTGCTGGGTGCACCCCCTTTCTGCATGTGCAGTGGAGATCATAAAGTCTGAGAGATTGCCCACTGTACTGAGGCCTCTACGTTATTTTTATTTTTTTTTTAATTATTATTTAATCTTGTATGTTCCAGTTGAGCTACATTAATGGATTAGAATACAGCGTGATCTTAGGAGAATTCCACTACAATAGATAGATAGTTGGATGGACAGACAGACAGATGCAAGTTTAAAGCACAAGAGGATTTGCATATTTAGTTCTGCTTTACAGCCTCCTTTAGAGAGTGGGATTAATGATCTGCTAAATTATCACAGTTGAGAGTCTTCAGCATTAGTGTGAATGCATATCCTGCTAGAGCTAGTTTTACAACTTTTCTAGAGACATTTACAAATCTTACTGGGGCAAGGCAGGGAGGGAAGCGGGGGATATCTAGTTGTTGACAAAGCTGCTGGCAACTCAAGGAGAAAAGAGAAAAATCAGAAAACCATCCCTTTTCTGGCATGTCTAAGAGCCTTTCCATCACCCACTGCATGCATTTAGAGTGAGAGTAGGAAGAGTGTTCTCCAAGGACTGTTTGCTTTTTGAGTATTTGAGAAGCTATGTTAAGCACTCAACTGCAAGTTGGCTTAGAGATAGGTCTTCCAAAAACATTTGAAAAAAAGCTCATAAAGGCAAGAGAACTTAAAATCTTTAGCACACCTTTTGGTCCCTGATTTTAAAGATTTTAAAACATGTGGTTGAGTAAGGTGCGCTGCAGAGGACTAGGGGCAAATGCGACTACTGTCTTGGACAGCACCAGTCTCATAAACTTCCTTTTGATCTAGCCATTAAAAGAAAGAACATTACTTGGCACATTTCTTGGTTACACATATTGCATTCTTTGATCCCATTAAATAATAATGAATAATAAATGGCATAGTTTGGAACAAAATCCTGCACAGCTCAGTAAGAGAAGCAGGCTAACATACCTTCCACCTCTCATGGAGGGAGATATGAGTGCATCCTAGCACCCTGCCTAGGGTTAGAGGTCTTAAAAAAGCAGGGAGCTGTTTCCAGCCATTTCACTGTTGTGTAACAACAGTTTTGACCTGCATTAGCAGAAGAGAAAACACACACAGGTTTCAGTTAGGTAGGAAAAAAAGACTGCTGGCTTCTGAGATGACACCAGCAAGACTCCCCATGGTATCCAGGCTGTATCCTAGAGGAGATTGTTCACAAAAACAATGCAGGAACTGAGACCACCTAATCTTAGGAAACAAATTTACGGCCCTAGATTTGTTCAATTTAATTTAAGGACTTAAGAGCACAGTTGGTTTGGGTTCCCTGTGCAGTGAAGAGACTGAGACAGATACATCCATAAAGTGATTCAAGTTTCAGCTGAGTCAAGAGGTGCCATTTTATGTCCAGTGACTGTATACAACCCAGCCTCTGTGTGTAAGTCTTAATGGGAGTGCCCCTTTTCCTTAACTCCAATACCCAGGAGAGCAGGTATTTATGTAATACTCAGGAGACCTGCAGGTGCCAGGGAAGGAATGTCTTTCTGTTATGCAGTTTTTCTCTCTGCTGAAGGTATCTTGCTGAATGAGGGACTGATCATCATTCTTGGCAAGCCCGGGCCTAATCCAACCACGCCTTATCTTCAGGACAAGATCTATATGGGCAGCCTCTTCAGCTGACCTGAGCTGACTGTTGGGAGATGGGTACCAAACACTTGCTTTTTTCTCCCTTCTGTTTGGAATGCCCTAGCTTCACCAAGCTTATTTGACACCATCCTTAGGGGCTTAGAGGGGTCTTATATGGGAGTGTGTTAGGTGTCCACTGGCAGTTTAATGTTACAGAGATGAACACTTACCTCACACTTAGCAGTAAGATTCAAAATCCAGATCTGCTGCTCAGGGGGCAAAACTTGCTGGTTTAGGGTGTTCAGATGGAGTGTGTTGTAATTTAGAAGGGAAGAGATAATTCAGGAAAATAAAGCAAAATACATTTTGGCATTTTCTTTTAACCTCTCTCTAATGCTGTGCTTCCCTATTTTTTTTTCTTTCTCCAATTTTTTTCACTCATTTTACTTTTTTGCCCTTGAATTCCCTTCCTTCACATGGCAGTTCATTTCTACATTTCCCTTTCCTCCCCTTGCCGTTTCCCCAAGCTGATCCTCTGCACTAGCCTGCTCAGCTCTTCTCATTCCTTGGTGGTGCAACTGTCCCCCTTGCCTTCTCCAGAGAGCAGCTCCACACTGTGTGGCCAGGCAGGCAGCTGCTGGAGCTGCTGGAGCTTTGCTGTTTACTGAGATGCACCCTAGCAGAGCCTGAGAGTGGAGCCGTAGGACACGAGCAGTCTTGGAGCTCTGGCAGGATAACATGATACTTGTCAAGAAAGATGTCTTCACATCTCTTGTAACACTGCAATGGATTTCCTTCATCTCTTCTATAAAGAGAGTATTTGTACCATTTCCCTGGTTTGCTCAGCACCAGTTTATAGCCTGCTGCTGGATTGGGCTTGCTATTATTAATTACTTGTATTTATTTAGCCTCCTGGAATACCAAGGCATGATTGTGCAGGAAACTTTACACCCACAAACAAAAAAGGCAGCTCTCTTGCCTAAAAAAGCAAACAGCAGACAGCTATTTGGGGAGATCACATTTACTCCCCCTGGGCTGATGTGGCAGCTAAGTGATGAGTAGGAGCTGGTTCATAAGGTACAGAGGAAGTTGTTCCCTGTCTGGGGCTGGCCATGGGCACCTTTTGAGTTCTGGAGCTCTTGCATTTTTTCGGTGGGTTATTTTTTTTTTTGTGTGTGTCTTTCAAGGCATACAACAACCAGATCTGTCCGTGTTTTTTTAAGCTCAATTTCTCACACCAATTTCTCTGCTTCTAATATTTCCTTTCCCTCTTTTGACTGCCACAGTTTATCCACTTTTGTCCTCCCTGCAGCAGATCCTCACTGTGTTGCTGCTTTTCCTCATGGCACCTTCACCCCTTCATGTTCCTCTCCCCTGCTCTTGCCTCCTTCCTGCTCCCCAGCTAGGGTCCCTCCTGCTGCTCTGCCTCTCTGCTCCTCCACTTGGCTGCCTGCAACAAAGGAGGCCAGGAAGAGGCAGGAAGTACTGTTTAAAAAAGGAAGAGTCACCCTGCATGCCCTGTGCCAGAAGTGCTTCTCTTATCCTGCAGTCAGCTTAGAAAAAATGAAGGGGGATGTCCAGAGGGTGTCCCAGCGGGAGAGCATCCCCTCTGCAGAGGATGGCTGTGGGGTTCCTGGGGGGGCAGGTGGTTCCCCACCGCCCGTGCAGGGAAGGGGCTCTGACACAAGCACACCCTGTGCTGGTATAAAACTATCTAAGCCAAAGTTCAGGTGAAGGGCAGCCATGTAGCCAGAAAGTCATGTGGCTCTCATGTTGGTTAGTATGTCACTTTGAACAGCTCTTATCTGATATTATTATGACTAACCCAGTGCTGACAGCATGGAACAGATTACAGGAGCCATGTGATGATTATTTAAGGCATCGCTGAGTATAACACGCAGCTAATATTAACCCCTTCTTTCCAGAGCAGCTCTCTCACCCTGTGAGCAACACCTGCAGCAGGCACCTACCCTGCCCTGCCCTGCCCTGCCCTGCCCTGCCTGGGAGTGTTCTCTTGCCACCATTACCTTGGGTGCTCTGTTTCAGACAAGGCTATTTTTGAGTCATTCCTCTGTTTCAGCGTGGCCTTACAGTTCAGAGCAGTTCTCTATGGTTGCTCTTTTTTTTTTCTTTTTTCTTTTTCTCTCTTTTTTCCTTTTTTTATACATTTTTTCTCCTTTACTTTTCAGAATATGAAGGATCAATTATGACAGGTACCCGTATTTTGTATTTCCTGTGTCAGCACATGCCAATAAAATTCAGAAGCCTTTTTGTTTTGTTATGGTTGATCTTTAAAGTTATTGAGAATGACGCTGAAATCATAGCTGGCAAAATAGACCTCACTGTTCTACATAAATGTCAGCAGCGCCAAGGCAATGCGTTCTGAGAGGTAACAATTCGTGCACACACGGGGAAGGTGAGGTGTGCACGCAGACTGTACCCTTTAAACAGCCTGACACCTGCACCAGGCATTTCTAAAACAATGCAAAAAATGCGGCATTTTATAAAGCATGACAGGGGCCCTGACTGTTCAACCACTTTGACGGATGTGTTGAAAGCTGTGTTGTGAGGATCCTGGATGAAAAAGCTAGGGCTCCTGGTGGGGACTGGGGCCATGGTGTTGCCCCCTCATGAGGAAACGTCAAAGGTGCAAAGAACTTAAATTCCACACCTGGAAATCCTGGTCACAGGAGGGGCATTACTTATGTGGTAACACAGAGGGTAACATTACATTACTAGCAGTCTCTGGAGTGAAAAGGGAAACACTGCTGGGACGGGGTTCACAGTGACCTCCCCATGTGGGCCCATGTGCTGCTGGGCAGGAGACACTCACTGTCTCCCTTTGGGGGCTGCCTGCAGCCACCCTGTGCCCCTCCAGCAGCATCCATGGGGAGGGAGCAGGGTGCTGTAAATTTATCTGCTTTCTTTTGCACAAAGGGAAGATGGGGAATTATGCAATCAGTGTTTTCAGCATTGTGAAAGCCTTTCCCAGGGCTGTGAAGGCAGAGGAGGTTTGGCCACTGGTTTGGTTGGGAGCCAGGAGGAAGGCCATCAGAAAGGTATTGTGTGAAGGAGAAACTGTGCTGCTCTCCTGGCCCTCTGTATGAAACCATATCTCTCTTCCTCTCATGTCTTCAAAATCTCAGAGAAAAAAAAGGGAGAAAGGTAGAGAAAGTCGGGAGCAGGAACACCAGGTAGGAACTCTTCCCTCCATTTTAAAATTGGGGCCAAACCCAAATGCGATCACAAGCACTACAAAACATGGTTGAGATTAATTACAACTGAGACTCAAAAGGCCCATAAGCTTTTGTAAAGGGGTTAAAAAATCCCTTAGATGGGGCCTTGAGCACACTTCGTTTAAATTAAAAACAGAAGAAAAAAAAGAAAAAAAAAAGGAGGCAAACAAGAGAGAAATAAAAACCCCTTTGACTCTACCAACAGCACATGCACAAGTGAGTATGTTGGCAGAGAACATCCATGTGGGGTTTGTATTGCTTGAGAGGTAGGGAGAATGACACACTGTGAAAGTGCAGGAATGCCTGTGCTGGTGAGGGGTTTTGTTCCCTCTTCCAGCAAAGCTGTAAAAGACAGAGCCACTGGAGTAGGAAACAAGAGAACAAGTGGTTGAATTGTGTAATAGTAATAATCATAGCAACAGTGACAGTACTGATTCCCTGTGAGCTTTGGTCAGTGCTTGAGCCCATCTCTCAACACACTCAGGCATGCTGGTCACTTCATCCTGCCTATCGTGTATGGGAGTTACTTCATCTGTAAAACGATTGATAAATTGCTAATGTGCAGATTTGTGATGAGCTCAAATCATTAATAGTTTGCATTGCTTGGAGATCCTCTATTAGAAAGTGCATGCAAGGCTAAATCATTATTTGTTTCTTTTCTTGAGCTGAATCACTTTCAGAAAAAAATTATTTTCTGCAGATGCTCTATGAAATGTTTGTCCTAATGCTCATTTATCGTGACTGGCACTGATGGAGCGGGTGCTGGTATGAAGCAGATGTATCTGTGTAATAGTTTACTTTGATGGCTCCTTTAAGAGGCTTCATAATCTTTATATTTTACCACTGGGTTTGGAATTTTATGCTCCTTTAACAGGTGTATTACCTTGATCAGATGTTTTCATTTTAAACTATTGACTTATGAGCACATGGCCTGCAGGGATTGATGTGCAGCAAATTGATTCCTTTTAAAAGATTTATTCTTATATTCTCTTTTCATTTAGTGTAGGAGTTCACTAGAAAACATAAATGATTGATAATGACAGTTCATGAGTAAAAATGAAAGTGTCCTGCAATTAAAACCTTTGTTTCCCTTAGTTTAAAATTAGAAAGAAATCAGTAGGGATGGGAATACACACAGAGAGATCCAATCTAAAATCAGACAGAGTTTTGTTTTCTGGGTTAACATTTAACAAACCCAGCTTTTAAAACATTTCTTCTCCACTCACAGCCACTATTGTTTTTGTGCACTTTTATCATTCAAAGAGTTCAGGCTATTTGAAAAGGCTGTGTACAAAGATTACCTTAAAATGACTCATTGTAAAAGCTCCCTACCTGATGAATTTGTCCTATCGGAACGAACATCTATTTTAATAGAATCCACTAAAAAAGCTCAATCTGTTCAGCCTGTGAGATGGAATGCAGTAGCAAGAGTCCTGCCATGAAAATAGCTTGTGTAATCAGTGGAATATAAATGGCAACAGCATCTTGTACTCCCTTTTATGATGGTGGAAAGAGAAGGAATTCAGTGGGCAGCCATATGACCAAGTCCTGCATGACTGAGGAGCTCACATTTTTGCATTATGCAGTAGCACAGTATCTCGTGTGTCCGAGAGGAGGTAAATTGTTCCCATGCCTTGTGACCAGAATCTCTGTCTGGAGGAAGAAGCAGAATAAAGGACCATTATTTTAGCAGAGGCATTAGAAATTTGTGTAACTGCTGGAAGCATTGATTAACAAAATATTTTCTCATAATGGCTAGTACCCTTCCAAAAGTAAGAGAGGGGAGGTTGCTTGAAATAAAAAACTGAATACATGTCTGGCAGCTTATAATTTTAAAGCAGTGCCTATGCCGACAGAAGAGGCATGGATATGACAATTACTGAAGGCTTAGTACCAGGATAAATTTAAAGCAACTTTATTCTAGAATGAGCCTTCTGCATGAATGCATGACTTGTGTTGGTGCCAGCGTGGGTGGTATTTGTTAGATTCTGGAGTCCAGTCTGTGTTGCTGCATGAAATGAGTGTGATGGGGTCAGGTCAGTCCTTGCTGAATGATAATCCACATCATAAAGCTACTGTAAATGATTCAGCATGGTTTAGTATTATTTTCAGCCAGTGCCCAGGAGAGGCCAGGACTGAGCTAGCATTAAGAATGAATTGTCCATGCTTTCCACTCTTATATAACGGAGGGTTCAGGTCACAGAAAAGTACGTCAGGAAAATGAGCACAGCCTCTTTTCACAACGTAGATTACTTGTCTTCCTTAAACAAAGGTTGTGAACTAGGGTGGAGGTTTGGTTTTCAGAAAGCATTTCAGAACTTCCTAGAGAAATTGAGTTATGATTCTGCATGTTGACAGAACTTTTAGGACAGGTGCTGAATACCCCTTATTTCCACAGTGACCAGAGTAATTTGCCCCATTTTTGCAAGGGGTTCCCATGTTGAGGTTGCAGTTTTTAATTTCTAAGTAGATATAATGTGTCAGCTTAAAGCCAAGAATTCAGTTGCAGACAGGTTATTGCTGCAATTGGTGACTATTGTGATTTTTTTCTTTGATCTCTTACTAAGGCAGTTTTGCAACATTAATTTGATTAAATTGTTGTTTGAGGTCATACCAAATTGCTGTGTTCTTTTGTTGTTGCCCAGAAAAGGTTCTGAATAAGTTACTCGTGTAGATACTTAGGTAGTTTTTTTGTTTGTAGAAGACTACAAAACGCAAGGCTGGGATACAGTGCTTCAAAAAAGGACAGATCAAAAGGAAAGAAAGAAAAAGAAAGAAAGAAAGAAAGAAAGAAAGAAGAAAGAAAGAAAGAAAGAAAGAAAGAAAGAAAGAAAGAAAGAGTAAATTTTCAAAAATCAGAAACCATAATTCCTAGTTGTCTAAATTAATTTTTTAGCAACTACAGTTAGGCTGGACTGATAGCTGTGTGATTGCTCTACTTAATTCTGGAAAAAACAGTTATATTGTGGAGTTTTACTTATGTACCAGGAAAAAAATAAAGCAAAGCTCTGTGTGCTTCAGACTTGGCTAGGAAGTCCAGCCAAGAACAGATGGAAACTCTGCCAAGCACTTTTTCATTGAAGAGTTTTCTTGAAGCTTTAAGTGGGGAAGATCAGAGCTTTGCAGACAAAATTGCTGATTCCTGCTCAGAGTGCTACTCTCTTTCCTGCATGTAGGGCCACCTTGCAAATATGGGCTGGACATCTGGCAAACATAGGCTGGGTTCAGTGGCTGTGTTTGTCTGGGCTGCTCATGCATGAGGACCATTTGACTTGGGACTGAAATAAACAATATCTGCTGGGGTTTGTACATGTATTTTTAGGGATTTTGAAATCTTGGTGTTTGCATTGCTGCAAGACCCTTTCAGCCTGTCCCTGGGCAGTAGAAGGTCCCATGGGGAAGGCTCAGTATTGCTCATGTTTATCAGCTATAATGTTGTACTAGTCCAGGCCCCACACTTGAGCTCTTCTTGATGTATAGAAAGGTCAGTTTCTTTTTTTCACCCTAGTTGTTCAGCAGTTATATTCTCCTTAGAAGTACAAATGTGCTCCTTTACTTGCAGACTTTTCTGTCCTTTAGGACTGTACAATTATTTCAGAGGGGACTGTATCGTAAAAGACTAAAAAAAAAAAGTTTGTTTCTGGTTTTGGTCTTTTTTCACTCTTTCTTTTAAAGAAATGCCATGAAAAAGCCATGAAGATGGAGTTCATTATGTTAATCCCATCTCTAAAAGTGCTGCTGTGCTGCAGGCCTTTGTTGTCAATAAAATGTCAAGCAATGGCATGTACAGCATGTTGTGCAGACTTCGAAATGCCGCAGCTGCAGGACTGCGCCGTGTTTTCTACACGAGAGCTGAGAAATATGGGAGGGATTAATGTCGGGTGCCCAAAGTGTTCATACTGAAAACCAAAGCAAGGAAAAGACCAAGCCTTACAAAGAGTTTTCTTCAGTGTATTTGTAAAAATTGGTTGTCATTCTTCATAGTTTGAAAGACATCTGTTTACCCCTAGTTTATCCAGGAAAGCTGGTGTAGTGGTTTGCCTTCTCACAGGGGCAATATCCTTTCAAGTATTCATGGCAGTGTAGAGCACAGTGGTGCTATAATACAGTTATAGCCATTAATTTGTCATGCTTGTGATAATATGGGAGGCAGGTGAAATACCAGAAAGCAAATTGCCTATTTTAATTCCCAGAAAAGAGACTTCTTTTCAGCACTGACCCATTTTATGAAATCATGGATTTTGTGCTGTAAAGGAATTGATGCCTTTTTGGTACAAATGTGACCAGTTTGTAGGTCTCCACACCTGTTGTGGGAATGTCTGGCTGCAGGAAGGTGAGCCAAATACATTAATAATGTGACCCTCACTAGCAGAAGCCAATAAGGGAAATATGACATTCCTGGAGATGTATTTTGTAGGTGGGGTACAGAGAGTAAAGGACAGCACTGTTTTTGGTTCTCCAAAGCACTGAAATGGGAAAATTTGCCAGTCTGGTCATGGGATAAGAATGGAAGGACTGTGAGCAGAAAAACTGCTCCTGCCCTAATTCTGAAACAAGTATCACACCTTGTTCCTCAGACATAGTATTCTGAAATTTTTCTTTTTTTTTTTTTTTGAGGAGTATCACCATCTCTTCACACATCAGTGGTGTGTTTTAATACCAAATCTATGTTGCAGATCAGTTACTACTGATTTTCAAGAAAAATTAAATACATTAAAATGAAGACTGGCCGTACTGTGCTAGTAGAACTTTTGAGACCAGTGACTTAGTCTAGTATATAAGAGGGATGAGTGTTGTCATGTGGAAATAAGAGGGATGAGGGATGATGATTGTAATCTCAGGCCATGTAGGAAGTTTTACCCTAATACCTGACCATAGCATTTTCATCTCCATGCTGCTCTCACGCTGATTTCAGTGACCGGATGGCAGACGGAAGAGACACATTACTGTTATTATTTGATACATGTGAGCTCCCGTGGCCTTCCCACTGTATTTGCCTGGATTGAGCTTTGCCATCTGCACCGTGGGCCAGACACTCTGCTGTGTGACTTCATCCACCTCTCCCTGGAGCAGCTTGCTTAGGTTTCATATAATTACAATTGATGTCTCTCAAAAAATGTTGCATGTTATGTTTTATGTTCCTTTTTGACACCTCATGATAGGGTTTCTTACCGCAAATCACCATGTTCAAAATGTGGAAATATTGCAGCTGTAAAATTAATTTCTTTTGTATTTATCCAGGTGTGGGTATTAGGAGTCAACCAAAATCTGGCATCATAAATCCTCTTCTAGGCAAAAAAAAAAGAAAAACTTAGTATCTTCATCCAGGGTTTCTCTTGTCTTTCAGGCTCCTTTTTATTGTTTCCCTCAACATGCTGGTGCTGCCAGGTTCCTTACAGCTGTTCTCATTTTGTCTGTTGCTGGCTTGTGTGCTGATTCAATAACTACAATAGTGTACCCTCCATCCTTTCCTCCTTCCCTCCTTTCTTCCCTTTTTTTCTTACTTCCTTTTTCTCATTCTCCAGTATGGGGGTAAACAACTTGAAAATACTTCCACCAGCACATAGGAAGGTTACTCTTGCAACAAGTTCTGCATCCAGGAATACTGTAGCAAAGTGTTTCATCAAATATAATTTTTTTCAGTTTGGAGGCATCTCTTCTTGTGGGCAGTATCAACAGAAATGCTGTCTTTATGTAGGGTTTGGAGGTGTTACAGGTTGCACTGAAACAACTTGCGCTTACAGAAAAGTAATTTTCTACTTGGAGGAGGATCTGGGTTTAGCACAGGGAGCCAGAGCTGTTGACAGGGCTTTGCTAGGTGGTGTGGTCTGTTGGGCTAAGTTAGGCAGCAGCACAGGACTTTCTAAGAGTAGGTACGAGGATGAAGAGGTTGTTCTTTTGCACAGAGCCCTTGTGACTCAACTGACATTTCTACTTGGAAGAATTCCCTTTTTAACGGTGAGAAATATTTTAGTTTGTCTGCTTGGCCCTCTGTGATATGTTCCTACCTCACACTAATGCCAGTCGTATCAGATCGTTCTAATTATAAATGTGACAACTCTGAGAATTTGGATTTTAAAATCCTGGGGGGTTTATGGGATATTTTCTAACTCCTAACCAGAAAAAGTTACTAGTAGGCTTAACCAGGTTAGAAGGTGGTGTTTTAGCCACAAAAGTACCTAGTCCGCACCTGGATTTGAGCCAGGGAGTACATCTGCTATATATCTGAGAGAGGGAAACGAAAGTATCCTATGCTGTGAGATTGGTATCAGCAGGGTCCCCTGTTTCCAACCATGCTCATTTGCTCTAAGTCATGAAATTAATTAATGGAGAAAATTTCTTGTAAAATAGAGCAGCAGTTCTGATTTACATGACTTCTGTGCATTTGCAAGCATTTTTTCCCCCTATGGCTAGAGCTATATTTACAGGTTTTGTTCCAATAAATGAACTAACACGCATGTATTAAGCAGAGATCTCTGGGAATCCAGTCTCTGCAACAACTTTGGCATTCCCTCCTGTTTATTTATTTGTACCAATGAAGATGCCCCCCTGCTCTGTGCCATCTTTCCCTCCCCAGCTTAGCTACTAAGCAACCCCCTCAGAGGCTGCAGTGAATCAGCAGTTCTGGCAGGCTCGTGGTGCTGTGCTCTGCCTCGGTGCGTGACTCCGGTGCGGCACACAGACCCTCCTGGCCTGCCCCGCTGCTGAAGGAGCCGGGCTGAGCCCCTGAGGCACCAGTGTTCCTGCAGCTTCACAAAACAAATAGATCAAGAAGTTGCGCTGGGTTTTGCTTCCCTTTAGGAGGAGCTTTCTGCTGATGGTGATCCAGGGGATATTTGCAGCCCCATTTAAAGCACTGTGTGGGCATTCAGATAGTTATTAGTAAGTGTAATAAATATACTGAGAAATAAAAGAAAATTAAGCTAGATATATTGCACTTGGAAAAGATGAACCTTATAAGATTGACAGACATTTGAAAATTTTGAGAAACTCTGAAATAACTGCAGAAAATAAAGAAAAATCCAATAAACACAAGAGTGCTCTCTCCTCTCCAAGTGTATTTGCAAATCCTTTTTTAGGTCATGTTACCTAAAAAAAAAAAGGAAGAGAAGGGAGTTCTATTTATTTCATCACAAGCCTGATTTTCAAACTCAGGAAACTTTCTCACTCCAAAGAAAACCTCAGAGAAGATACTGAGGTTCTCTCTGAGTCTTTGGTAATGTTCTCCAAATTGTTCATATCTTCTTCAGTCTGGCAATACAGAGAAAGAGGGTGTTTGTAGACCCATTGCTTTGAATGAGCAAATCTTGAAACCACAGCTAATCTCATGGAATGAGCTAGTGAATAAGGTGTTGAATTAAGGACTCAGAGCATGGCCCATGGGAAAGGATAAATCCTGCTTCACTGGAGTTTGTGGTAAGGCTGCTATTGATGGGGTTGCAGAAGGGCAGGATCAGGCTCTGTGTTTTGCTTTGAATGCATTTTTCTTAAATGGTAAGGAAAGTTAAAATAATTTGCTTCCAAAAATTGTTTTCTCATAACCAGTACAATAGCCATATGCAGGAGGACTTGGAGGTCCTGAGCTATATTTTTGTTGTTTTATTGTTGAATAGATTTTTTCTCCTTACATTCAAATCTAAACTGAAATGCTGGCTGAAATCCTTCATGAGTGTTTTCATGTGTGGTTCCACAGGCATTGTTTTCCTTGATTTCCATTGATATAAATAGTTAAATAACTGAGGAAACTGGAACTATCTAGTATTACTCCTCTTCATCAGATAATTGGCACTTTGCAGGCCTAATATGCAATATTTTGATTAGGACTTTTATTATATTAAGGAGTTTATTTTTTCCATACATCAAATTTACTACAGATTAGGCTCCGGTATGAGATTCGTTAGATGTCTTGGATGTGGTTTTCGAAGTGATGTCAACCTTGCCTCTGCTTCAGAACTGAATCCTGCCGAAAATCACGATACAATCTATGCATGCCATGCCTGTCATCCTGAGTGAGACACGAGACACTGGGGACTTCAGGGTTCAAAAAGAGTATTCAAAAAGAGTATTCAAAAAGAGTTCCTGGTATTGGTTCTGGAGTGCCAGTGCTCCCAGAGTGGTCTTGAACAGACTCTCCTACTTCTGTAGGTGGTGCAGAGGGAGTGCCCCACAGCATAGGTGTGCTGGAGTGCTGCACAACTGAGATGGCATTTCTGTGTGTCCGTGTGAGACAGCATGTGCTGAAATGTGCTCACCTCAGCTGGACAGTGAGTTGTATGAAAGACTGCATGCAGGTGTTGGCACACAGAGTCATGTGTGAATACAAATGGGGCCTCTATTTTCAGAAGCAGTCCATTGTCTTGGGGATTAATGAGAAACTTGATCATGCAGTTATTGCCTGCAACTGCATATCCTGTGAATACACCATGTATTCCAGGTCTAGTGGCATGGGTGTGTTTTTTAAGGTGATGGTTGCGGAGAGGATTTTCATTTTTTAGGTTTGCTTTATTAAGCCAGTTAGAAATGTTCAAGACTAGGAGGTATTTTTCCAAGTCTTACGATCCCATTAGTTAAACAACAGAGGGAGAACTGAAACAAGCAAGCAAGCAGACTACAGAATAAACTGTGTAAATAAAATACAGTAACTAACTTTTGGTCAGGTAGCATCTTGCTGAGCAGTCTGATTATTGACTACCCAGCCAGTTCTGCTGATATGACCAACATAAATTCATCTTTTCTGCTTTTTTTTACTGATGCCAAAAACCAGAGGAGCTCTAGGAAAGGAGAACTGGATTCAATTTTGGTTCATGAATCACGTATTGAATTGTCAGGAAAGGAACAAATTCTGCCCCAATTGCCACTATAACTATGATAGGTTGTACTCATGTGCCTCAGGGCAGAATATGGTCTGAAATGAAATAGATGAGGTCAAAATCTGTTTTCATTGATCACAGAGCAGGCAGTGAAGCTGTAGAGGCAAATGTGACAGCAAAATATTGTCAGCAAGGCCATTCCTCTTGCCAGTGATGCATCATGGCAAAAAGAAGGCTGTTTGATTTTCAACCTCCGTGATGTCTTGGTTGGATTGATAAAAAAAATAATCATTCTGCAAGCAAGTAAATTGAACTGAAAGTAAGAGCCGGTGATTGACACTGAGTTGCAAGATGCCATTTATTTAAAGTCTTTCTGCACGGAAAAAGAAAGAGCCATTTTGTTTTTGTTGCAGAAAGTATTAATTTTTATTTTCTTTTTACTTGTATTTTTAGGATCTTGCAAAAGGGAGACAAGGAACGTGGTTTCAGGAATAATCTTCTTTTATTCCATCAGATATATTCTGCAGCCCATTCCATAAAGATGACAATAATAAAAAAGCAAGGGACACAATATAAGAAACAACTTTCTTTCTGTTAGGGCGGATGGCTTTATAGAATAGACACTGAAGCAGCAAAGAACTGAAAGTGGTTTCTGAGAAGTGCTGACCTCCTTTCGTGCCACTTACTGTGAATTAAAGCTGTGAGTGAGAACTAGTTTGGGCATGTGGTACGGCA
This sequence comes from Drymodes brunneopygia, assembly GCA_013400955.1. Taxonomy (NCBI): domain Eukaryota; kingdom Metazoa; phylum Chordata; class Aves; order Passeriformes; family Petroicidae; genus Drymodes; species Drymodes brunneopygia. The sequence goes on along the minus strand of VZTZ01050175.1, from coordinate 277,876 downwards.
CTTACAGCAACTGCTGCCAAGGAACAAGATTTGTGTTTCTAAGGAAATGCAACAAAAGAAAATGGTTTAAGAGGCAGTGGCTGTCACTGTGTAAAAAAAAAAAAAAGTATTTATGTACAGATCGGAGAAAAAGGCCGAATTGGGTTATTCTATATGCAGGTTAGCATAGGTGTGAACTCTTGTAATGTGCGATTCAAAATCAAAGTACTGTGGATTGTGCAGGGTTTAGCATATCTCACACTGTTAGAGTTTACAAAGTTGAGCTAGCTAAAAGCAGTAGTGGCCTGCTCTGTGCCTGTGATTGACTGTTGTTTGTCATTCTTACAGGCATTATTAGTAACAGCGATCTGCTATAGGAAAGGGATACATTTAGAGCAAGGAAACTGGGTTTTTGTGGCTTTTTGGAGCTCCTTTCTTATGAAACCAAAAGGCAAATAATTTCAGCACTTCTAAACCAAGGCTGCCAAACAGTATCACTTACCACTACCTTTAAGGTTATAAATATCTTAGGACATGACATCCACTCACTGATTTGTAGCCAAGATGTTATGAGAATTGTTCATGCACTGAAGTTTCATTAAGGGTTGAAAACTCTAGCAAAACACTGAGAAAAAATTATTGCTATATTTACACAGTGTCTTAACTCCTTTTTTTCACCCCTCCGGGGTTGGAAAGGGAACCACCTGTCTCCTTTGCTGATGTCAGACTGCTGCCTGGAGACATGGTGCTATTGGAAAGCACACGATACTGTACATATTTACACCAAGCTTGTATCTGATTGTGATTGTGCTACGAGACCTGTGAGTTCACAAGTTTCTTCATCATACTCTCATGCATTAAACATGTATTTGAACTCTGGCTTGAAAACTGTGTGATCTTATGATAGACGTATTTATGTAATAGTTAAATGAATGATCATGTGCTCTTCAGCTCCTTTTCCATGCAAATGCAGAGGAAATTGAATATTATAATATTTCAGTGAGATGTCCTCAATAACAAATTACTGTTTAAAATAACCAATATTTGTGTGTATATCAATTGCCTAGCAGTTATTTTTGTCTGCTATTTGCATGATATGGAAAAGAGTTTTTCTAGCAAACGTTTTAAGCTACTTGGTGCTGCTTTCCTTTTGGAATGATCACAAGGGTGCACATTTAGGGACGTATTTTCCATCTGTTTTTTTGAAGCTGGCAAAGCACATAATTTGGAATAGGAAAGATGTCTGAAAGTACCCATATTTGAACTGGTATGTGTTTGAGCTGTTCTAGGAATTCTTATTCTGTAGCAGTTGGTAAAAGTGAAGGACTGTATTGTGCCCTTGGATGTAGCATGCAGGCAGGGCTCAAGGCCAGTGGGAGCCCTATGGGAGTGCCCAGGGGAACACCAGGGCCCTCTTGGGAGTTTTGCTGCTCGGTTAACCCAAGTCAAGAACCTGAAATGATCAGGGGAGCTCTGCAAACTCTGGCTGTTTGATGCGGCCCTGCATTGTAGAGGTTTGTTTGAGGTGGGTCCTTCTGCAAAGGCTGAGCTTGAGCTTCTCTTCATACAGCCTTGAGTGATGTGCCTGATGGAGGGACCCACTGAGTCCTCTGTGTCCTGCAGTGGTGGGCACGGGGCTACCAGGGCAACCTGTTTGTGGGCTCGCTCTAACATCCCTGTGGCTTTTGCCAGAGCATGGGATCTTTGTAGGCCAAATACAAGCTTTGCTGCAGGTCTATGACCCATGTACAGGTTGAGGCCTGAGCTTCCATGCAGAGCAGCACTGGCATGATGGTGATTCTTTCAGAGTGGGGATCTTCACCTGGTGAGCCACAGATCAGCTGCACTCCCTCTGCTCGTCCGTAAGCATTGCCTTAACTCTTCACATCAGCTCACTCTTGAGGGGACTGCTTGTTACACTTGGTAAGGGTGCAGAATCTGGCCCTGTTGCTCTGTCAGTGGTTGGATCAAGTTGGACACAAGTCAGTGCAGTAATTTCTCTTAGTTGGGCATTTTGAAAGCACCAAAGTACTTAGGGACACTAGTGCTCCTGGGAATCCATGGGACTGGGAACAGCTAGGTAAAAAGGGCTCCAAGCAATGTGAACTGTAGCTTCAAAACCTCTCTAAGTAGGAGAACAGATTTTGGGATAGTAGCATGCCTGGAGTATCAGATTGCCCAAACTGAGTTCTGACAAAAGAACTGGATTTCTTCTTGCTGAGGAATAGAGAAGATCTAGTCAACACCAGAGCTGTTGAGCTGCTTATGTCTCCTGAGCAGTTCAGTCCCAGTTCCTGGGATGTGGAGATGATTTTTCACTATCAGCTAGATGGGTTTTTTGGCTGAAAGCTGTTTCAGTGGAAAAAATCATATCAGTGGGTGTTGCTGAAGACAGTACTTCTGGATCACTGTGGGAACTAGTTCATTGCTACTGTGAACCAAACTCATGGTGGTACAGGGGGAGATGTTAGTATCTCATATTCCAAGATCTCCTTACTCTTGTTATTTTTTTTATAATTTGTGATTTGTTTAGTGTAGTTCTTCAGTGAAGAACTACACTGTATTTTAGGGATTTTTTTTAATGGAAATTGAGGGGTAAGGAAAACTGGCCTTCCCTATGCTAGAGACAGTGAAGTTACAGCTAGAAATGAATTCTTGGGTCCTCTGTTTCATCCTCATGTGCTAGTGTATACTAAACAGAGTGTTCTAATGTATGATTGATATTAATTAGGTTTCTGCAAAGTACTGCACACCTAAACTTGAACTGAACCAGAAATAAATATATTGCCATATATTAACATTTTATTAGTTGAGAAGAAGAATAGGATGAAGGCACCTATGTGAAATCCAAAGCATGAGCTTCAGATTGAATTAATGCCAGCAGTGCCTTGAGATTAATTTGGTTACTATGGGTACAGAATAAGAAATAGTATACCATAATGCAACTATGTTTACTGATTCATTTCTGGCATTAAAAACTAAAACCAAATTATACATTAAACAACAGCCTTTTCTTACTTGGAAGAAGGTGGGTACATTTTAGTAATTAAAGTGAATGTTGCCCTCTGAAAAGTGCCAGTACTCCAGTGGAAGATGAGTGCTGCTCTTACAGAGGATCTGCCCCATCACAAGCAGCAGATCTGCAATACCAAAAGAGACCTGAAACACAAAACACTACCAAACCAGGAAGCTGCCAGTCTTCTACACCTTCTCATTAAATATCTCTTGTAACATAATAACATCTGTTTCATGTACCATTCAACTGGTTAAATGTGAGTTTTCTATCCTTGTGCCACTTCCTATCTCATCAGCATGTAGGAGAAGGAACAAGTTTTGCATCTTAAGATGTTGAAAGCTGAGTAATAATAAAATAATGCAATAGAAGTACCATATATTCAGAAAGCAATTATTTTAAGGAGTTTCAGTTTTGACATGGCTAGATTAAGTATGAAACTTTTTGTTTTTATACTTACTGTCAGGAATGTTGTTAAATACTGATACCACCTCCTAAGAGAACAACATTTAAATACCAAAATGAAAAGGATAAGCATTAAATATTTTGGTAGATATATTGTGCCATAATGTATACTGTCTTGTTCTTAATACAAGGCACAGTAGGGCTTAATTAAAAAGTGATTGTACGATCTATCACAAACCTGCATTAGGGATATGGATGCCAAGAAAATTAAGTTGAATAGGTGGTGATAATGAAATCGATATTTTATTGAATAGCTTTTATTCCTATGCCTTTGTTTGCTATTCTTGCTTTCCTGTCAGCAGGTAAGACATTTTCCATCCAAAATTCTTAAATTCTTTGAAGAAATTAATTTAGTCTGATGCTGCTTTGTTTCATTATTTTATTAGTGTAAGTTATTTTATTCATTTTTTGACAGAGTAAAATGCCTTGACAAACTTCAGACTCCATCAGAGCAGAGCATGACAGTAAACAAAAAGCAAGTCCTTACGAGCTCGTTCCTGCTAGGAGTAGCTGGCTAACAACTGGTACAAGGGTGATTTTCTATTTCGTGTAAGCAAAACTCACAGTCACTCAAAGCCTCCGGGGCAGCCCCATAACCTGATTTTAGTACAGATTTCTTATGCCAGCTCCTTGTGTAGCTTAAGGACCTGCTAAATAAAGTGTTTAGCATTAGAGAACAATTAAATATAGCATAATACCAAGTGAAGAATATCTACAATAAAAGTAAGTATTTGTACAGCCTGGGCCAAAATCCCCCTTGTTATAACTTCATCAACTTAAATGCTACTGATTTTTCAGGTACCACTGACCTGAAATTGCTGGTATTGTGCTTGGGATGAATTTGACCTATACTGTTAAGGCCAAGTAGAATCACAGTTTTGAAAGTGTAATGCAAAGAAATAGTTACCGAGTATTCTGCTGTCTTGTAATTCTACACCAGCCACTCAGTTTGCAGTGTTGCAAAATCTCTTCTTTAGATGGGTAGAACTGTATCTGCAAGCACTGTAGAAAACAATAGAAGAGCTTATTGTTCCCCTTCATATTTTTAAGAGTGGTGTGCTGCAAACCAGACAGCCTGTGCTCTCTGAACAGAGCTGCTGGGGTAGCCGGCACAGCTTCATTTTCACATCTCCACTTACTAGGTTGAGTGTTGTCAGTGTCCTTTTTGTGGCAAAAATCAAATAGCCAAAAGGGAAGGCTGGTTTTCATCTTTCTGCATGTGCATCTCAAATGGACACATAGCACAAACTGCAGTGCACTGCACATTGCAACTTGCAGCTTGTCTCATGCCTGGGCGCAATAGGCAACATGGGATAATGTGCTAGAGGAGAAGACAGGCACAGCACAAGGCTCTTGAAAGCCATGAGAGGCACTGAAAGCTTGCGTTCGTGGTATGCAGCAGTATAGATATTTGAAAGGTTAGGTTCCGTCTATTTTTAGGTAGCCTTCACATTTGAACTGATCTGAAAATGAAGGGGACATAAAAATTGCACATGTCTCTCCTGATTTATCAGAGATTTTTTGACAAAATGCATTTAAAAAGGCTGTCCTCTGAATGAGAGATTTTTTTTTTCTGAAGTATAGCTGTGCGTCTTACTTAGGAGTCTTTATGTTCTTGATTAAAATGCCAGTGCTGTCTATTTCACTCCAAGATCAGCATTTTCAGATTTTAGCAAAGTTAAAGAAATATGACTTTCCTACTTATTGTTTGGGAAGATTTATTCACTTGTGTAAATGAATTTTAAAAAATTGGCAAGGCCTTTTATCTCATATAAAATAAATCTGAAGATAAATGATCTTTTCCACTAAAATCACCTATCATTAAAGTGGCTAAATGAAAATCAAAATGTGTTGCTATTTAGTGCCTGCTCGCCTTTTTACGGGAGATGAAATTGAGCATGTTTACTGGGCAGGAATTGTCAGCGATGCTTCAATTTATAGCATTGTCCAGGAGATAAATTAACAACCACCATGTGTTTTCCCCCACTCCCCCTGCAAGATGGTAGCCCTGTCTCCCCGGAGTGTACGTCTCCAGCTTGCTGTGCATGCTTCTATCCTTCCTTAAAGAAAACCTGCAAACAATGTAAATTTGTATTGCATTGAACTGAAGTGCAAATATTTTTCCATGTCCCTGTAAACAGGAGTGCATGTGAGAATGAAACAGCTGGAGGTCTACCTCCTGAAAATCCCCAGGGATGTGTCACACACATTTCTCCAGTCTATGCAATCTTGGTTTAATAAATTGGTAATAATATTATGATTAAGTGCTCTTTGGTGTTGGTTTGCTGTTTTTTCAGAGGTTGTTTTTTTTTTTTTTTTACATAGCAACTTGCAACATTAATTAAAATAGTCCTCCATTATGACAGTTTTCTATTTTTACTTGGTTCTTTGTTCCTCAGAGAGAACGGGGGAGCCTGAAATGGGCAAAAGGGAAAGGTGCACTCTGGTGAAGTCTCAGTTTCAGTGTGAATCCTACACAATCCTTTCAGTGCTTTTGGTTAAATGCATTGCCCTGACTCGCACTTCCACATGAGGAGTTCAAAAGAGCAGAAACAACAGACAGTGTTTAATTGAGCCAGATTGTTGGGGAATTTTACAATGGTAGAGATCCATTAGGGACAAACACAGAAGTAGCAAACTTGCCTTATTTGTTGATAGACATGAAGTAATGAAAGTACAGTCATAGCTCTTTTGGGGAGGAAGCATGAATCTTCCTGGTACCCACTTACAAAATAAAATATAATCAGTGTCCCAGGGCAAAGATGTTCAGCCAATATTAAATTTCTTGGGAACAAAGATGTCTAAAATGGTGATAGCTGATACAATCTTACGTGCTTTATCACTGTTGTATTCACAGGGGAAAGCTGGGGAAGCCTGAATAGTATGAAAATTTAAAAAAAAAAAAAGTGGAGGAGTTTCTGCTTTGAACTGTCTTGGTTCCACCTTCTGTGATAAGGTCTGATTCAAAGCCTGCCTAAATCCATTTAAAGATTTCCATTCCCTTCCAAAGGATTTAGAGCACTCACCCCTTCCAGCTACTTTAACCCCCGCTTTTACTTAACTGCATTTTCTCATACAGGTATTGAGGCAAGTGATTTGGATAGAAGAAAGTGAAACTAAATTAAAATCAAATAGTAACTCACCCAAACCTTTCTGTGGCTAGTTCTCCATCTCAGCACTAGTGTGTTTGGCCCTGAGTCAGAGGTGAAAGTACTGACAAATTTCTTGTCAAAAGCATCGCTGGAGGAGGGTCAGCCTCTAAAGGTTTACAGCTGCATATGTATAGCTAATAAGCCCTGGGCTAAATGCTTATCTTCCTTTATTTCAGTTATCTGAACTGGGGATGGAGGGAGGATGACATCTCTTGCCATTTGTGCAACTTTTTTAGATTAATATTGCAGCTCCAAGAAAAATTAATAATTGGACTTCTGAGCAGGGAGTGGAACCACGAAACCCATAGGGATTCCTCTAGCACTAGTCACTAGTCTGCATATTGTGAGTTAACTGCAATTCATGAAGGGTTCTGGCTAAAAATAACTCCAGGGCTCAATTTTGGCTGGCAGGAACTACTGGTTAAGAGGTCAAGCAAAGCTGATCCTTCAGAAGCCTTGTCTGCATGAGACTGTTGGCTATTGCAATGAGGTGATCCTATCTCCAGCTGGCTTGTCCTTGGCTGACTCGGGGAAACTGGTTGCAGGGGCTTTGGGGAGCTGGGAGACGAGACCTTAGCTGCAGCCTGGGAGCTTCAAAGGCCAAGCAGTGAGTGCTGGCTGCTGCATGAGTGAAACTATGTTCTCCACTGACAGGAGTTTCCTCAAAAGCTCGCACTCTTCCACAGGCAGGTGTAACCCTATAAAGGGTAACTTGATCCATAAGTGCATTCAAAAAAACCCCCCCATATTTTGTGTGATATCTTAATTTTATTTTGTTTGCCTAAAATTGTTGCAGAGCAAATCTGTGGCCTGTGTTACTAAAATCCCATCAGATTACTACAGTCCAGAATTATTTCCACATTATACTTTGTTTTAATATGAAAAATGCCAAGAGCTAAGCCCAAGAAAAAAGGCTGACTCAGTTCCACTGAGCTCTGTCTGAAGAAAGTTGTATTTGAAGATGAGAGATGTGTTGGTAAGGCTGTCTGTCATCTCTAGTTTATTAAAAAGAATTGCTAGGAGGCATTAAAACTGTCCACTGCCTTTCCCTCTGTTCCTTCACTCAAAGGTGCTTCATTCACATCGACTTTACCATAGTGGTTTTGTGTAAAACAAGATTTGATTTTAGAGTATTTAAAGGTTACTGTTCTCTCCGGTGCTGTGCTGCAGCCTTGTGTGTGCTCCACTGCAGTCGCCTTACCAGCCATTTTAGAGAAGAGATAGCCTACGTTATGGAAATGAGAGACTTTTTTCTTCCACTAACTACTGCGAGCCTCAGCGTGGATCTGGCAGGGAGTGTGCTCTCCCGCACTGCTGTGGCAGCCTGAGCATCACAGCTCCCCTTCAGGCTGGGAGGCCCTGTCTGGGTGACTAAATGGCCAGATGGCAAAGCAAACCCCAAATGTAACTTGACAGCTGGGTGGCCACCTCAATGAAGGCTGGTAGCTTTGAAGGCTGATATCTCCCACAGAGTTGCTTATGGTTGCACCAGGGAATCTTTTTGGTACTATACGATATCAGATCCATGGTGGTTGTTCATGGGATCATCCTCTTCAGATCCCTCTCAGAAAAAGTCAGTAAAAACTAGATTGGCATTCTATGAACAAGTCAGGGAAGAAGAGCTCTAGGGTAATTCTCTAGGTGCTCAGGGGAAAAGGTGCAAGGTGGATGGTAATACACGTAATGAGAAAGATCTGGGTGGGGTGTTCCAGAGCTCTGCAGAGTGTTACAAATACAAGGTGTGTTCCTGAGCTTCCCTATGTTCTGCCCTTTGTGGCTGAAGCTGGAGAAGACAATTGCCTGTCCCCAGAAGGGTGTGAGCCTCCCAGCAAGGCTGGGAGTGGGAGAGGAAGGGCACAACTTCTGAGTAAGGGCAGATGTTCCAGGCGCCTGAACAGGAATATCAGAAACCAGTTCCTTGGGTCTGATAATATCAGATATGAACAGGTTTTGGTCTCTTCCCAGGGACTTGAATGTGTGGAAGGATAAGGGGATAATAAGAACTTTATGACTTCTTTTGTTCCAAGGAAACAGCAGCAGTGAGGTGAGTAAAGGAGAGATGATGAAGATCTGCAACGGTCTGCGATTTTGATGTGGTCCTGCCTGCTCTGCCAACCTGCAAGACAGTGCAAAACTGGAATCTGTCTCCTTGGCTTGCCTGGGTGCCTGTGCTCAGACAGGACCACAGCCTCCCCAGGAAACGGATGTGTTTACATGGCTCAGTTTCTCAAACATATAGAGGTCATAAATATAAAGGTAGATACTCTTTTACAGATCAGCCCTTCTATAAAACAGTAACACTCAAGTGAAAGGCATTGCTCATATTCCTTTTAGCAAGCCTGACAAGCTGGATTTTCCTGCAAATCATAGCAAATGAGCATTCTGGATAATATATGCTTCAAATGTTGGAGGGAAACAAGTGACAAATATATTTTTTACGTGATCAGCTGGAGTGGGTTCATTTTTCTTGTTTTTAATAATGAGTAAGTGAAATATGCTTATAAAGAGGGTCATGTTCAGGGATGTATAAAAAAAATTAAAAGATTTCTTGTAGTGGGTACCTGTGATCCTCCTGCTTCACTTGAACACTTCTAGAAGGTTTTACTACAAGCACCCAGTTACAAAGAGTCGCATGATAATGCTGATTAACGCTGATAATCAGGTAATCTGCGCTGATAGTAAATAGCCATAGTCAGGTCCAGTTGCACGTGAGCAAGCCTGGCCTTCAGTGCTGTTTATTTGAGCCCTCAGTCTGTGAAGGCAGATGTGGCAAAATTCAGCCTGGTGTCAGTAATGTCAGTAATGCATTGCTGTTCGGAGAAAGTTATTTTGGACTCTCAAATATACAGCTCCTCAGACAGCAGCCTGTGACCCAGAGCTGGGCCAGGAATTAACTTGGCCCTTGAGTCTTTCAGAGAGCTGGTACAGAGCACTGTCCTGGGTTTCTCTGTTAAAAAAAATCTCCAATCATAACTTCCCTGACAAAACTGGAGAGAGCAGATGGCTTTATTCAATTGCAGAATAACTCCACCAATGAACCCAGAAGTTCAAGGAGTTTGATTCACTGGTTTACGCCATTGAGGGTGTGTTCTGGGAAGGATGAACTGGATAAATAAGGAAAAGAAGATGAGAAAGAGAAAAAAAAAGAGCAAACAAATAGGATAGAAGTGGAACAAAGAGAATGGACTGGAGAACAAACACAGGACTGTGCAAAAAATAAGAGTAAAGATGCACAGAAGGAAGATTTTTTTATAAAAAATTAATAGGGTACAAATACTTTATGTAGAACACCATTCACGCTAACACACCTTTGGAGTGCAGTTTGCTCTTTTATTTACAGCATTGGCTGATCTTTTGCTGTAAGGCCATTCACTCTTGGAGGGTTGAGCAGAAAGGGTTGAACTGATGTGAGAACTGATTTGCAAACCTCATCTGTCTTAATCTCCAGCACAATTTCTATGTACAAGTTTCCTTGTCCTTACTCCACTGGGAAAGTAGCAAACTTTGCCGAAAATCAGCAAGTACCATAGTCTTGGGGCAAGGAAAGAAAATATTTCTTCCTCCGTGCTATAATGAAGGGGCTAAGTTTTGGTCATGAGGTCTCCAAAATGAGTAGCTTCTTTGAGAAACAGAAATTACAGGGAATAAAAAGCTGACCCATAGCTAGAAAATGTGGGTGAAAGAGGAGGAGAAAGAGATAAAATGATTGCACAATCCAGGAAAAAGTCAAGGACAGAGGGCTTGAAGGCTTTGGTCTTTGATTTGTATTTCCTGTTCTTGCAGCTGTACCTTCCAGTCCTATTAGAAATGTATCAGGATTTGGGAAGAAGTGCCCAGATGTTGCTGGAAGGCTTACCAGAACCTTCTTAAATCATGGCCCTTAAAGAAGAAAAGGCAAAATTTGGGAATTGCTGAGACCTGGTACAGACTAACATGAAAACAGGGGAAATGCAGTGATTGAAGAGGTGGTCTGATAAAGGACATTTCAACAGGGCAGATTGTGTCACATGGACCTGCAGACTTTGTCAGCTGAAGGAGGGTTTTCTTTGTATGTGTTTGTTATGGAACCAAATATCGTGTGTGTACATGCTCAGATATTGCCCCACAAAAGATGTTTGTGCAATTCCATAGTGTTGTCAAAACAAGGAAGAGCATTGCTAAAGCTTCTAGGGAATGTTCAGAAGACAAGGTTTCCTTTGAGAAAGCAGCTTAGGTGCTGGCTGGGTTTCACAGGCTTCATTTGCATATGCAGAGGCTGCGTCGTTTCCAAACTACACCACTACTGCAGCTGTCTTCCTTGCTTTTCTCCTCCTCGGGGCACTATGGTCAAATCTCACATTAAAACATGAGGAAAAAAGATCCTAGTGGGTAAATTTATACTATGGCTGGGGTCAGACACTTCAGTTAAAAATAAATATAATTCTTCCCAAGCAATGTGGAACTCTTGTTGAAATCTCACAGTCTTTTGTAGCTGGAATTTTGCTTGGCATCTCTTCCAGGTAACACTGGAACTGCCAGCAAAGTTCAAGCTATTATGTGGACAGGGCCATACAAAAGCTCTGGGGTCTCTGTAATTATTGCTTTTGGTTGCTCTGTCTATAGTGCACTAAAAAAGTTCTTCAATCTCTAAAGCTTGTATGGTGAGAGCACCACTAAGGTCACAGTTTATATTTATCAGTTAACTTGCTAATTTGAAGGGAAAGCATTGAAGTGGAAATGTAGAAAATAGAAACAACACGAGCAGGTCAAAATATCCAAAACAGCAATATGAAATGTTCCAGTGTAAATACATTTCTATAAAAGGTGTGAATGAAACTTCAAAAAAATCCAGATGATGGATTCGGCACAGTCAATGAACACAATTATAAGTAGGTATTGAAGGAGAATATTCCACCAATGATGGATCCACAGATAATAATTAATAAGAACCGACTCCACTCCAGGCAGGCAGGTGCCCAGTATTATTTCACAGTTGACTGTTCAGGGGGTAGAGGTACTCACCTTTGCCACAGATCTTAATAATTTACTGCAGTTTTATCATTAAATCAGCATTTAATTGGGAAGGAAATTGGGGTTTTTTTTTGTGGTGAGAGCAAAGCAATACTGTTAATTTAATTATTTGTAGGAAAGGCTTTCTGTAGTTATTCCGTGTTTTGCTGTGGTTTTTTTTTAAATTAAATAAAGTAAAAAATGCCATTTTTGTCATCAGTTTGTGGTGAAAATATGGCAGTGTGATGTGATTTGCAAGTTAAGCACAAGCTCGGAAAAATGTACATTTTATCAGGACTGGCAATAATGAATTACAAGGAAACACAAATAAGCTAAGAATATATCCAAGACCTCCTACCATTTCTGAAGGTTCCAGTGTCTGTGGGAAAAAGGCTATTTCAAGAATTGTACTTCTTATTTATTTTTTTTCCTCTCAGCAAAATTGCCATAGCCTTGTATAATAATTGAATTCATTTAGTCTTTAGAATACTCAAGTTTGCAAATAACAATGAAAATGAATATTTCATGACATGGAGGATGATAAGCTATAGTTTTGTAACTTTGACTGGTAGCCCAGCACAAGGGAGCCAGCATTTACATTTCATGAGAATTTTTGCACCCAGATAATTAAAAGAACTGCAGCTTAAGACAATAAGCAGGCAGGTGGGGATAGTTAAACGAGACCTTTATTTCTGGGTTTTCTTTTCTTGTTCTGGACAACAATTTTCAATTCAGCTTGGTACATGGAATTTGTTGTGTATGTAGTGCAAAGGGGCATCATAAACCAGTTGCACCTGCAGCAGCCCCTATTGTCCGGGAAAGGCTTAGACGGGGACACAGGTGTTAACAGTGAGTCTGGATTTTCACATGACCAGAGGTTTTTTTTAGTTTATTTATTTTCAATGAACAAACCCTGGATTCAGGTCAGAAGGGTACAGCAGTGCGCCCTGGGGCAGCTTACAGAGGAGGGCGGGGGTCAGGGCGGTCATAGGCAGGACGGAGGCAGTTCCTTGTAACAGCCGTGGGTTCGTGGGGAATACACCGAGACAGAGGAGTGATTAAAGAGCAGCTCAGAAGTACTGTAATCCATCTCGGAACAGGATCAGGCTTCCCCCTCGGAGCAGGTGAGATAACTGGAGGAACGTTTTTTATAGATGCTGAGTCCATTCCAGAGAAATGCTGGAGTGGGTGGGTGTGTGGGGGGCGGGGTTGCCGATATATTTACCGTGGAAAAACTAACTTGAGTTGCAATTGTCTATGAGAAACCATAACCTAACGAAAATTCTTGGGGAAGTGCAAAATCCCCGAGTGCAAAAAAATGTTGGGAGGAGGTGTAACTTTTGCCGAACTCTGGGATAGCGTCTCCATAGAGAACAGCGCCGGGGAAGCCGGTGCAGGCACGGGAAAGGTGCTGGGGCTACTCAGAGCACGCAGGCTGTAGCTCGGCTGGGAGTCACTCCACTTTTTCTTCATTATAAGCACAGCTCTGCCTATTGTGTGCTGGGGTGTGAGGGGAAGACAAAGAAAGCAAGCTCTGAAATTAAAAGAGATGGGGAGCGATAGGAGCTGCGCTACGGCAGGAGCAGCGTTCCGGGGGTGTGGCGTGGAAAATCTGCTTTGAATCACAGCGCGTTGCCGCGGCCGCCGAGGTCTGAGCGGGTTTTGCAAAGATTTACTTCACTTCAGGCTGGGTCTGCCCCTGGCTGACGTCACGGGCTGGAGCAGCGGCTCCAGAAGGCTGGATGAGTGACAGCCCAGCCTACTTTTTAATAGCTTTGTCATGTGACGGGGAACAGTAGTAAGACAGGTGCCTTCGGTTCACTCTCAGAGAGGGTCTCGTTGCCTGCATGAGTGTCTGCTGCCTGCCTGCCTGCCTCTGGACTGTAGTTTGCCAGCTTTCCTGCCGTCACTGCGCAGCTGGATGGCGTGGGACATGTGCAACCAGGACTCTGTATGGAGTGATCTCGAGGTGAGGAGTGCGCGGCGTGGGCGGCCGTGGGGTGCCGGCAGCTGGCGGGGACCGTGGGCTCGGCAGGGCACCGGCAGGACGGCCGAGGCAGCGTACTTTGCAAACAAGTCCCTATCTTATCTTAACTCCAGTAAGTTTGCTATTTTAAGGTTACTCTGCGATGCCTTGAGCAAATCAAAGCTGAGCTCCTGTCATCAGTATAGTATCTCCTGCAGTTGGAAACTATTTTCATGTGCCTCTGGCTCGCTTTCCCGTCATATGCAATATTTATGCTCTAAGATATTGATATGAATCGGTGTCTGAAGTGGCGTTTCCAGTGGCATTTAGTGGCCTGGTTGGAAAAATGCCATGCTTATTTACAATAAGACTAATATTTCTTAAAAAAAAAAAAGTTATAATTAACTCATGGCTTCATATTTTAATTCCTTGTTTCACTGTGCTCTGTCGAAGGTTTTTTCCTTGTTTATCAGCTGCAGAATACAAACATGCACACAGGAATGAATACTCTGTTGTTTGGCTTTAGATGCTTTTAAAAGAGATTTCTGGAAGGAGACTTTCTCTGCTACTTGTGGTATTGGAATACTGACGCTGTAGCTAATGCCCCGTAGAGCAGGGTTTGCAGTCAATCTGAGTAGTCCAAGAAATGGTTAAATCCCGCTGTACAGCAGAGACAACAGGATGAACCGTGAGAATAGAGTTTATGCAGGACTGTGTGAACTGCTGTTGCTGCTGCCGCTGCCGCCGCTGCTGCTGCTTGTGTAAAAATAGACGGCAATACATCAAATCCACAGCTTCTGCTGGCTACAATTCATAAAGGAAAAAATAAAAAAACGCAAGCAGCCCCGTGGTGATCTCTGGAGTATAATGTGAGGTTTGAGGATTTCTGCATGTTTGCATTCAGCAAAATGGAGCATTACCTGAAAGTTCGGGCAACTTGCGAAGCGAGGCAAACTTTCTTTGGACCCCATGGAGAGGAATCCCAAATACAGACCTGCTCAAAGGAACTAATCCTCTGTCTTTGGGCTTGGAATAAGTGCTTAAAATGCTCCCTTTGGGCAATGGGGGAGGGAAAAACAGGTTACAGGCAATGCTTTTTAAATAAGATGTTCATGCTGTAGAGAGATACCCATCTAAAGTGAACTGTTTCCATGTTCTCCAGTACATTTTTCCTGTCTGGCAGAGCATGTGTGTGGATTCTTGAGTCCTTCTGTCATGTTTTAAGTATTTGCAGCTTTCCATTGTATCTGCAGATTTCTGTTTGCATATTGTAATTGGTCTTATCTTGTTTTGATTTCTTGGTAAAGTGGGATAGATATGGGTAATTCATATGTCCTGTAGCTATTACGAGTCAAGGCAGTAAGTGGATGACTCTCTGGCTCCAAAGTCCTAATTGTTTCTGAGTAGCTGGAGTATCCTGTGGGTTGTTGTCTGGCTTGTAGCATGGGTCTCAGCTGCTCTAGCTTCATTTTTCCATCATGTATTATTCTTAATGCTGCTAGAAGCTGATTGAGGAACCAGCTTATATTCTGATTCAGGAACCAGAAATACTGAAGATTTATTTTAATCACCAGAGTTCCTACAGTAATTTCAAGCTAGTAGCAGAATAGATAATTTATGTCAATGACTTTTTCATAGTGCAGAGAGAAAAAAAAAGAACGAAAAAAAGAGTTTGATCTTAATATTAATTGTGTGGTGAATGGATTAACTGTGGGTAGGATTTTGCCAGTGTGCTCCTGCATTGCACTTCCTGTAGCAACACTAGCGTCTGCGTGCTGCTTTGGCTCAGGGGATCACCTTTACTGAGCTAAAATAACGCAGGCAGCAAGTACTGGAGGCAGCTTTCATTTTTTGAATCATTAATATTTACTGTCAATGTAAAATGTATTATATTCTCTCTCACATAATGACAGGATGGCGTGTTGTTTAATAAAGGCCTGCCTCAATGTAGCTGATCAGCGTCCCCAGTGCTTCACAGCTTAATGAAGGTGATGTACAGTAAGGTTGTAAAGATTGATAGAGAGAATCCACATGACACACATTTTGTCAAGTCTCTCTTTCTTTCCTGAGTTCATCCCCTTGGCACTTTGAAAAACTTGTTAAAAATAAAACAAAGATTATATTTTCATTAATATAATTATTATGGCACAAGTCCAGTCTTCTTCTTTTTTTTTTTTTAGTTTACCTTCAAAGGCACGAAAACAGCCAAAAGGTTAATGGAGAATTATACTTAATTATAATGATTCATTACCATCAGTGCAGTTAAGCTAATTTACTGTTTGCACCTGAACTAAGAGAAAAAAGGTCTGTTGGAGTGAAATAACGCACAGTAATTAGCCTTTTGTGTTTAGTGACTGCTTTATCCTCCTAAATGTTACTGTAAAATTAGGGCTATAGTTATGGAATAACTATCATATCAAATGACAGTGGGAAGACAGTAAAATGTGTGCTAGCAATGCAGGTGCACCTGTTACAGATGTATAGGCAAACAGTAAATATCAGCGTGTCAGATGAGGACAGTTTTAGGACTTGGAGTGTTAAATCTGGCATCATCCAAAGGCCAAATATAAATTAATAACAGGAACACTTGCTGCTAATATGTCTCAGATTAATGTGCTCTGTGTGCTCAGAAGCATAATGTCATATTCAGAAACATTGATTTTATTATCATGTCAACATTGGCAAGGCATATATACTTCATTTCAGCAGTTACGTTTTTAGGTGACATTGCAGTCCTATAGGTAAGTGAAAGCTGTGATAAGCAGGGGTTTTTTTTAATACCATTGTTTATGTTGCTTCAGAAGTCCACTGTAGAAACTTAAAAATGCAGATTACGAAAAGTAAACATGCTTAAGTAGGTGGTTCAGAGGGTGAAGCTATTTTTATAAATGAAAGCAGTAACAGATCAGCAGGATACTTTAGAAGTCTATGGCATCAGTTATAAGCTACTGACCTCCAGAACACAAACCTGAGAATGATGCTGAGAATCTACCTTTTCAGTCAAAAACTAGATTATCCTTTAATGAGATCAGAGATTTCGGCCAAGCATCAAAAAAGGTCATCTCTGTATTATAAGATTGCTGCCAGAAGGAAACTCTCTAGTTCTGGTTTTTTTTCTTTTTTTGGTCTTGCGCTCAAAATAATGGTAAAAAAATTCAGATTAAAAAAAAAGTTAAGGTTACTTAAGTGGGATTTTGACTTCTTATAGTTCTACTGCCCCTAAAATAATAGGAAGAAAAATAACTGCTATTTCAGAGCCTCATTTTGCAACCTCTCAGCTTCTTTGCCCCTTGGCCTACTCTATGATTATCTTGTAGTGTCCTGGTAGACGTAGAAGTTGTCTGGTAAATTATAGCTCACACCAGCTGCACTGAGTCTTTGTGCCAACAGACAGAATCTTTGCTTATGGCTGCACTGCTGCATCCAGCCCATGCACTGCAGATGCACCGAGATTCCAGGGACAAAAACCTCAATGAAATGCACCTTCAGCAGCTCTCGCTTGCATTATTGTAAAAGGCGGTTCTTGCGAGAGTGACAGAACCAGTATTGAGCGATTCACATCCATGGACACTGTTAGTGCCCTGCAGACATCTGCCTTCAGAAAGTGGTACTTTCTCCATTGACCTCAGTCCAAAGAGAAGTTGGGAAATCATTCAAACCAGCCGGTCAACTGACAGGAGCTGAGGAGGTGCTGCTGTTGGCCATCCTTAACACAGTGCTAGAAATACTCACAGTAGATGCCCTTAGACTCATTTGACTTTAGATGGCGTTTAACCATTCAGCACCTGGTGCCTCTGCAGCTCCACATGTGCTTTGCTGTGTGCCCATATCGACGTAGATGTTTGGAGATGAGTTACCAGGATACACGGTACAGTGCAGTAGGAATTGCTTAATTGAGCAGCATTGACATATGGGACTCAGCTATTTGCCAAACTGTTACTACGTGTTTTCTATAATTAGGAAATGGTTTTGGTGGATACTCTAACATTTCAATTGCTGTGTTGAAGTGGATATATGTTATTAATTATTTCTTCCTTAGTAGGTCAGTCAATAAGCTTCATACTGGCATATAAAAGGACACTCCAGGTTTGTTTTTATTTATCTGCACTCTCTTCCCAAGTTATGCAGACAAAAACATTTCGCTCTCCTGAAGAGGTTTCCTGCAGACTAGACTTGGTTTACTGCCTCAACCAAAATGTTTCACAGACCCTCTTTTAGGATTACTGAATCAGAGGCTAGAAGAGGAAAACCCGTTTGGTTCTCTGAGTACAGCTTCTCTCTGGGGATATTTAGGAAACCGGATAGGATAATAGATGTGTTCACACCAAGCAGGTGAAAGGCTGTGTGAACTAACTATGCCTGTCACTGAGAGGAGAATATAGGGATATTTCAAGCCACACTTGGGTTGCCAGGACCCTTATGCATAACTGGGTGCCTGTGGTTTGTGCATCAGGAAAAGAGCACAGCAGCATACTTCTTTATGCCTATATGGTAGCCACCATCATGAGTGGCTGTAAGGATTACAGTAAGGTTCTGTGGAAGTGAAAGTGTGACTATCTCCAGCTTGAGCCAGCCTCCAGGGCTGAAGGCTGTAACAGGCTGTGCCTCTTTAACCTGAATGTATCAGGAAATGCATGACAGACCTTGCCCAGAGGTATTCATCTGTAACTTCTACCTGCACTGGATCACTCTGAAAGGAGAATAGGGACATGCTTTGGCCTCTGCTCTTGGATTTAAAGCTTTAAATATGATCATTATCAAATGGTATAGGTAGAAGGGAAGTCACTGTCCCTGGACAGAGATGGGATATAGAAGGCAGCTTACGCCCTGCTGTTTTCTCTGCCCCTTTACATACCTATATAGAGCTAACAACGACCAAATACCATGTGTTTCTTTCTTCAGAAAACAAAGTCAATCCTAGTGACCCTCTGCCATAGCTTAATTGAGACTTAATTCTTATCACATGATATTAGTTAATAGATTCCTGGTAATTATTGAAACTATTTCTGTGTTGCTGTATCCTGCAGTGTGCTGCTCTGGTTGGCGAAGACCAGCCTCTTTGCCCAGATCTCCCAGAACTTGACCTCTCTGAACTAGATGTGAACGACCTGGATGCAGACAGCTTTCTGGGGGGACTCAAGTGGTACAGCGACCAGTCAGAGATCATCTCCAATCAGTACAGCAATGAACCCGCCAATATATTCGAGGTAAGGCAAGATGATGCAAGTGCATGTTGCAAAGTCCTTCCTTGGCTTCTTTTCTGGTTTTGCTTTTGGTTTTTTTTGTTTTATTTTGTTAGACTGGTGAACAACAGTTTACTATTTTTCCACCATTAAGAGACAAGAAACCTGCTGGTTTATTATGGGTTCTGACCGGTCCCTGTAATCCTTATGATCAAAACCAGACCTGCGATCTTACGGATGTGGAGCGGGGGAAGCCTTAAAAGGATTTGAATGGAACTTCTGAATTTTGAGAGGAAACAGCTAAAGAGTGCCTAGAGCACACTGCCCTGTGGTGTCACGGTGAGGAGTTGCACTGTTGTCAGCTACAGTGCAAAACAGAAGTGGAAACTTGTTTGTTGTTTTCTGCTTGAATTCTTCAGCAAGAAGAAGAGTGCTGCACAGCAGCTATCTGAGAAATAGCTGGAACATTACTACTAAAGGTTTTTACTACTCAGAGCCTTACTGTGCAAGTTACTTGCACACAAATTGAGAGGTCTGCAATTTGTTTATGTATAGGGGAGAGGAAGGGTGAATGTGGCGGAGAGGGCTGTCAGTAGCCCAGGGACCAGCTCAGCATTCTGGTGTTTCATAGATCTTCTGGTGGAGAGCAATCTGAAAGTAAAAGTCAAAGGATGATAGGAGAGATTGAATTGTTTTCTTTCCAACTGTGCATTGGGGGTTAGGGTGTACGAGAGAATCAGGGTGTACAAGAGGAGGGTTACTGTCTCTCTCTCTGTCTCATGTCTTCTTTCTTTTGTTGTGTAAAGCCTTCATAATTCTCCACCTTGTACTTCTGGGCAGCCGTGTTCCTCCTAAACTCTTAACCTCCTTCCCTCCTTGTTGATAGGAGAGGCCATAGATCGTTCACTGATGGGAAATTGGACAATAAATTGATTAGCTGGCAGGAAGACCTTGTACAAAAGCAAGCTATGGGTGCTGTTTCTCACACACCAGGTACCACAGCTCCAGGAAGTACAGCTAGCCCGCTGATTCTGGAAAGCCCTGAATTATCATGGTAGAATTCTAAAGCTGGAAAAAATTAACTGAAATGGTATAGTAAAATGCTTACCTAGGATGTAATGTCCTGAATAAAATTTTCCTTCCTTTGTATACAGCTCTAAAACTGCAGTGATCTCCCTGATGCAGATGAATTGCTCTGGATTTAAACCAGTGTAACTGATAGCAGAAACTGGTTTTCTCTGTTTAGCTTCTGTGATTTACATCCAAGTAACTTGGAATTAATTTTATGCGAATGAAAGTAGCCCTGCCTAAGCCTTGTGCTTAGGCCCTCTTTTTTTTTCTTTAGTTGTATAATGTTCCACACTTTGTTTTACAAAGTTTCCAAACCCCATCTGGTTCTTGCATTGCAGTTGTACTGCCTCAGGCAGGGTAGGGCATGTTGGTAGCTAGGTCTGGATGGTTGGCAGGGGGGCAGGGTCCACATTTGCAGCTAGTGTGGTAGAGACTTGTTTTGCTTTTTTTTTATAACCGGGGACACATATTTTTTTCCACATTCATCAAAAGCCAAATGCAGAAGCATTTTCCATTAGGAAAAAAACAGTTGAAGATGCAGACTTTCAAATTGTAAGTTCTAGATAAGTAATACAATTATGTATTTACCAAATCTAAGCATACAAATTATTATTCCAGTAAAACCAGTGGAACTTGACCACAGACTCATTGTCCTGTGTGTTACTGCCTGTCTGCTCTGATGGCCACAGCTGCTGAGTATAGAGTTGTCTCAGACAGGTAGTGACCATTCTCCTACACACCTTGTATAGGAAAGAATTCCTGTTCTGAAAATGGAAGCATGTTGCAAACAGCAGGACAACCAGATAGGCTGGTTGTTAATCTCATTGGGAAATCGTGACAGGGACAACATTTCATGGGCATGTTTGGCTGTGTTTGGGGATGAGCTGCCCCAGTGTGAAGAAACAACAAGATATATGTGGAGAAACAGGGGCAATGCAGCTGGGGGAATGAATCCACACAGCAAGTAATAGGTCAGAAATAATAGTTTGGAAATGAAATATGCTGCTTCTTTTCTGATACACAAAATCTGTTGTTTTCTTCCCTCACACTCATTGACTTCAGCTGCAGGCTGCATTGCTGTCTCATCACAGCTTGGCCCGTGCTTACCTGTAGGGACAAATTGTGCCCTAATGGTATTTTACAATACTGCAGTGCAAAATTAGACTATTTTCAGCTTCTTAGAGTGTTGCATTTACATTTCTTGGTTGCTTGGCCTTGGAAGATGGGAATGAAACAGTTATTTTCTCCTCCCGTACATTAACCCTGTCCCCATTCTCCGCTATGCAGCTGGATCCTTTGCACTATTTCTTGCCTCTGCCGCTCAGTAATGTGACGACTGGGGGTGCTCAAGATCAGAAGAAGATGTCTTCTTCCTCCAGAGACTATCTCACATACTCTGTGAGGAACTGTTTGTTTTAGCTGAGACAATGGAAGTTTTGTGCAGTTTCTCATTTGGTAATCACTAGATTTTTCCATGTTGATCCTCAATGGCTTTTTTTAAGAAGAAAATAACATCTTTTTATACCTTTTTTTTTAACATTTTTTTCCCTCTCTTATCATTGTGGCAGTAGTATGTTTTATCTAACTTAAGCTTCCAGATGAGGCATTGTCATACAAAAATAGAAATACAGCCTATTTGGGGTGGAAAGGAAGGAACCAGAATGACAAGCAAATGTTGGGAAGTACACGAGCAGCATTTCTTGCACAAGCTTTACAGTGTTAATTGCCAAACCTAGCCTTGAATGAAACACACTCTCCTTTGAGGTAATAATGCAGTACATGTGGCATTGTCTTACGTGAAGGACAGTGTGGAAAAGCCCTTTATAAAGTTCCTGAGCATCTCTGGTGCACTTTTTTTTTAAGAAAGACTGAAAATTCACTTTACGAAATACAAGCCTTTCTGCAAATCATGTTCCTGAAAGCTCACTTGAGCAGAGCACCCACAAGCTTAGGCACTCCCAGCAGCACTGGGAGTCTCGCACATTAGAAATTATTAATAGTTATGGTAGCAACCAGGAGCCAAGTGAGATAAAGGTCCAATTAGTCTAGATAGTATGTAAGTGTTGTGTATAAATCCCTGCTCTCATCCACGTGATGAGATAGTGGCCTTCACTCTGGGATTAAAACACACTAGTATTTTGCAGACACACCTAATTCATCACTGCATCATTCTGCTCACATGCCAGTGCAACTGATATGAGTCCCAAACTGAGCCTGTACTGCCCCAGCACAAAGGCTCTTCTTACCAATGTTTGTACTTATGTACATTATGAATTCTTTCTATTCACAGCTTGATCACTTCTGTTTTTCACCTAATTTCCTTTGTTTGTTGTTTGAAAAGATAAAATGAAGGAGTTGTTGCCCCTCAGGGCACTGTGTATTGACACAAGTTCATGCAAGTAAATAGTTAACAAGTCACCCAAGACCAGTTATTTAGGTGGTTTGCTGCACCATTCACTTTTATGATTTGTTTTTGTGAAGAACTAGACTTTAAAGAATTGTATTTGCAAAAAATTTAATTTGGCTACTTTCAGAAAATTAAAATGGTTGAATTTTCATTCTCCAAGTCAATGCTATGTGAAATTATGAACACACAACTTGATGTGTCAATGAGTGAGAAGGCTTTTTGTTCGTGAAAACTGTTGTCCCTTGAGGCTTCTTGAGATATACTGTACCATATCATGTAAGATTAGTCATATTTAAAATTATTTATGATCCATGCCTAGCATTATGGAGAGGGAAGATATCTACAGTGGGTGTTTCTCTTTGTTGGCATTTTTTGCAAATAACTCACCTGATGGTAAGAGAAAATTCAGCCTGTAGATAGGCAATAACCTGTTAAACTACAATGAATCTGTGTGAAATCATAAATCTTGTACTTGGCAAAACACTTTTTTTAGCCTTTAAAAAGACTTCGGAAAACTCACATTGCTTGCCCTTCTGCAGATTTAATTTATTTACATAATTCTCTGTTCCAAAGAGATGCTCACAATATTTGATGACTTTGTTTTTAATTGTTTTGTATAGGTGTATCCCAGGTTACTTCTCGAGGCCATTCTGTGTGCCATGTATTTGGAAAGCCTAAAAAAGATAACTAGGCTTTATTGTAGACTGCCAAAAAGGGCTGTATTACAGGCAATGAGAATGTGAGGAGAGAAAGAATTCCACAATGAAATGCAGATTGTCTTTCCCCTGGCAGCAGGGAAATTCATCGAGATAAATGATTTCTTATTTATTTGGAAGGGGTTGTGTCAGGAAGATGATGAGTGTTGAGAGAAGCCTTAAACATCACCAGCGTAATTTGCATTGGTTCAAATTATAAAATCCCTCATGTTCTGTGGTGCTGCCACTCTCTTTCACCATTGCAGGTTATTCATTCAAGGTTTGCAGCCAGATTGATTAATGAATTACCAGATCTTGCGTAAAATGACTTGGCCTGACTTTTAAACAACCACCAATGTTTTTTTTGCCAGTCTTGTGACTGGTGTTAATGGGTTCCAGAGAACTGAGCCTATACAGACTTTCTGCAGTGGCCTTCCCTAGCATTTTTTCCACTTCTTAATTATATCCAAAACTAGTAGCCCAGGGCAGGCAGTTCAAGGAGATATAATCTTGGAGAAGAAAAAGACATAGTAGTCAAATCCTTGATGGCTGATGCCCTTCAGTGCCAAATCAGCATGATTTATCATAGCCATCTATTCAGCACAACAGAGGCTGGAGGTGAGCTGCATGGTGTACCTCACACAATATGCATAACTAGAGCTCTGAACTTTGAAGGAAAGCCTCAGAGCTATTTGCAAAGTGCTGGTGCTTAGTGAATACTAAATTACATTTAGGAAATAGTCTACTGCTACCAGTTATACTTCATTTTTATTCTTGACACAGACACCTAAATCAGAGAACAGTAACATTTCAGAGATTATGGTAGCAGTTTGGGTATGTTCCAACACTATAATAGGATCAGAATTTTAAGGCCTTTTTTATTATTACCAATAGTCACTTAGTTTCTACTGCAGCGTACTTTGTAGGGAATTACAGCTTTTACTAAAAAGATTAAAATGCTATTATGCAAATGATTGCAGTATGTTATTATGTTTACAAATTAACATCCATGGCTCAACACACAAATTAACTAACTATTCCATCTATATTATTAAGGATTTAATAAAGTAACTGTTGATAAAAATGAGGAGCTTGGAACAGTTAATAGGAGCTGATCATGATTTAACATAGAACTTAAACATTGTGTTTAATGTTCTAGATGGCATAATGGCAGAATAAAGCTTATCAAAGTGCTTGAAAGGACTGTGATTGTGTGCACCACATAGCAGCCTGTCTGAGGCCCTGGAGGGCATGATCAAAATAGTTCTGGGCAGTAGCATAGAGCATACTGGTGAATCTGGAAGCAACACAGGACCAAGCCATATCAACATGTACTTTCCTGCTCTAATAAGTAGGCTTTTTTTGAAATTCATATTCATACAGATTGAATGTTTTACATGATAAGCACACGTATTTGGGAACTTGTGTCCCTCTAAAATGCATCCTGTAATGAACTGCTTCTATGGCAAATGGGATTTCATTGCAGAGAGTATCACTGTATGGTAAAAAAGGGGAAGGCTGAGTTCAGTCTGAGATGACTTTACAAACATTCCTGCATATTGTTATTCCTAACAGTTCATACAAGATCATAAAAGCAAACATATAAGAGCTACTGAGGTCCTAAAGAAATGAATGTACAGTATGTGGTTATGGGATAGATTTAGTAGTGAATGAGACAACATCATAGGTTTAATACAACAATAAACATAAAAGGCAAAAGATGCAGATTTGGGATAGGAAATTTTATAAGAATTATAAAAGGTAACTTTATATCATAAAACCCACTTGTGAAACTAGGAGAAGACCCTCATTTCCAGGGAAAGAAAATAGCAGACACTTGACAAAAGTGCCAGACTTTTTATATCCCTAATGGAGCAATGTTACATTTCTTGTGTGTTTGAATGCATTACCTTTACCAGTGTCTGTGGCCTGACTCAGGGCTCTACATCTGCTAAAAAGGAAACCAGCACAATAACATCATGTCAATGTGGGATGATGTATGTAAACGATAATCTATGATTAGCTATGCTGACATTTAAAAAGGCTCAAGCAGTAAGTGGAATTTATTTTACTCGAACCAGCTGCTATGTAATTGGAAAGAGTTTATGCAAATGCTCTGTATCTAGTGTTACCAAGGTGTGCTACTGCTCCTTTTCCTTTCCCGTTTGGACAAACTGCAAACTGTCTAAACACATCTCTGCTTTAATGCAAGAACCACCTGGCCTGTTGGTTGAAACATTCAGGAAGGAAAGAAGTTCCAAATGAGCACAAAAAATTGTTTTGAGAGTTTATTGTTTGATGTATGCGACCACCAAGACCATTCCCCAAGAGCGCAATCAAGAAAATGCAACTGATCCACTTCATGGTCCCATTAAGGAGACATTTCACCTAGAGCAGCCATGGCTTGAGATGCTCACTGTGCTGCTGCTCTGTGGAGCACCTGTCCTTTTTCCAAGAGGGAAGACTAGCACTCACCAGAACAGTAGTAAGCTAATTCGGTCATTAGGCGGATGTCTTGGCCTGCGTTAAAACCAGCCCTTGAAGACACCGTGTTACACTGTGTTCCTGCTGGCTACTTAGCTAAATACGAACTGGTGTCAGCTGCCATACAAACAAAAATGTAATAGCCTTCTTTCACAGAGGTCATCTTAAATCCACTTTGGTCACAGTCACACTCCACATCTGTTTTAGTGAGATGCAGCTTCTTAAGGTGGCATTTGGTCTTCATAAGCACACAAACAACCGAGCTATAAATTGCTACTGCTGGAGTTATTTTGAATAAGTGTATACTGTTTCATATTTATAATGGTGAGGCTTCATAATATTCTCAGTGAATATATAACACAGATCAGTTCAACAAGCATGAAATTGTATGTTGTCAACTTGTCACATAAATAGAGCCATATTCTAGCTTACGATAATGTTGAACTAAATATTTTCTCCCTGGAACTGCAGAGAGGGTCATGAAGATGTGGGACAGTAGCTCTGTCTTTTGTTAGAAAAACAATCCCAGACTCATTGCTAGTGGGAAGTCAATATTTCTGATAAGATTCTTCTGGTTTTCTAATTCCCCATTGGCTTACTAACAGCAACAGAAAGTTTGTCTTTCTTAGACAAATGCTATTTGGTTAAATTAAATTTATTTTTGTTAATGGTTTTGTTTCTAGTGTAACCTCTTTTCTTTTTTTTCACTGTTGCTATTTTTGCTCAATGCATCATTGCTAATTGCTACTAAATGGTCCATCTTAACCCTGGCATGCTCCTTCCCTGCTGCCCCATCCCACTTAACATTAATTCTGGCCCATGCCATTACAGAAGGGTAAGATTATCACAAGGCTTCATTTAGGAATTCTTCTTCCTTAGTGCCACTAACCTATTGTGCATGTGTAGGTCAGGAGGAGGAAATTGCACAGAGCATATTTGTTGCAGGGAGAAAGTTTTGCTGTTGAATCATGATGAACTCTTTTTCCCCCATGAACAGAGAAAAAATACAAAGAAGAGTGTATATGTGTCTGTGAAAACTTCCCTATGTGTAGCTGTTGTTGTACTAATGTGGTTAATCCTCAGATGCACTGGAGATTTGCAGCCTTTTTGGAGGAGTGCCCCCTGCCAGCTTTATAGGCTTCTTTTTCTCCAATGCCTAATTTTTATTT
Source organism: Drymodes brunneopygia (assembly GCA_013400955.1). Classification (NCBI taxonomy): domain Eukaryota; kingdom Metazoa; phylum Chordata; class Aves; order Passeriformes; family Petroicidae; genus Drymodes; species Drymodes brunneopygia. Next base: position 251,303 of record VZTZ01050175.1, on the reverse strand, counting down.
TGGTAGCTTTGTGCAGGTGCATACAGGATCGTGATGCCTTTGCAAGTGATGGGCTGCAGCCTTGGCAGGCATGGAGCTCTGACTCTGTGTGCAGGCGCACTCAGCCATGGAGGCTGGGTTCAGGTCTCGGTGGAAATCATCCCCTTTGCAACGCATAGCTGGTTGCTTTGGCTGAATTTTCCATTCTAACACAACGGAGCAACAGTCTTGCTTCGTAATGATTGAGAAATTAATTAGCACTTTGTGGCGGTGATGAGTCTGAAGGGCCATGATTGGAGTTTGCTTTTTACCACATGCAGTAATCACTGGGTTTTGTTTATGAAAGCACAAACCCAAAACCTATTGAGATTTTGGTGTTGTCATGAAGCATGAGCTGTGTGATGCACTAGAATAATACTTCCATTTCCTCACACACATCTGTGCTTTTGTGCTTTACTGTGAGTAACACAATGGGGTGCTGGTCCATAATGGGCACTTCTAATCACTAAGACGATAATCAGAAGAACAGAGTATTTTCTGTGAGGAGCCACAGTGGCAAGTGTTGTTGCCTTGTTGATTTATGACACATTTGAGTTGCCTGAACTGCTTACAGCTATCCAGCTTATCCCATAAAGTTTAGGAGGATCATCCCTTCCTAGCATATTATGGGTCTGGAGGGGCAGGGAGAACTTCTTCTGGCTGCTGCCGTAGTGGCTCCTTGAAGGCTCAGTGATATTAAATCTTTATCAAGATTTGGAGGGGCAGGCCATCAAATGGTGTAAGGGACTGCAGATCTCTCGTACAGGTGATACACTTAAGTAAAAATAGAGGAATTCAATAGAAAAGTTTCCTGCCTCTTGTCAAGGAGGTCTGATAATGGTTATCTGGAGGATTGGTTTGGTCAGAGGAGCTTCATAAGCTGTTAGAAGAAACACATAAGCTGTTAGAAGAAACAATGGGAGTTTTCTCCTGGAATGGTACTTCCTCCTGGAGGACAAAAAATTCTTTCTGAAAATACTTCAAAACCTTTGCAAAAAATCCAGTTTTTCTTCTCCTATATTGCTGTATAAAGCAGTGACATAATGACTCAGGAAGTGCATCAGAGACCTTAGGTAATATATGTTATAGAAGTGAGACATCTCACTGGAGTTTTAACTTTGGTGAGAATACTGTCGGCTTGCATATTTCCACAGCAAAGTAGTCAGTGACCAGAAGTGAAAAGCAGGTATTACGAGAGTTTTAGAACTCTTCTTGTATTAGGGTTGTTGGCTTTTTTTTTTTTTTGCTTGTAAATATGTATCACTTGGCTAGGTAGATCTAGCAGTAATGTTCTCCACTCTACCAGGCCCTGTGTGTCGAGGCTGAGTGAGGAGGATCTTTGGGCCATTGGTATCTACTTTAAGAGGGCTTCTTGGTGAGACTTAGGCAGCCAGGTAGTGCAGGTGACAGTGTGGTGGTAAAGAGTGAAGAATGAACTTGGAGCAGGGGAGGACTTTGCAGAATTCCAGAGTCGTTGAAGTGGGAAGGGATCCCAGGAGGCCATTTGGCCCAACCCAGCCTGTTCAAGAAAGGCTACGTAGAACAAGAAGTTGAGGAAATATTTCTGTGTTCTTCTGCTGCTGCTTCTTCTTCCCTCCTTAAAATTACTTTATTAGTACTGGTAAGGAGTTTCTGATCCCATTCTGAAAATCTTAGCCCATAGTCCTAAGTAATTATGGAAGTTCCTTGAGACATTCCTGTAATATAGCTGGAAGCCTATTATTGTCAAATCCTAGTTTTCAGAGGAAGATGGGTGGCAGTCAAGTGTTCTTAGTCTAGCCTTGGTTTTCATGACAAATTTTCATATAAGGAAGCCTACTTCTTGGGCTAATCTTAGCTTCCACAGGTACTGAGCTTGTCCATTTTCCCAGGCTTATTGTTGGACTAGTGAAACTGTAAAGTTGTCAGGTTGAAATGGATGGATATGCAGTTATTTTCATAAACAAAACCTAAGTGCATGCTTCCTGACCTCTGGTTGGATGTGCTCTGTTAGGCATTTGACCCTCCAGGCATACACAAAGGAGCAATAGGCTTTTATTTCTACTTTTCTGGGGGAAACTTAGGCATTTTTGAAATTCTTTTTCTGGTTTTGTGTTTGCTTTACTGTTTTTTCTCTCACCAGGACTGGTGTGGGTTTTCTTGCCTGTATTGACTGTCCTTAAAAGCCCAGCAATAACTCCTCACATAAGTATGAAGACATCAGGCAAAACATTGGCAATTGTCACATCAATTGCATCTGGGAAAAAGCCAAAAAAACTTGAGGATTTTTTTCTTTAACACTGCAGAAACATTCATCCATTTCCAGTGAAAGGGTGTCAAAGTGCTTCTGCTTGCGTGTGATAGGAGTGTTGCCACGTCTTGTGATTTTCTTTGCTGTTGATCCCACTCTCCTATAGGAAGGGTCAGGTCAAATGCTTCTCTGAAGACCAAGTCTCCCATTTGCAGCAGGAAATCTCTCGGGTGGAGAGGATAATGTTACAAAACAGGCTAACATTGCAAAACAGCTCTGCTGCCTCTGGCACAGTCTGGAGCATCAGAGACCAATAACTCTATCATGTCACTCTTGCAGCACCTTATTATCTATGTTTTTCTGTAAATCCGATCTGAGACTGTCATTACCAGTTTCAGGTAGGTGAACACCATCTGGGTGAAATAACCATGTACCAGTGATGGGCTGGAGGGGGCTCTTGTTAGTTAATCATCCCTACCTTCCCTTTGATGAGTTAATTTGTCTGTTGAGCCATGGAGGAGCCCCCAAGAGCTCCCAGGAGCACTTTGTTAAAATTCTGCCGACAAATGGAAAGATAGGGATGATTTCACTCTTTTTACTGGAGCCTTTGCTATCTATGATATTGTTAAATCATCCATAATGCATAACTTTCTATGCAATCTTTCTGTTACAGTTCTGGAGGCATATTACTTCTTTGTGCATTTACTTTTTAAACATTATCACTAGATACCTAACCCTCCTGAAAATCTCATCCCATGAATTAAGGTTAATTTCAGTACTTCCATGTGGCCTTTTAGTAGTTGGCATGCCAGCTTCCTTGGTTGTGATGCTGGGCCATACTCCTTTTTTTTTTCCCTTCAGTTATTAAACGCTGTCTTTATTTACTTGTTTTGTGATAATGCCTAAAAGCCCTGTAGTAGGAGGAGAGTCTGTGTGACCAGCCCGTCCCAGTTTTATGTGCACTTTGAAGTCCTTGGAAGGAGCAAAGGTAGTGAACGAGGAAAAGAGCTGTTCCTGGGGGTTTGTGAGTGAAGATAAACTTATTTTTCCTTCAGAAGCCTGTGAGCACTGCTCTTTAACCAGACTCCTCTTTCTCCCAGGCAGCTGGAGGCAGTTACAGCCTGCTGAGCTTGCCCAGTCCAGGAAATAACACAGGTTAGAGCTGCAGCTGTGTCAATGTGATGTGGAACTACCAGACCCAAGGAGAAGCTGCCTTAAGTAGTATATTCCAACATGGAGACTTATTTATCTCCAAACCTGAGACAAAGAAGAAAATTAAATAAAAAAAAAAAAATTTAAAACTCAACTGGAAAAAAAACTCCCAGAAGACTAGGAAGCTAAGAAATGCTGTCATTTGGAAGATGCTCTGGTCCCTTTGTAACTAGTCAGAGAGGGTATATTAGCTCTGATACAGTGTTCTTCAGCCAGATCAGGGTGAGCTCTTGCAAGGCCATATGTGTGCCTCTGCATAGTGCTGGTGGCTGCTGTAGGGGCATTTATTAGCTTTCACTCAATGTTAGTGTTCCTCCTAGGCTCTGCTCTGAGAGAGAGCAAACCTCTCTCTCAGAGGAACACAGGGACACAGAGAAAGTCATGAAGGGACACTGGAGTAGATCTGGAAGAGTGAGCTGGGATCCTGCTGGGCTATGTGCTCTGGCTAAAGATGACCATAATGTACTGAAGAGGTTTCTGCAGAGTTATTTAGCATCTCTGTATTGTGTTTTCAGAACTGTGCTGGGAAGGACTGTTTGGCTATGTCCTGTACAGGTACAAATGATTTCCAGGAATCTGAACTCCACTGCAGTTGGAATCACATCAGGGTCTACACATTGGGCAGTTCAAGTCATGTATGGTCAGAGCTAATAGATCACAGGGGGCTAATTCTCTGCTGGACCATCAGCAGCACTTTACAGAACTGCTCCTGTCATGTGCAGCTCTGTGAACACTGTCCAGATGTACTTGAGCTGTCTCTCTGTGGACTCCATCTGGACCCAAGAGGGATTGTTACAGGCAGCCCCATGATGTGCAGAGATTTTTCTCTTTCAGGATCTCTCACAAGATTAGACTTGTGAAACTTTGATTTTTAAACCCAGAGCTAAAGAAGGAAAGAGACATACCCCTAAACTTAAACCTATAATAATTCTTATTTTCTAAACTGTGTATTTGAAAATGATGGACCTATGTTCTTAAAGATATGCATGTCAGAAACTTCCTAATAAATTCCTTTTGTCGGTATTGATCTTTCCAGCTTGAAACATCCAGGAATGCAGCCTTCTCAGGGCTGCTACTCCAAGTTGCACTGTGCGCATAGCAGGAACTTCAAATTGGACCCTTCCAATTGGTCTCCCATTATTCTGTCCTGCATGATCACTCCAGCTACCCTCCATCACTAAAATGCTGCCTATTTGCCACAGTTTCTGTCAGCTTGGATTTTTCCTCAAACCAAATTCACAGAGATGACAAAAATCCACTCATGTGTCTTGTCCTTCCCTACATCTGCTCCTGGGAGTGCAATGACAGATACCAGTTTTATTGTGTGCCAGTGTTACTGCTCTGTTTACAGCAGATTTAAGAGTTTACATTAGGCCACAGTGTTATCTTCCAGTTTCCCTAATTCTATCTGCTGGCAATCCCAGCTATGTGGTTGGGGTGGCTGCCCCGTCCTAAAGGAATTTGTGTCAATTCTGCAGGGACAAATCCTCCCTGTGCTAAACCGCTTGGCCGTATTTGCTCAAACTCAAACTTTGACAAAGGCATTCTGTCCACATCCACCACAAGAGATTGCTTTTTTTTTCAGATGCACTTGAAGGTAGATGTGTTGGAAGCTGCCTGTACCTGGCTGATAACTGAGATGAGGCATCTATGTAGCACGATCCATGCCCTGTTCTAATTTGTCTTTGAATGACAAATGTGTCTTCACTGAGTCAGCAAAAGAAGAGATCCTACACTAGAATTCATTGCCCTTCTATCCCTTTCAATAGAGTGGCTAGGTTTTCCCAATTCCTCCCAAAATCCATATTTAAAAGATGTCTTATAAAGACATCCTCAAATGTATTGTTCAGAACTCCATTATATTCTCTAGTCATTTCTGATTCAGGCTCATAATGTGCTGGTATTTCTTTAGAGTCTCCCTCAACGATGCTGCTGTATTCCAAATAAAAAAGGTAAATAAATAAAAAAAATTAAAATCCATGTAAAAATCAAAGTTTTAGGGATTTGGAGATAGTCCACATTAGTCTTCATCACTGTTGTCCCTAGAGAGTCAACTTTTAAGAGTTGAGTGTGGATGACCTCAAAAAAGAAAAACAGATTTCATTACCAACTTCTGCATTTCACACAGACAGTACTGTAGTATAATAACATGCTTGTTTTCAGTAGCAAAAGAGTGGAAATGTTCATAGACATGGAATGGAAACCTAGAAAATATTTAAATGTTTGAATCCATCTGAATTGTTCCTGTGCAAAGGAAATGCAATTCCTGGTGCCCAGTTTGTACACTCCAAAATTCCTGCAGATGTCTTCCTCCTGTTGCTTGAATGCTTTGCATATGTGCAGGTGTCATTTCTGGTTTTTAAAGCTACTCAACTAATGAAGGATCAGGGCTACTTCACCTGGTGTTCTCCTTCTCTGAAATCCAGTAATTGTTTTGCATCAGGGGTAATTGTACCTAGAGATATTAGACAAACCCACTGATTCAGACTCGGTAACTCTTAACTATCTTCCCATACTGCATTCCATGATTTGGTTAGATTATGTCTTATCTCTAACCTTCTTGCTTCAATAAACACACAATATCTAACTTGTCTTCTTCCACCTTATACACAAAGAAAATCATCAGCGCTTAATCTGTTGCTGGTGTTAATGGCACAATTCCTCATCCTAATTCCAATTCACTCTGCCTGATATCCCACAAATGCCTTTGAGAAACGCATTTTATCCCTGATACTGTGCCAAAGACACTTTCTTCCTTCGTCACTGCTGTTTGACTTTCTATGGACTTCATAATGACCTTTGCAGGCTGTGGTAGATGACAAGAGTCTCACATATGAAAGTCTGCAGATGAGTGCCACATCCCAAGCTATCACTTCAGCTGATATCACTGAAGGTCCCTGGCAGCAGATCCCTGATCTTGAGCTACTGCTATAGCAAGAAAGTGTAGTCTCTTCAGTAGCAAAGAAAAGAATGGAAAGAATATACAATAAAAAACAAGGCAGTAACACAACAGCTTTTTTTTTTTCTTTCTTTTTCTGTCTGGCAGGTGGTCACACATTGCAGACAGCCCATGCTCTGCCCTCCTGTAGGCTCTGCTCCTTGGGACCCTTATTCAGTATAGCTGCCATCATGGCAGCCTGATGGTGGTCAACAAGGATTGCTTTTGTGATCATTTTTGATTCCAAGGGCCATCCAAAGTCTAAAGTATTTTCCTACTTAGCTTCATAGTAATTTGGGAGTCTTCCAAGATGAAAGCTCTGCTGAACCTTCAGTTCACTTTCTTCTTCTTATCTTTCCTTGGGCTAAGCAAGTCTGTGTGATTATGTGTACACGTAAAGATTTACCTTACAGGCTTTGTATGTTTTCTGGTTTTTATATTCCCAAAGTAAGTTACACAAAGAGAAGGCCCCACTCAAGCAATATGTTTTGTGGACCCTTTGTTTTTCCGAGACACTTACTGAGTTGCTGTTCTCTTATAGCCTCTTCCTCCTGCCTTTTGGAGGATTGACCCTGCTTTTCATGTTAAAATGGATGGTCTCCATGCTCACTTTTGAACTCAGTCGTGACTGTGTTCCTTTCCAGTTGTCCAAACTTGTCTCTTTTGCTGTACCCCTGATGTTCTTTCTGACATCTGCTACATCATAGAGGTACCTTTGTCTTTCTGATATGGAGTTATATCTTACACACCAGCCTTCTTTTGTGTATCTGTTCACCACTGTCTCTGTGTTAACTTTCTATGGAAAATTCCATTCTGGAATGTCAGTATTAAGTGACGAAATATTATGTTGATTTTTTCTATACAAAAGATGGCAAAATTACCAAGTTCCATGAATGCACAAAATGAGCTTCTTCTTAGCTATGTGCTGTGACTCCAACACTCTTGACAACCATTTTTTCAGTCTTCTGACACTTAGAAGTTCATCTGAAAGTATTTAGGAATGGGGAATGTGTGCACTGCTGGTGTTGGTGAAATGTCCCCTGCTGGAATGGGGATGGTGGGGTTGCTTGCTGGAGCCCTGCCCTCCACCCTGACCACGGCCTACAGGCACTCTGGTCTGGAGAAGCTGACTAATCTGTGAACATCAAATCTCCTTCTGTAAAGCAAGGATTATAATCCTCCTTTCTTGATCCTGCCTTTTTGAGCTGTGAGTACTTTCTGCAGATACTTTCCCTTGAGAGGTGACTGAAGATCATTCAGTGCAATAGGGGTATTTCCTTGGTAGTGCTAGAATACTACTTAAAAATTCAAATTGCAGGAGATGGATAGTAATGTTAATCATCGTAATGAAGATGGAGCATGATTTTTGCTGCATGACAGCGGAAGGAAAGGCTGAGAGATAGAGATATAAAATCACTGAGTGCATACTTTCAAAGTCAGGACTTGCTCAGCAGCCAGGTGACAACAGACATGTTTATTTGACAGAGAGGCTGTGAACTTAACTCCTGACTCAAAAAGAAAACTTGCTTCCCAAATGAAGACATATGGAGGGTTTTAATGGCAGTTGCAAGACATGTGGCTGGGTTATGCCACTATGTGTGAGCTTATAAAGACACGGGGTGCGTATCTGTTGAGGGAATCTGTGAATTCCACCACTATTTAAGAGTAAAAACATTCCTCACCCTGAAAAGAAAGTCAAAGAAAAATTGTGTCTGAGTGTCTACTAGCTCCAAGGCAGTCGGATGTGATGTCTGCCCAGTAAGGGAAGACACTTCTGTTCAGCTTCATGGATGGCTTTTAGCTTGACCTTGCCCAGCATTTCTATCTGTCAACCTCACTCAAGGTGAGATTTTTAAATGATGTTAAAAATTACTCATACTAAAGAGTTGCAGTAAAACCAGGGAAGGAGGCAGTACTGGAAAACATACTAAAATGTGTGTCTGAATCAGTTTCTATTTGGTGCTCTTGTTATGGCAATCATCTGTATGCCGAGACTGGCGTAATACCGGGGACATCATGAGGAAGGCAGTGGGCAGGAATCAGTGTGCAGAGGCCCTTGAGGCTGCTTGAATCCTGTGATGTTCTGATTTGAGCTCGTACAGCGAGTACCCACAATGGTGTTATCTGCAGAAGTGCAAAGTTGAGGCAACAACAGCAGCAGGGGTGTTACACCGCATGACTGGTTTCTGTGGTGATGTCTTTCAGACTGGCTGTAGCACGAGTGAAATGTATGTAAGGGCAGAGAACATTTGTGCTTTGCTTTGGAGTTTGGTTTTTTTTTTTTGATATCTTGTCATGGTTTTCAGTGAGGAGCAAATGAACAGGTATCCTGCTTAACAGAGCTTAAAGATAAACTGCTTGTAGCCTAAAAAACCCTCCAAAATTCTCAGTTTATGTGTTTTAAAGATGAGGTGGCTTCATTAAAGATTGTAGGGTCTTGCGGTTTTACTCCAAAGAAAGCACTGCTAGCTCCACAGTTCAGCTGGCAGGGATCTGTGTCAGACTGTGGAGCTTTAGTCATATGCACAAGTCTTCTTATGGTACTAAAAATTATTTTGTTTTCTTCTAAAGTCACAGGGACAGGGACCTAAATTTGTCTCACTCAGATACACATTTTTGAATTTCAGAATTAAATGTAATAAAGGAGATTTTTATTTTTATTCTCTTTTGATGAGACATGCAATGAAAGAGTGAGGATGCTGCATTAGAGTATCTTTTGATTTGCTATTTGCTATGTATTAAACATTTATATTTCAAAGAAGTGTTTGTACCTATACTGAGTGTTTGGCAAATCCAGCAGCTCATTAGATGTTAACAATAGCAACACTGCTAAATACAAAGGATTCATAGGCAAAGTACCCCTCAGGCTATATCTCTGAGAGAAAAAGTGGCAAATAGAATCAGAAACTAATTAAATAGTCAGCTAAAGCGAGCATAACTTAAAAAAGCTCTAAAACTACCAAAAATGGAAACATATTACAGTTATCTGCATTCACAGTGCAGAACAAGTTTGGTAGTATTTAAGATAATTCTCTAGTGCCTGCTATTTTTAGTCCAGGGGTAAGCTTCTGTAAGAGCCTTTCAGCGTTGCATCCCTTTAACCTGGCCTAACAAGCTAAGCCAGTAAGCTGTCTGATTTCCGTCTTACAGGAGGCAGAGAGATAGCTGAAACAAACCATTTGTGGTGCAAACGCTCATCCTATCATGTCTTAGGAGCTTTCTTTGTATGGATTTTTTTTTTCCAAACATCTCAGTATTAAGTTTCCTTGTCAGAGACTAAATTGTCAGGCTTTGCTGTTTGGAAATGGTAGAAGCGCAGGAATGAAAGGAAGATTTTATAGACTCAGCCTAATGGAAATAAACATTTCCACATTGCCAATGGTGAAACCCGATCAGGGCAGTGTAAGCTATTGCTGTTCATGTCTCTGAGGAAAAAGGAATGTATTTATTTTTTCTCAGGGAAGGAAGGGCAGACATAAAGGGCCTGATTTCCTTCTCACTTACACTTAATCTGTCCTTGTTTAACTCCATCGGCTTTGCCAGGTGATGCTTGGTCTGTGCTGCTCTAATCCAAGGGAAGCCAAGCTGGAGCAGGCATTCTGCTCCCTGTGCCACCAGCACTCGGATTTATGGCACTCTTTGCCATCAAAATGGGGCCAGATGCAGTTGTAAAATGCTGTTGTCCTCATTGCACTTTGGTATTTTGGTGCTTCAGGTGGATTTGCAATATTGCTCACTTACAGGTAGCTAGCTCTTTTTTACTTGAAGTACTCTGTGGTGGGGTGTTCTTTCCCCTACTCCCTCATGTGTAGAATGAAGTGCAACCATGTTTGCTTTCTTGTCTCCCTGCTTTCTCTTCCTCTCTCGTCTCCTTTTCCCTCCTTCCCCCCTGGTGGTGTATGTAATCCCCATGTACGTTTACAAAACAGGATTTTATTGCTTCCTAAACATGAGTAGCCCTACCCCCTCCTCTCAGCCAGCTGAGCAAGGCTTGGGCACTTTCATCTTGGGCTCTCTCCAATCTGTAGTTCCCTTCCCCTCTTTCTTCCCCCTTAATTTGGGTGCTGATAGAGCAGGGAAAAATATCACAATACAAAGGGAGGCTATCTTAGGCAGGAAAATGTAAGCTGTGTCAAACCCAGTGACCTGCAGGGTCCCATCTCTGGTTTGGTATTCAAATGGTTTCAATTTACTTATTATTCCTGGGGTTATGCACATCCCATGGGGTTTTGGCTGTGCATCTAGCAGCTACACAGGCTCAAATTATAATTTGTGTTAACTTCAGTGAGGATAACTTTTAAACTGAAGATGCAATTGACATGGACAAATAATGTCAGTGTATTTCCAGTAGAGAATGCAAGCACAGCATGTACCTCATTGTAGGCAAGGTGAGCCCAAGCCACTTTTAAACTCAGTGTCTTAGTCTAAGCAATGTAGTGCTCAGCTGCAAAACTCACTTGGTAAGGAGGAAGAATTAGCCCTTGGTGGCTTGTGGCTGGGCTACTGTTAGTCCTGGGACAGGGTGGTACAGACACACTATGTAGGAGCTGCTGTTCTCAGCTTAAGCATCAACAGACACAAAGAGCAGAGGACCAGATCCCTAGCTAGTGTAAATCTGCATAGCTCTGTTAAAACCTGTGGTGAGGCCCTAATTTACTGCAGCTGAACATCTGGGTCTAAGTTCTTTTTCTTTTGGTTACCAGCAGGATTAAATAGAAAGACCCCAAATTATTTATTGTAGGTGCTGTGGCAGCATCTCAAAGCCCAATGGTAAAACAGGACACCGTTGTGAAAGAGGTTGTGTAAGCACATAACAAAAAGACAGTCCCTGTCTAAAGGAACTTATGGCCTAATTAATAATGTTATTTAGTGCATTGGTAAGTACATCTGGACTTGACTGCCTGTTCTGTGTCATTTTTTAAGAGGATAAAAAAATATGCCCAGTTTGATTTTCACGATTTCTGATAAAAAAGGGACTGGTTAACATGAGTGCCTCACTAAAAAAAATTGCAGTCATTTACATCACACAGATGGAGGGCTCATGATCAGGAACATGCAGACTTTTAAAAGACTATCAGAGAAAAAGCAATAAATTCAGTCTTGACTAAGCAGTAAATAGAAGAGAAGGAACTGCAGTGGGAACTATAGTGTTCACCACAGTATGCATGCATTATGTAACTCTGCCAGACTGGTTGAGGGTAAATGGACATGGTAATGTGAACTAGCAAATTATTTTTACATTTTATTGTCAACCCATTTTATTAATATTATCTATGAAGACTAGTGAGTTCCAGGAAACTTAGAAATAAGCCAACAGCGGGCATGCCCTAGAGGAGACTGCAACAGATAGCTCTTCTGTGATATATTTTTTTAAATGTTTACTGTTTTAAAATCACCATCTCTACTTTACAATTCTATTTGCATACACAAAATTGGAATAAAAGAACATTAAAGTCTTAGCACTGAATGACAAATCAAGGAGATATGTAACTGAGGGTATTTTCAGACATATACATATCCAAGTGCTCAACCGGTGGAAAATTCAGATGCATCTCCTCACCCTGAAGAGTATTCTTGGTGGTTGTAGGGGTTTAGCAGGTCCCACTGTTCAATCACTGCCCTTTGAGGTGAGGACTTAATTGCTTGCTGGGAGAGGCTTTCCTTTTATTTTCATGGGACTGTGAAGGCGCTCTGAAAAGCCTGGCAAAACTCACCTGTGATCTGTGCTGTTAAACCCTGTTTAAACCTGCTAGGACATTGCTTACTGTGGCATTTCCACAGTCTCATTTGGTTCTTCATTATAAAGGAGCCTTTATTGCTTTCAGCCTTGGACACTCAGAGTACAGGTACCTGAGGTTTATTTTATCTATCTAAACCACCTCTCTAAATGGTACACGTGCCAGTCAACATGTCTGCCAGTACATACAAACAAGGAGGACATTGAAGGACATTGCTGTGCCACCTAAAAATAACGTACAGCTACAAAGGTAAAATATACAGAGGAAATGCATCATTAGGCTTGTAAACAAGTTTTTGTGTGGTATCTAAGTAAACTCTTTTAACCAACTCAAACCACATAGCTGCCATCCATTTAAATTACAATAAAATATGATGGGAAGTCCAGATGCATTAATGATGTACTGATCCATTCAACTTCATGCTTCAACTGTAAGGAAAACCAGTGCTTTTCTTCCTGTGAGACATGACTTGTGTTTGTCATACCTGTTCAATGGACATGTGTTAGGCTTGATGAAGCTGAAAAATTAAAACATCATAAAAAGCATTTAATGAAGTTGATACTTTACAAATGCTAATTTCCTGGTCAAATTAAATTCCAATTTTCTAACAGTAAAAGCACCAGATAGAAGTGTCTTATTTCATGGTTTGAAAAGTAATTTTTGAGTGTGTGTTTCATTTGCACAAAAACAGTCTCCTCATAAATGAAAAAAATGTAAAAATCTATGTAAACTGTTCTCTGCTATATTGTGTGTAATTTTGTCTTTAAATTTGTATTTCTTTAGAGTCATAAATCTCAAGATAGAAGTAGGGATGATTATAGACATCCTGACATATCCATATAATTAAAACTAAAGCAAATACAACACTGAAATAGAGAATGAACAAAAGCAACAAGATAATGCTTCTCTTTGGCAGAGTCCATACTGCCACTCAGGTTCAGTTTTTAGAGATATTTGTCATGATAAAGAGGACAAACAAGTTTTTTACATGTGTGAAATCCTCACTACAAAATATATGTAGCTTTTTTTTTTCCTTCAGGATATGCTATGCTGCCTTATAAAGGTATATGAATGTTGAAAAATCTTATGTCACTACATAGAGAGATTAGTGTGGGCATAGACTATAAATCAAGTAAATAAATAAATCTGAGCAAGCAGTGCTTGACTATTTGGACTGAAATACTGCTGACACTGTCATTGAAAGCTCTGCAACAGGAGAGTCCGAAATGTCTTTGCTACCTTATGCTGTACCCTGCCTTCCCCTTCTTCCTTCTTTCTACAACACCCACTCTGTGTTGGAGCTCGTCCAGTATTGGAGCTTGTCCAGACTGGGACCCCAGGAACTTTAACTCTCTACCCTCCTGTAAATTATTTAGGTGCATAATAATATTTTAAAATCCCTGTCTGAGTAGTTGCTCAGGACCTTATTGCACAGATGAGTGACTGTCTGTGTGTGGGGAAGGGAGGATGGGGGAGAGGTGCTGTTTCCTGCAAGTGGTGAAGCCTCTGGGTGGTGAGCTCAGAGGCAGCCTGCCTAACCCCTCGCACCCTGGGCACTGAGCTACTCATGCAAGTCAGGCTACCTGTCCTGTGTCTCCTTCCGCAGCTCACTTGCTCCTCTGCTCACTCGTGCTTCCCCAGCAGTTCTGGCAGACAGGAAACTTCACCTCTACCCTAGCTTCTCCAGCTGTCTTGCAAAGTGAAGACAAACTCCCAGCTTTTCTTTTTATTGTGGCTCATCATCAGGTGCTTTCTTCCCTTTGTACTTCTGCACTTTCTCTGCTATTTTTTGGGGTTTTTACCCACCAGAAACACAGAGAGAGTTTTGTGCTTCATTGTGGAGCTCAGCCCAAATCTAGCCCATTGTGGGCTGGACAGGACATGCCAGATCTTCTCTTGCTGCAGTTCCCCCACCCATGAGGACCAGGTGGCCTTTGCTAGCACTGGACAAGGCAGCAAAATAGTAAGTCCATGGTGTGCCTCAGCACAGTGTCAAGTCCTGTAGAACTTAAAAAGCCCCCCCTGGTGAGCTAACCCAGTAAGAAACATGGGTAGATCATTTATTTAGTAATCAACAAATAAGTCTATGTAGTCAGCAAATGTTGAGGCCCAAACTGATGGTAAGATGATTTGCTTTCAAGTGTTTTCTCAATTTTGTGCTCAGGATCAAGTATAAATTGAATAGAGTGACCTTTTGATACTGAGTCAAATTGACTGCATTTGCAAAGATCCTGTGGTTTCACTTACTATAAATTTTTGATATTTGGTCTACCACTGGTGAAATGAGTCCAGCACGGTATCTTATCATTGGTCCCCTTAATACAGTCGATAGCACAATAGCTTGCTTGCAGATTGTTTTTTCTTTTATCTTTTCTCCAGAATCAAAGATTACTATGACAGAGGGGAAGGATGCAGTTTACACAGATCAAATTGCAATGCCTTGCAAAATGTGGATGAATTTTGGTTAAAAGATCTAAAGCATGGGTGGCTAGCTAGATCCTCAGGTTGTGAGATGAGTAAGTTGATTGGTAGCTCTTCAGTTTATTATAAACTTAATTGCCAGGCTGTAATAGAAACTTCTGAACTGCAACAACTCGTCAGAAGTAATAAAAAACCTGACTTTTTGGTAGAAGAATATTCAGTAGGCTTTTTTTAAACTGATATGTTTAGCTTAGAGCAGAAAGGTTAGATTTTTCACTTGAAAAGGTAGTCCATCTCACAGGAGCTATGGCAGCATTACTTCAGTGATCAAGGGCATGATCTTAAAGAAAAGCCTATTTGCAAGTGGTCTGTGCTGTGGTTTTGTGTTATGATGCTTTAATACCAAGTACTTGACAGAAGTTTTACAGTGTCAGGAGAGCATCTCGCAGAGAGAAAGCAATCTGAGTGTAGTTACCAAGATTATGCATAAGAACTTCCTGAGAAATAAGCAACATGTTGATGATGATGAAAACAATTATTTTATTTTAATTTAATTTAATTATGTTCTTTTAATTCTTTTATGTTTTATACCCTGAAGAGGGGACAGGGAAAATGGATGCTGCAGGTGCTTCCATCTCCTTCAGCCTGCAGACATTTAGCAGGTCCTTCCAGTGGTGCCATAATGTCCCTGGAAGTAGTGCTGGGAGTTGGTGCCCCTCTGGGACCTAGGTCTGGAAATCAGGCATTGCAGTACCTGCATTGTGTAGAAACTCAGTATTTATTTAACATCATTTTTGGGGGATAGCATTTTGGGGTGGTAGAGCACATTGCTTCAAGTCTGTATGTGGAGAAATCCAACTGGATTGAAGCTTTTACATAAATATGGGCAAGTTGTTGGTCCTGCAATTGAGATACATCCACATTCCATATGAAGGGCAGTGGGGCTGCTGAAATCAGAAGGCAGGCTCTGAATTCAAGTGGTCTTTGCTTGCAGGTGCATATGAGGAGTATAGCTGTCTCCTTCAAGAAAAGAAAATATCTTGTTTCCTTTCCATACCCTAAAGGCATTTGCACAGGGGTGGTGATAATTAATCCCCATATTTCTACTTCATATAAAGAAATCTGGCTGTAATTTTCTCCTAGTGGGACTCCATTTTGTTTTTAAAGATAATTGATAGCTCTGGACTTAAGCATTTCAATTATGGGAGTGTCTCTTGGGGACCAGACTAACAGACCTTGGAAAAATGTTTTAATGCAAATGCATCATGTGAATTTTTACTGTAAGACAATGCAGGATGCCTAAGGATTTGCAAAGCAGTTGAACAGCAAAATAAAAGCTGAGAAACTTCTCCAAATATATAAGGGCATGGGACTGACTGTGAGCAGGTAAGGTGGAAAAGGTGATTCTCCACTTGGACCACGAATTCATCTTTGGCCCTGGGTACAGCCAGCTCTAAGTTGAGGAGAAGGAGGTGCTTGCCTTGGACAGGTGCTTGCCTTGGAAAAGGCAGCAAAATCAACATGACAGCTCTGTCTGTGCCATGCCATGGCAGGTTGGCTCCTTCTGCATCAGAAGAGGGAAAACTTGGGCTGCAGTTCTTCCCTTTCATTGTCCTTGACTTCAGTTCTCATTTTTCTCTGTTAGGAGTAGGAATACCAGCCTGCATCCTAATCTCTCTACACCTCCTACTCTCCCCATGCTTCTGTCCAGCCTGTGGCTCCTTATCCTCTTGTGGCAAAACTTGGTTTGTGGGACCAGGCTGACACATCATCTGCCCCTACTCCTGCATGTTTGTTGACAGGAGGTGCTCAGGGCCTGAGTGGTGTTAATGAGCTTTTCAGCACCTCTGCATCCTTATGTGCAAAAAGGGGTGAATCTGTACCCCTCATTTCTTAAGGAAAAGACAATCTTAAGGACTTCCTTACTCCAAAATTGTCATTAAGGAATTAAGTCCTGTTGGAAGTCCCTGATGTGCTCACAAGTCGATTTTGTTTGTTTGAAAGTAGTGCCATAATGTATAAGTATTTTTAGATCACTCAGATATTTTCAGCTGAGGAAAATCTTTTATTTTCTTTGTTAATTGTGCTATGAATAGATCTTAGGCTGCTGAGGAGAAATAAGTCGATATGTTGAAATGGTGATCCCTTGTGAGTTCTGGTGTACACCTGGCTGCTCTGAATTGCTTACCAAGCTGGGCTGCTGGAGTGGTGACAACTTCTACCAGCTGTGGATCTGTCCCAAAGTTTCCTGGGCTTTTTACGAACATGTGGCGAGCTGCCATTGCTCCCAGCTCCTTGGGGCTGTGAATTAATAATGTAGTTTAGACCCTGTTCTTTCAGCATGAATCACAATGGGCCTGTGCACTGTTCAAATTGTCAATAAAGAAACTTCAGAGCATCGTCATTCATTAGCTGATTTCACTCCTTGAGATCCAGTCAGCAAAAGTTGCACATGTACTAATCACAATTGAAAGACAGAGGAGTAGTCACCCAAAGGGAAGATGTTGAAGATAACTATTAACATTTTGAAAAGATTTTCTAAAAGATGGGCTTGATCCTCTTCTGGAAGGGATCAGCATACCTGTGCTGATAACAGGAGCTACAGGATAATCCTGAGTCAGGATGTCTGCACACTGGCTTCAAGGTTTTCAAGAAGGGATCACAGAAACAGAGATGGGTAAGGTTGGAAGGGACCGCAGTGGGTCAGCTGGACCAACCTCCCTGATCAAGCAGGGCCATCCTGGAGCATGTGGCACAGGATTGCATCCAGACAGTTCTTTAATATCTCCAGTGACAGGAACTCCACAGCCTCTATTCTGGGCAATCTATTCCAGTACTCAGACGTTCACAGAGTAAAGAAGTTCTTCTCATGTTCAGATGGAACTTCCTGGACATCAGTTTCTGCCCATTGCCTCTTTTCCTATTGCTTGGCACCACAGAGCAGAGCCTGGCTCCATCCTCCTGCCACCCTCCCTTCAGATACTGACAGACATTGATGAGGTCCCCTCTCAGTCATCTCTTCCCAACATTGAACAGGCCGAGCTCCCTCAGCCTTTCCTCCTATCAGAGATGCTCCAGTCTCTTCATCACCTCTGTCACCCTCCTCTGGACCTGCTCCAGGAGCTCCATGTCTCTCTTGTACTGAGGAGCCCAGAGCTGGACACAGCACTCCAGATGCAGCTCACCAGGGCTGAGTAGAGGGGCAGGATCACCTCCCTTTCCCTGCTGGCAATGCTCTCCCTAATGCACCCAGGGTACCATTGGCCCTCTTAGCCACAAGGACACTGCTGGCTCATGGACACTTGGTGTCCACCAGGTCCTTCTTTGCAGAGCTGTTTTCCAGCAATTTGGCCCCAAGCCTGTGTCAGTCCCTGGGATTATTCTTCTCCAGGTGCAGGATTCTGCATTTGCCTTTGTTGAATTTCAAATGGTTCCTTTCTGCTCATCTCTCCAACTTGCCCAGGTCCTTCTGAAGGGCTGCACAGCACTTGGGTATTGGCCACTCCTCCCAGCTTTGTGTCATCCATGAACTTGCTGAGGAGGCATCTGGACCTTCATCCAAGTTATTGATGAGTAAGTTAAACAATACTGAGCCCAGTATTGAACTTTGGGGGACACCACTCATGACAGGCCTCCAACCAGACCCCATGCCACTGATTATGACCCTCTGGAATCTGCTGTTTAGCCAGTTCTCAATCCACCTCATTGTCCACTCATCCAACCCATACTTCCTGAGTTTGCCTATGAGGATGTTGTGAGAGACAGTGTCAAAAGCCTTGCTGAAGTCAAGGTAGACAATATCCACTGCTCTCCCCTCTGCCCATCCAGGCAGTAGTTTCATCACAGAAGGCAATCGGGTTGGTGAAGCATGATTTACTTATCTTTAGTGAAACCATGCTGGACTACTTCTGTTTGCCTTTGTGTCATTCATGTGGATAGAGATGGCCTCCAGAATGAGGTGCTCCATCACCTTTTATGGGATCGAGATGGGGCTGACTGGCCAATCATTCCATGAGTGGGCCAATACTGGGCCCAGTATTGAACCTTGTGGGACACCACGCATGACACCACTCATGACTCCTAGCCATGTTTGAAGACTGGGGTGGCATTTGCTTTCCTGCAGTCCTTAGACACCTCTCCTGATCTCCACAACTTTTAAAAGATGACCATGAAGCAGCATCACTATGGTGTCTGCCAACTTGCTCCAAAATTCATGGATGCGTTCTGTCGGGGCCCGTGGATATGTGTTCTCTAACCCAATCTGATGATAATGACAGGGATTTTAAAATGTTGCATTTTTTTTTTTAAAAGGAAGAAAACTTAAGGATAAATTATAGCATTGCTCCCTATATGCACTCGAAAGGGATGCCTATGAATGACAATGTGGACAAGCCTCTGCTACAGCTCAGTCTTTGGCCTCTGTGGCCTCTATGGATTGCTGACATGGTTTTACAGATATAAAATGCTAACCACAGGGTGAACCCAGCTCCATCAATAGTCAGAATAAGCAAAAGAGAAGGAATCATCAGGGGTAGAGGATTTAAATACCTTTGTGTGGGTAAATAATCAACTCATTTCACTGGCCAAACAGAGAATATCTCTGGAGATATTTTATTGAAAGCAGAAATGCAATTAGATTGTTACACAATTATTAAAGTGTTTTCAGACTGAGAATTATTTTTAGTGCTGTAGAAATATTAAGGTATTAGAGCAAAGCATGTAAAAGCAGAGAAGAGCACAGTTGGAAACTTTCCATGGTCTTTGGACTCCTAGATCACTCATGTTTCAGGATTGGTTGATGTTCTGGTGGTTTACCTCTGTTGCATTCACCCATAAAGGGTGACACAAATGCCAAATCTTATTTCCTTTCAGAGCTAATGGCTTTCTGGATATCTTGGAAATTTCTGTTGTCAGAAACACAGAAGCATGTACATTCATTGGCATACTTGTGTTCCTTGCCGCCTTCATGTATCTGGGTGAAAATTTACAGGGATCAAAACATCTCTTGTCCCAGTGTCTTTATGCTAACATAACAGTGTGATTTGGAAATGATGTATAACTGCTTCTGCATTAAAAAGGCAAGTTAGCAACATGCAGTCATTATGAATTGTTTTCATAAAGGTTTAATAATTGCATATATTTTCCATGCAGCTTTACATTTGAGATCCTCTGGTCCTTTTTCTTACACACTGTAGTTCATTTAGGTAATCTAAATACCTAGGATCTGCTTCTTTAAAGAGAAACAAATCCTTCTTGTAAGATCCTGCTTGAAGTTAGGGACATGGTAGAGTCAGTTTCAGAGACCACATGGGGCATCCTCTGGCCTCAGCAGAGGTGGAAGGTGCTCATCTCCTCCTGTTCCATGGAGCCTGTGTGATGAGCAGATTGGATGCCAATCTGAAATGTGAACTTCTGCAGTGACAGTGCTGAAACGGTGAAAGAGCCTGCATTTGGCCATGGCATTACTTCTCCCCAGTGCTGTCAACACCAAGACTCAAGCTGCAATAGCAAAGGAGAAAGCTGCTGCTTCAGTGATTATTGCTCAGACGTTGATGTATCCAACCATCTCTTCCTCTGCATCTCTCCTCAGCACCATTTCTGCTGTATCTAATAATTGTGTTTCTTTATAAAGAGTAATTTAGGACAATTAGAAGCAATAGCATAGTTAAACCTTTAAAAGGTTATCTAGCAATGTCATTTTCTTGACTAATGTGTTCCTGCTGCCATGTCGTTTGTGAATAGACATGTGTTAGCCAGCTAGTGTGCTTCATCTGTGGTGACTTTGATTTATTTGCTCTGTAAATTGGGACTGAAGCAATAATGGAAAGTGACATTAATTGTTTAAAAGAGTCCTCTTTGTCACATCCTCTGCTTTCTCTGGGGTGTTGGAATGTTGAAACTTGTACAAAACTAATTGAAATTGCTGTGATGAGGACCGGTGTCCGCTCAACTTTCTGTTCTTGAATGTCAGCGCACTTGAATGTCTGTTTAAAGTATGAGTTGAGCAGCTAACAGCAAATATCAGGTTTTCTTCTGGCATGCTATTATTAAAGAAGGCATTCCCTGTTAGAAGTAGCAACACTTTCAGCTTCGTTGTCACATTTATAAGCTGCAGGGCTCAGCAGTGTGCCCCACCAGCTGGACTTGCTGAAAAAGTTCCTGGTATAGGGCTGGGTGTCAGGCAGCCAATCCAGCTCATGGACACCCTAGGCTCAAGGGCTGGCTCTCACACCATTCATCCCACCACCTGTGAGGGACTTGAAATGCCAGTGGGAAAAAACAGTGGTACACACTTTCTTGCCCAATATTCCCTTTTCTTACTATTCTAGAAGTGACACCATGATTTTCCTCTTTTCCTCTCAGAAAGTGGCTGTGAAAAGCTGGATTCAGAGCATGGTTTTATTCGGTTCTCCTCTGCCATTTCCATCTTCTACTCACTGAATTATCACAGCTGTGTGCTTAGTATGGTGGAAATCACCTGATACTGAAACTTGGATACTTTTTCTCAGTGGCCAAGTGCCTTTGGCCTTTTAAGTAAATGCTTCTCCTAAGCATTGGCTTGTCTGAGTATTTATTTGTTTCTTGGAGATGATGCTGTAAGCACCAGAACAGTTTGTGCTCTGCCTTAGCTTTCTAGCTCACAGACAGCTTTTATGTTAGAAGCCGTGAGGTGTGATTTGGCAGAGAAGCCTAGCAGGAGCAATTATCTGTGTGGTTTATGATCATCTCTGTTCAGAGTCTGCTAGATAAAAGTATTACTGGAAAAAGCCATGCTTAGGGGATACCCAGATTCACTTGATTATTTTTTTTCCGAAGTGTAACTTGGCAATGTTTTGCTGTTGCCTTTTTAACTTCTTTTTTTGCATGTTTGTTTGTCTTGCTGGTATTATTTGTCTTGCTAGTTCACTTTTAAACTTTGCGATTTGAACTTAGCTGAAATTTTTTCACAGTGGGAACCTGGAATATGATGAGCTACTCTGAAGCTGGTGGAAAAACTCCCAATTTGATATCACTTGAATCAGTGAAAGGCTTTTCATTTACTTTAATAGCACTAGGATCAGCCTAGGAGTCCTAGATAATTGATCTGTCAAGATCAATTTCCAATCTTTCTGAAAAATAAATATAATGATTTTTACACAGTTCTGTTTCTCAGTTCTAACTTTCAGCACTCAAAAATTCTGTACCTTAATATAAAGTAGGGACTATATTTCATTAAAAAATCAGGAGGCACTTAAATTTACTCAATTTGACAAAAAGAACTCATTGCTGAAATAAGATATAAATTAACATTACAGCCACATCTGATTAGAAATTAATCTACTTTTTATAATTGCAGTTGGAATTAGATAAATGCATACAATAGTGCATTGAGCACTCAAATGACATAACTCGAAAGGACAACTTCAAAGACAACCTGCCTAATACATTTCTTTAAAAGAAATCCAAACAACCTGTCATTTACCATATGAATGCTGCTGGCTATTCTTACACCAAAATACTCAGGAATGAGAGGCTGTTCGTTTGGTTTTGGAGCAAGGATTTGCAGAAGTCTGGAAGGGAAACCCTTTCTCACTTACACACTGGACCATATATGTGAATGAGGTTTTCTGTATTTTACTGGTGATTCATTTTGGTGTCCTGATTAGCTGTCTGATTCTTGTAATTTTGTCAGGTCAATTAGCTGGTGTTCACTGTTGAAGAGAGAAAGAAAGAGACAGCCTGGGCTGACACCATCATTAGGTGTCAGCATCTTAGGCTCATCCTGTTATACAATCCCTAGGTGATTACTTATCGTTGTTAACACCTGATAAAAAGAAAAAATTGTCAAAGTAAACAAGCAATACACCATGAGTGCAAAGAGATTTCTTTTGAACAGAGATGGATCATTTTATTATACCTAATTACATCGTCTGAGATTCTCTTGCAGGTTGCTGTTTCAAGGGCCAGTTTAACTACGTGTTGTCTGCTTGTTCACATCCAGAGGCATTGTTTTGTTCCTTTTCTCACCTGGTTCCTATTTTTGTTTTGTCCTCTCCCACAGAAGATAGATGAAGAGAGCGAGGCAAACTTGCTAGCTGTTCTGACTGAAACACTGGACAGCATCCCTGTGGATGAGGATGGATTGCCTTCATTTGATGCACTGACAGATGGAGATGTGACCAACGAAAATGCCGCTAGCCCCTCCCCAATGCCCGACGGCGCCCCTCCAACTCAGGAGGCAGAAGAGCCGTCTCTAGTAAGAACCCTTCCTACTGTTTAACAGGAATTGGATGTGCCTCTGGCTACCCGCTGCATGGGTATGATGTAGTCACAGTAAGGTCTGGACTTTTCATTTAGACTGGAGAGGAAAATCAAGTAAAGAACTGAAAATTAAGCAGGGGAATACCCCCCACCAAATAGCCATAGGATGATTAATATGGCAGTCTATTAAAGTTGTTGAAAAGGTTGTTTTTGAAACTCTTGTGCTAATGGGGCTGATACTTTATCTTATTCTGTTCAGATAAGTTGGGATAATGGTTCTTAACTCATATTTCATTTCTCGGGGCTCTTTTTGTTGTGTATGTTTAGATATCATTTTTGGCGACCTGTGAAGAAAGGCCCAGGGAGTCTGTTGGGATGCGGGGCTGATTTTGTGTCTTTAACATTGATTTGACCAGTAAGCACCAGTTTAGTGCTAACCAGAGCAAAACTGAACCTTGAATGAGGATGTGGGTGAAACATTATATGCATTTTGTTCAGTAAATCTAGTTTGTGATGTGATTCTGTTTCTGCTGAAAGCCTCTTATCACTGGCTTCAGTGGGAACTGAGCCAGATACCTGAATCTTGACACTGTATCCATTAGTCAGTTAAAGTTAATGTCTCTGTCTAGATCAGAGACCTCTTCTTGTCAAACAGATCACTGAGAATTTCATTTTGCCATGGATTCAGAAATCCAAGATCCCTGTCATTTCTGCTTGCCCTGCAATATACTGCAGTAAAGGGAGCAGAAATGTGCTGCCAAGCCAGAAGAAAATGAAATCTGTTTACTCTAAGCAATATCAAGTCCTGCTTTTTCTTTTATTGTACTTTGCTTGCTGAAATTGATACAACTAACTTTAAGTAACTATACAAAAATGTAGATAAGTCATTTTAGTCCATGAAGATGTATAACTTTACTCTTTTCCTTCCACTCCCCTTTCCCTGATGTGTTTGTAGCTTAAGAAGCTCTTGCTGGCTCCAGCCAACACTCAGCTAAATTACAATGAATGCAGTGGTCTCAGCACACAAAACCATGCAAACACTAATCACAGGATCAGAACAAGCCCTGTGGTTGTTAAGGTACAAACTTAATCTTTATAATAAGGAAAAAAAAGAAAGTGTAACAAGGTTTTTTGTGCTTTTAGCAATCAAGCAGGCATCTGAATGTATTTTATTAATATGCTTACTATCTTGTAACTAATTTTAAATGAATGTGAGTTACAGACTGGGTTCCAGAAAACAATCTGAGCTCCTTTATGCTCTGAATATTTCATGTATGCCTCTTCTCTTAGCAGAGTTCAGTTGTAGTCACACCGTCTGTTACTCTTACCTACTTTACTGATACACAGAGTGGGACGGGGTGTGATAAAATTTGCTGATGGTCTGGTGTTGTTTATGAGTGACTCCAGGATGTGGAGATTGCCATTTTCCCAGCTGTCTGAGCTAAGACAAATGACACTGGATTCTTGGTAAAAGATGTATGTTAGACATTGATTGGATGGAATGGGGGGCTTAGACATAATTCTGTTAGCAGACAGTATTAAACAATGTTTGTCTTGCCATTCAGTGTAACTGAAAACAGACCGTTTAGGGGTACTTAAGAGAGTTGTGAATACTGGGCCCAAGCAATCAGCAGCAAATTAAGGTTTAAACCAGCTTATTTTTGTGTTCACAGTAAAGGCGCTGTAGGGTCTTGTTAGTTACATGTTGCTGAGTAGGAACATTGCAATGTAGGAGAAATGAAATAAAAAGCTGCATAAATGTCATTTAGGAATTTTAAATGTAATTTTCTTTCCTTGTTCTGCAAACAGTTATTCACAGCTCATAGATCTAGTACACTTAGACTGAACACTTCATTGAAAATCTCATCTCTTCAGAAAACCTATATCCATTCTGATAAGGTTCAGCTCACTAATTTTAGCTTTATTTTATTTTATTTTATTTTATTTTACCCTGTTTTTAAGACTGAGAATTCATGGAGCAATAAAGCGAAGAGCATTTGTCAACAGCAAAAGCCTCAAAGACGTCCCTGCTCTGAACTTCTCAAATATCTGACTACAAATGATGATCCTCCTCAGACCAAACCAGCAGAGAACAAGAACAGCAGCAAAGAGAAATGCACCTCCAAAAGGAAGCCCCATATGCAGTCTCAGACAAATCATCTGCAGGGTAGGTGTGGGACTGCAGAATACAGCTTTGGTACCAGCAGTAATGCTGGGAAGCTGAAGTACCATGGTTGGGAATACCCTCAATACTTCTTCTGTTCTTTGGATTAGTATTGTAAATCCAGAAAAAGAGAATTTTAAAACAGTGTAATGAAGTTAGAATTAGTTTAGATTTAGCTCTTAGACATATTTAATCCTTTTGTTTATTGCCCCAAGCCTCAGAAAAGGATCTCAGGAAAAGTTTAACAAATGCCACATGGTAATATACAAAGCTAGCTGGAGATACTTATTCACGGAGAACTGTACCACTAAGAAATCATTATAGCCCTAAACAAGCTGGGCAGGCCAGTTCATTAGTGAGCTTCTTTCTCTTTTGCTGGATTAAAACTGAAGGCATTGTTAACCTGCCACATAGCCCTTAAGAGACGATAAATAGTGCTCTCGCTGCTACAGAGTAAGCAATAAATGTGTCATTCCTGTTAAAGCTGGAATGCTGGTTTGTAATTTTATTTTATAAATAGTTGAAAGTTTAGATGCCATCCTGATCTTTCTCTCTCATTTTTGGATTCTTTATGGTCAAAACTAAACACTTGTGTTGACTTTTAGTATCCCCTGATGTGTAAAAAACTGGTCTATACTACAAGTAGTTTCTGTGACAGAGATGCAAGAACATAACGCCTCCTGTCTCACTTTCTCTCCCTCTCTTCCCCTGTCTGTTTTCCCAAGGTAAAGGAAAGCTGTAAAAGCTTATGAACCCAAAGGGAGCTTTTTAAAGTTATTGTTACTTTAAAATACATCTATGTATTTATATTGGCCTGGCATCTGGAAGGCCACTTGCCTATCTCAGACACATCCGTGCAAATCCTGGGTGACTCCACTAACGTCAGTGGAAGTTACTTGTCTGCAACAGAGATCAGGATGTGGCCCTAAATGTGTTGTTTGGTATTTTCGAAGCAACAGTTGTAAACTGTTATATGTTCTTTCTTCTTTTCCCCTCCCTTTCTTACATTTCAGCCTCCATCAAATCTGTTTTCTCATTCTGCGCTAGGAAGTATAAACAAACTTAGTAAAAATAATCTTCCCTTCCCATCACTTAATACTGTTCTTGCAGCTGTATATTCTGACATCCTAAATATGGGTTTTCTCCATTATGTCTCAAATTATCTGGACAATATTTCTCGTAAGAAGGAAATCCAACTGACCCTAAAGCTTCGTTATGCCAACTGCCACTCCTTCTGGATGGCTTCGGCAGTCTGCTTCACAGCAGAATCCAGACTGAACTCTGCATGTGAAACCTGGATCTGTTTCTGCAATGGTACTGAAAAACAGAACTGCCAGAAGTTACAGGGGGCTTTATTAACACTGTTGGATGTTAAGGTGGTAGGTGATAAGGTGTGTTGTGTATAACATGCTGTATGCACATGTATGTTATACACATACATTAGATGTATGTGCACACAAACATACATACAGATTATAAAGTCTTTCTATTCAGATCAGAGCTGCTTTTTTTTCCCCAGCTGAGCAATTGTGTAGATTCAGTTCAAAGAGTCAGGGTTGTGGAAACAGCGCAGAGGAGAGGTTACGGAAGTCCAAAGGGACACACAGCTAACAACAGTGCTTAACAGATGACTGTTTTTAGTGGTTTTGCAGGTGAATTTGCAGGCAGAGAAATTACCTTCTTCTTTAATTTTCCTGCACTTTAATTTACGGGCTTCTGAAATGTTGTTTTTTCAGCAAATTTGCCTCATACACCAATATATAACTTCAATATCAATGGATTTGCATATAATACAAATACAAGAATATAATGCTTTCAGCTTGGACAGTCAATTCATGCAGAATCAACCTTGCAAATTTAACTGATATTTGCAGACCTGCAGTCATTGGTTCATACATTTAATCAAAAGTACAAGAAAATTGGCTCCTTCTGTTTTAAAAAACAATCACAGTCTGAGATTTTCTTTCAAAGCTAGGGAAAGCTCACAAAGGATAAGTCGAATGTTATTTTCCTTTAGGGTTACTGTTGCAAACATATTGCAAACCCACGGGAATGTCCACAAACACATTCATGCCAAAGATCATCTGTGGTTTTGCACTGAAATTTGCCCAGGAGGAAACATAGTTCTTTTGAACCTGAATGTTTCCAGTTTACAGGGACAAGCAACTTGATGTGAACTCTTTTTAATAAGAAAAAAACCACACCACAGTAGACCTTGAAACTCTAATAAACAGGCACCATGGAAAATGATAGTGTCTTGGCTAAATATTTACATATTTATCAATAGCTGTATGTGAGGAGGAATCCTTTGCAGAAAGAGCGTTTGGTCAAGCTCTTGCGTAGCAATAAGAAAACTGATGGGTGTTTTGGTATGCGAACTTCTCAGTGGGAGAGCTCAGTGATATCTGCCTAAAATTAATACATGGGAGTGTGAGATAATGCCTTGGTTCTGTGCCCATCTCTGGCAGATTTGCACTGTGCCTCAGTGCTTCAGAATTTAATATGCATATATTTTGATGTGGGACTATTCTGTGGGACTAATAGGAGCTAGAATGTCTTTTTAGAGACATAAATAGCTCTTACACATTCAGCTTCTACTTGTAGCCTAAATTGGTTAAAAGTACACAGATTTTTATTAAAAAAAAAAAAAAGAAAGCCTTTGTATAAAACTTTATTCCAGAGCCTTACTGCAAGATCTGGTTTTTTTACACCAGTTTTACCTCTAGGTAACCACAGGCAAACATTAGTATTCCCAGATGTATATAAATTACACACGAAGATGTGTCAGGCTATATTCAGTTTTACTGCACCTGGTGTAAATGCACAAATCAGTGGCCGTGCTGGACCAGACAAATAACTCGTTGAGGTGCATCTCCTCACTCCAGCAGTGACTTCTGAGGAAGGTGAACCTGAGGTGAACACCTGAGCTTCCATTTCTAACTTTCATATGGGGAGGAGAAGAAACAATATGCAGCTCTTGAGAATTGAGTTAATTTTTTTAAAAATTCAATATTACTTCAGGAATGCTCTAGAGCATATAAAAGTAATCAATTTGCATATAAAATCCCTTAATGTTGATGGGAGCTCCAAGCCTGTAATGAATATGAAATATGCAGTGGTGACACTCTGGACAAAAGATCTGCAGTGCAGGAGTGTTCAAGGGGAACATTTTGTCTTAAGTAATTAATCTGCAGAAGAGATCCCCTGCTGTTGTTCTTGCTACAATGCTCTCTGTGTTTAAAACATCAGTCTAACTTCTGAAAAGTAAAACTTGCAAGTACTATAATTTTTAATTTTAAAGGAATCTTAATTGTATTACAGTATCCTGGTTCTTGGCTTGCTCTGAGAAAATACAATTTTGCATGAGTAAAAGCTGCAAAGACTTATATTTTTATAGCCAGAGCTTTGTTTTTTGCGTATGTCAGGATTGTAGTTCTGAGAGCTTCAACCCCATTTTTAACCATCTGTGACTATGTCCATGGTTTGTCATAGTTTGCAGGATAATTTGCAAAAATTTGGACTATAACTGGTTGGACTCTGGCCTCATAGAAACAACCTATTCTCAGTGCTATATGTAAAATTGTATCTTGTAGAACTAAAATTAAGTGAATATTCATAACGTTCTGTTACTTTGTAGTTATTCTGCTGCTTCTGTTTCCAAATAAAACGTGAACTGTAGTCTAAATTAACACTGAGAGAAAAAACATTTTCACAGTGTATCCTGTAGAATTCTTCATTGATTTTTAACATGTACCACTCTTCTTCTGAAAGGTTCTTGTCATTTGAGTTGTGCGCTGTATTTCAGAGGTACAGTAATTGATGTAAATAATTGTTGAAATTTAGGTGCCCTTTTGGTACTAGTAATAAGGAATCAGGATGAGTCTCTTTATTTATCTGAGATACACTGAAATGGCAGTTGAACTATCAAAGCTCAGCCCTAAGTGACTACCACACAATTCTAGTGCCTAAGTATAAAGAAATGTTTACAGTATACATTACAGTATGTTTAAATATTGCATAATTGTCTTCTCTTTTCCTTTAGCCAAACCAACAAGTTTATCACTTCCATTGACACCCGAGTCACCAAAGTAAGTACTAAAAAGTGCAAACATTTATAAAAGGGAGGGGGGTTCAGTAGATTTTGGCTACAGCAACTCCATTTCAGCTTGTTTTTATAAATGTGCTCTGTCTTCCAGTGATCCCAAGGGTTCCCCATTTGAGAACAAGACTATTGAACAAACCTTAAGTGTGGAACTCTCTGGAACTGCAGGTGAGAAATGCAGAGTGATGGCTCTTCCTTAAAGCATGGCTTGTGTGTGTTTGATCACTGTAATATAACACAGGTATGCTGAGATCTCACAGAAGGCTCCAGTTGATTCACTTCAGTGCAGTTTAGCATTACTTTTTATCCAGCTACCTGAGACGAAACGTGTTTGAAAATACAGCACCAAACCTACACAGGAGAGTGTAATTTCTGAGAAAATATGAATGAAACCATTTATCTGTTATATTTCTCCATTTCCCCATAGGTATGTATACTGCTGAGCACCGTCTTACAAAGGCAAACCCCACAGCACAGTGTAATAGATGTCACAGATGTAAAAGTTATGTCGTTCAGTCTGTCTCCAGGCTGGTCTAGGCTGTACATGACTGCATGTTTCAGTGCTTTGTCAATTCTAGATTAATATGTCACAAATAACAGCTTTCTCCTCTACCACTGAACAACTGTTCCATAGCTTAGAGGTAATGTTTAAAAGTGGTGTTCAGTTTGTATTCCTGCTTTTTATTTTTCTACCATTAACACACTTCACACAACCTCCCTTTATCTTCCTCCTCCTTTCTGATCCCTGGATTTGTATCTTTTGAAGATTTGTAGGATTTTTTATCATGTAGTGGTTTAGTTCACGCATCACTCATTTAATCATTCATTTAATTCATTTGCTCTTCTTTCTGCTGAAGTCAATTCCTTCAGACTCAGATCTGTTTTATGGCTTTCCTCTGAACTCTGTTTTGCCTCTGTTTTCTTGAAGTGTCCAGAGCTGAGCACAAAAGAACACATTGAGCTCCACCTGAGCTATTGCCAAGACCATTTTCTTTCTCAATTGTGTAATATTGAAAAATAAGAGATGTACTTGGCGTGAGTTTCTCTCAGGATAGCTAGCATTGAGGGGGAGGGGTGTATTGCACAATATGTCTTCGGGTACCACAAATCCATTTGTTGCTCCTAAATGCTGTGGCAGCATGCCTAGGCTGGGTTTGGGCAGGTACATTGGGCTTTCACCTTCCTACAACTATTTACTTTTTCAGAAACTTTTTCATTAGTTCAGCATTAAAACAGGAGCACTTTTCCCTGCTGTCTCCTAGAAGCCTGCAGTTTTAATCGTTCCTCTCATGGCAAAAGGAAACATTCTTCCTATACATCTCCATTTTGCAAGACCAACGTAAACATGGCAAAATTCACTGTATCCAGGAGGACAATCCTGTTCAGTGCCAATAGGCATGAAGCATGGAGAAGCCTCTTCATCACTACTGGAGAGCAAGTCTGCACAAGGGTGCCCATTTGTAAGCACATGGATAAGTCAGTGCTTAGTGCTGCCAGCAGAAAGGGGCAGATGAGGTGACTACAGCAGAGTGGCACAAGCAGCCGTTGAAATCACTGAAGGAAGCAGTGTTTTTCTCCCAGCCAAAAAGTCAGCAGTTTGCTTTTCCCATCAGCTGACTAGACAGAAATTGGGAGTCAGTCTGACCCCTGGATAGTCCTCTAGCATTGTGTCCATAGTGGCAATGGGAATGGTCTTGGTATTACCAAATTCATTCCGCTCCATCAGCTGTGCACAGAGGAAGAAACAAAACAGCTCTGTAGTTGCTTGGACAACATAACCAGGGCAACTGGTGCATTAAAAAAAAGCAACAGAAGCTGTGAAACAGCACAACTGGGCGCAAACATATACAGGAATGCTGTACTATGATTCTGTGATTTCTTTTACCCTCTAGAAGTAAACAGAAGTTAGCTAGGAAATAAACTGATGATATTCAGGAAGAATAAGAGGTGGAGTGTGTGTGGCCAGAGAGCTGGGGCAGTTACCACACAGTGCTCTTGGAGTTCATGTTGCACTTGCTCTGGTCTTCACAATGCCTGTTGAGGATGTTTCAGAGGATCATGCAGTAGCTATTAATCTCTGCCCGCATATACATGTAGTTTTTATTTTTATATTCATGTGTGTATGTAAATCTATAAAAATATGCATGTCTTACTTTTTAAAGTCATTTGTATTGCAGTAATGTTGTGTTCTGAGTCTGCTTGTGCTGGAAGCAAAGTACATGACAGAAATAGCCTGGAGTACTGAAGAACTTGGAGCATATGTGTTTAAATCAGAATCAGGACCCACTTCAGTTTAAAAAACAAACAAAAATAAAATAAGGAAAAAATAGTGGCAGTAGTGATTAATAATACCTTGAAGTTCTTTAGTGAGACCCTGGCAACTCCAAATTATATATAGATAACCGTATTGCTCATTGTCCTTATATAGGGCAGCTTGCACTATACAAGCACTATTTATTATAATTTAAATAGGAGTTACCTTGATCTCACTACTGAATTGAAAAGACCATTAGCAGTGCTGCTTGCACTATCGAAGCACAAAGTATTTTAATATAAATAGCAACTCCCTTGATCTCTCTGCTGAAAACAACATTCCTTCCCTCACTGATGAATTAACTATAGACTAGAAAAATAAATAAATAAAAACATTTCCCACATGAGCCATCAATCTTCGTCACACACACATTTTGGATTCATGTATCTAAAGTCAAACTGAAACCATTCTCTTGCCAATGCTATATCTTGCTTTACAACAGATTTATTAGTAGTCATGAATCTAACTTTGTCCTCCCTAAAACTGTCAAAACATCGATTTGTCAAATTACAAGGAACAAATATTCTTTAAAGGGTTTTCATGTCACACATAGGAATTCTTTCAATATGCTTTAAATAAGTGTCCTAAGTCCATTGCTATCTAAAGTCCTATCTCTTGAAGCTGATTATTCTAGTGTTATTCTAGGGAAGCTGGACCAGAACATCATGATATGGAGGGAGTCCTAGGTGATGATAATGTAGTGAATTAAATTCTTGTGTCGCGTGAGTCTCATTCTGAGTCAGAGGCTCGGAAGAGATCCATCTCTCTGTTTCCACAGCCAGCTGCAGTGCCAGTGCCTTGCTAAGAGGCCATGGGCTTGAACCTCTCCAGTGTCTTCCAGAAATCTGGAATGGTTCTGTGTCACCTCTTTCCTCTGTGTTACCAGTCAGACAGGGGGGTGGCCTGTGCAAGCACAGGGACTAGGAGGATGGCTCACCTTCTGGAGATGCCAGTGTTTCTCTTGGCACTCAAGGGCTCCTCAGTGATTGTTTTAGACTTTTGATTGTCTTAGACAAACTTCTGAATGCCAGATGTTAGATAGCATGGCTTCTAATTAATCTCTCTCTATTCTCTGTGTCTTCTTAAACCATCACACCTAAATACTCAAAGCCACCATTTAAGTACATGAAGTCAGTTTCCATGCCTAAGGCTCAATCAGTAACTGGAAGACTATTTCCACCCTCTTGGTGAAAAGTCTCTCATTTGATGGAGATCCCTGTAAATTATTGTTGTGTAAAACTCACTGGTCTTGGGGGCAAAATTTGATTTCTCTGAAAAGATAGGAGAAAAAGCGGTATGTACACCGTCAGCTTGAAGAGCGATTTGGAATTTGGGACCATCCTTGAGGATACTGATACCCTGCTATTTGCCCACCTCTAGATTTGTGTTACCTCTTACTGTCAGAACAAATACTTAAAATCTCTCATCTAAGAACTTCTTTGACCTCAGAATTATTTCTGATAAAATGAGATGAGATGTAGAGAGTTGTCCAGAGGGAATAAAATCTAGTGAATTATTTGATGTTTTCAGGCATCTGTGTTTATTCTCTCCAACACTGACAACAGGATTAATCTGAATACTC
The DNA here is from genome assembly GCA_013400955.1 of Drymodes brunneopygia. Lineage (NCBI taxonomy): Eukaryota > Metazoa > Chordata > Aves > Passeriformes > Petroicidae > Drymodes > Drymodes brunneopygia. The sequence continues at coordinate 218,343 of VZTZ01050175.1, read as the reverse complement.
AACAAACAGGTAGTTTTCTATTGTATGATCACTATTTAATTTTATTATGTTTTCCTAGCTTCTGCAATCTTGAGCAATACAAATGCTCTTCTTCTACTGAATTGAGCTGTTATCTTGTGATCAGTGTTTAAAGTAGCCTTAAATAATGTTTCCCTTGACAATCCATTTTCAAACTCAAAAGGTATGAAAGAATTCATTTTCAATGTCTCTAAAAAGCCCAGTGCACATGTAGAAAGGTTCCAGGGCTGCATTCCCCAAAAGACACTAATTATCAGCCCCCTTAAAACACAAACATCATCCAACATTTGAATGCTAAGTTACTGTAGAGATTTAGAAATATCTGTGTCTACGTAAAACAGCATTGAAAATCAGTCCTAAGACGTCCAGATGTCACTTCTAATGCAAAGGCACTCCCCTAATTTCTGCTTATCAGCATAGCTGACCTAAATGAGTTACACTACAGGGTTTTTTTTAAAGTGGAGTTTTGGAATGTATTGAAAGTAGTTTCACCCTCCCAGAGACTTTCTGGAAAGAAGTTGCTTGGCCAGGGTGGCAGAGTTGGCACATGTGCAAACACCTTTTGTTGCACAGACACGGGGAGGATGGTGCTGCTTTGGCAGCAGTGCTGGCAATTTGATGTATGGTGTTTTCTAGCACAAGATCACTGAGTGAGTTCCTAGTATACAGACAGAGCAAGGCAAAGTGCAAACGTACCATTTACCAAAGCTATTCAATTAAGGAAAAGTCCCTACAAAGAAAATGGTTTTATAGCATGTCATGAAAAAATACTTGCCTTTTACTTTAAAAAGAAAAAAGACTGTTTAAGGGGATGATTGTAGAGTATGTACCACTTTTAACAGATTTGCTGTGCAGAAGTACATAAGTGTGAGTGATGTAGAGGTACTTGTTTATTATAGAGCACATTTCAATGCAGTAATCATAAATATTGCTAAGGTTGTGCTCTGTTGAAATATGACCTACATACTCTTGATTGTTTGTGTTACGTGATTTGTCTGACACCCATTACATTCTGGGTAATGGCAGCCATTTGTTGCTGTGCACAGCAGGCTCTTTTGACAAAAGAAAATAGGCAGCAATAAAAAAGCTATGGTCTGAATTACATTCTGCACAGCGCTGCACTGCTGAGAGTTTGTGCAAGTGTGTTAACAATGCTCTGAACTGCCTCTTGTCAGCCTTCAGCCTGTAATGGCCATCTGTCCTTCCATAAATCTGTCAAAACCTGCTAAGTTCAAGAGAGAGTACAGAATATACCTTGTACTGTCAACACCTAAATGTACACATTGGGGAGAACTCAGTGCATGTGAAATAATCCAATGCTTATAGAATATTGTAATGTTGTTGATGTGGGATCATGGCCCTGGGTGAGGATTACCAGGGATTAGAGTGAAGATGAACAAGTGTACAGCCAACTGCTTTTCTCAGAATTCACGGTTTGGAGATTGGTCATGGGACACTCTGGAGGTGGACTCCGTAGAGGTGTCTTGAATTCAAAACTTCACTCCCTCCTCCATCCCCCAGTGTAGGTTTGTTCAAAAGTTAAATGAACATTTTCCAACTTTTATCTGTTTCTACTCGCCTGTGCACTTCCTGCTTCTGCTGAAAACCAGGAAAAAAGCCAGAATGCCACGAGGAAGCCCTTTCTTAGGCTGTCCCAGCCTTAGTTCTGCCAGCAAGGGAAGTGCCAGTAAATTTAGCTCAGTCTGTACTTTCGTGAGGGGTTTTTTTGGTACTTCCCCCCCCACCCCCCTTTTCTGAAAATTGTTGGACTCCTTGTCAGGTTTCTGGAAATGTTGTCCTGTATGTTTTTCCTTGCTTCCTTCCAGGACAAGCTTTAAAGAACTGGAATTTGAAACAAGATTTTATTTTGAATATTGGATTGTCTCTGGGGTTTCTGTGTCTGAAATTCATAAATATATATGTTCATTGTGGAGTGGTTGTATTTCTGCTTCATTCTTTCTTTAAAACTACGTCCAAAAACCCAGTAACTAACCCCAGAATTTCTCATGGGCTGGCTGTATAATTACACAAGTAAAAGTGTAATTTCTAAATTTTTTTTCTAGAAAGTTGCTTACTGAGGTATTTGTTCAATCTGAGCCTGAAGTTTTAACTTCGAAAGTATTACCGCATATTTTTGAATAGGACTGTTTTCTTCATTTAAGTAAAAATTCATTTGGTAGTCAAAAATATTTGTCAGTGAGGAAGTGTATAAGTTATGAAATACTTAGAGCTGTCTCAAATGAATTTTTGGGTAAAAGAAATAAAAAAAATTGAGGACTTAGAGGAAATAATTTAACAGTGATGACAGCACATAATATTTTTTAGTATTAAATTCAAATTTGGGGTAGCTAGAGTTTTAGGTCCCATAATCTTTGCTTCAGTTTCCTTGAATTTTGTGGCATTGAGCAAAGTCTTCACATAGCCATGGGTAGCTCGTAACCATTTTTTCCAAAAATTCAGACAAAATCAAGCATGTCTCTTACATCAAGTATTCATGCCTTGGTACTTCTATTTTCTTATTTTCTGAAAGAAATTCATTGCAGATAATGCAATGGGACTCCCAGTCTCCATTTATGCTCCTTAGGGAACACTGTGCATTGATGGACGCTTTTCCTTCATTACAGCAAAACACTATAAAACATGTTCCATTTGCATTGATCTGCTGGGCTGTGTTGCGTGTTTAAAAATACAAACTAGAGCTCTATAGCTGTGTTTGAAGCACACATTTCCTGTAACTCTGTCTGCCCTGTCTTTTCATTCTTGCTGAGAAACTAAGGGAAGGCTCATTGCTTGGGCTGGAAGTATTCTTGGACAGCATGTACCTCTGGAACACTTAGGGATAGTCTGGATTATCTTAGAGAACTCCCTAATCTCTGTCTATTTTATTGAATTTTAAGCATATATTACTAAATTATATTAGTGTCAATTGGACAGTAGCAAATTTTTCTAATATAACATAGTAAGTACCTTCCTGAAGAGAAATTATTTGCTGAACAGTGTCTGCTGTTTGCTGTTACTCTGCTCTGATGTCTGGGGTTATCCTTCTGTAAATTCTGAAGAAATTCTATTATTTCTATGGAAAATAATGAAAATTATATTCTACCCTTATAAAAATAATGGGAAGATGCTGCTTCAGTTCCCAGGCTTTACTGGAACGTGCTTTAGTCCTTCTTGCAATTTTGTCTCATCACAGTGATATCATTTATTACAGATATGTAAATAATTCTGTTAGTTAACAATATATTGAGTCATTGAACACTTACCTGTTTCATTTTGACTCCCTACTGCATAATTCTCACCAAGATTTAGTTCTAAATGCAATGGTTCATTACAGTTGTGGTTGTCCTATTGTTCGTTTGGGTTTCAGTTGCAGAACCACATTTCAGGCAAAATGTATTAGTTACGCTTAAAGAATATTTTAGATATACATTCTCAATGGTTTTCTAAGTTAATGAACTCTGGAAACAAAGAGTCATTGCCATGGTAGGGTGGCTGTCTTTCATTGCATTTAAGTTCTGCGTCCTTTGGTAACACTCGTTTATTTCTCTTGGCCTTGCTTTTATCCAGGTTCTTCTCTGCTAGGTTCTTTATGTTTTTGATGGTGCCAGTCTTTTGAATTTTCATTTTTACATCAAAATCTATTTTATACTTAACAAAAATGTCTTTTGGGTTTTATCTCTTGATCTTTTGGGTTTTATCTCTTGATCTTTTCTATCAAAATCTACAGAGAGAGGGGCGGATGTCATGGAGGAAGGGGAGTGGCAGAAATTATACTGCAGATTAATGGCGATGCATTAGTATTGTTGCTATTGTTGTTACAAGACCTTTGGTAGTTTTATTCTCAGTATTAGCAGTGTTGAAGTGACATAGAATGGGTCTTGCTTTGTATCTATTTTAAGAAGCATATGAGCCACCTTTATAAACATTGTATGTGTGCTTAAAAGCATTCTGTTCCTCCTTTTACTTCCTGTAGGCCTAACTCCACCTACAACCCCTCCTCATAAAGCCAACCAAGATAATCCTTTTAGGACTTCACCTAAACTGAAGTCATCATGCAAGACTGTTGTACCACCTTCAAAAAAGCCCCGCTATAGTGAGTCTTCCGGTTCTCAAGGAAATAACCCAATCAAGAAGGGTTCAGAACAGTCTGAGCTGTACACACAGCTTAGCAAGACTACAGGACTGTCCAGTGGACATGAGGAGAGAAAGACAAAACGGCCCAGTTTGCGGCTGTTTGGTGATCATGACTACTGTCAATCTGTGAATTCAAAATCGGAAATACACATTAAAATATCCCAGGAACTTCAGGACTCCAGACAACCAGAATTTAAGGATTCTTCACCTGGGTGGCAGTGTCAGATTTGTTCTTCTTTAGAACAAGACCAGTATTTCAAGAAAGAGACTTTACAGACAAATAAGCAGGGATCCCATGGTAATAACAGAAAACAGCTCCAAGACCAGGAAATTCGGGCTGAACTGAATAAGCATTTTGGTCACCCCAGCCAAGCTGTTTTTGATGAAGAAGCAGATAAGACCAGAGAACTAAGGGACAGTGATTACAGTAATGAACAATTCTCCAAACTACCTATGTTTATAAATTCAGGACTAGCAATGGATGGTCTGTTTGATGACAGTGAAGATGAAAGTGATAAACTATGCTACCCTTGGGATGGGACACAAGCCTATTCATTATTTGATGTATCACCTTCTTGCTCTTCTTTTAACTCTCCATGCAGAGATTCAGTGTCTCCACCCAAATCCTTATTTTCTCAAAGATCCCAAAGGACACGCTCTAGATCAAGGTCCTTTCCTCAACGCAGGTCTTGTTCCCGTTCTCCATATTCCCGATCGAGATCAAGGTCGCCCTGTAGTAGATCCTCTTCAAGGTATGGTCCAGCAAATTCATGTATGATCATTGTAGTTAGTAAGATGAATGGCGAAAACATAAAGAAACTTACAGGAAAGAAAGAAAAAAAAGCAAGAAATAACTTAATCCATTCTATTGCTCCTGAACTGATTAACTCTGAAGGTTACGGGTTTGCTACAGAAACACTTGTTTCCAATATCTTTAAATTTGCCAGGTTTACACTTTCTGAGTGGAGCCAGTCAGGTCAGAGGCAGAGCAATTGGTGAGAGATGTACACAACTAACCTTCCCCATTATCTGTGAGCTGCCTGGTGCCAATCTTGCTGCAACCTCTGTCAGATGAAGTTGACAGTGGCTGACTGTCTGCTCTGTGTTAGCCTCAATAAGGAGCATTACTGAAGGGCCAGGAGGGGGGAAATCACTTGAGGCCCCTTAGTTGACTAGGAGATCGCAAAGTGTCACTGGAAAATCCCACTGGTAGCTTAGTAGAAATTGTAGGTTCAGGGAAGAGGTAGAAAATGGTGCTGATAGACTCAAATGGAATGACAGAGGTGAATGTGTTTCTTCCTGCAGATCTTGTTGCTGTTGTGAATCCAGCCACTGTAGACACCGAGCATACAGAAGTTCTCCCTTACGTGGAAGATCGCGGTCCAGATCACCGTACAGTCGCAGACCCAGGTAGTGCCTTTGGCCTGCATTTGGTTTTCTTTGCAGCTCTTCCTCAGGAGATAATTACAGAAGCATAGAATCATTAAGACTAGAAAAGACCTCTGAGATGTTTGAGTCCAACCTTTGGCTAAACACCACCATGTCACCTAAACCATAGCACATCCACTCATTTTTTGGACACTTCCAGGGATGGTGACTCCAGCTCTTCCCTGGGCAGCCCATTCCAATGTCTAACCACCCTTCCAGCAAAGAAATTCTTCCTGGTGTCCAACCTGAACCTCCTCTGGTGGAGTTTAAGGCCATTTCTTCTTGTCCTGTCTCTAATTGCCTGGGATAATGAAGCATTCCAGGAATTGTATTTCTAATTTTACATTCACAAATACAGGTGCTTGATTTAATGACTAAGTTATGTTTCCTAGATATGACAGCTATGAGGAATATCAGCATGAAAGGCTGAAGAGGGAAGAATACCGCAAAGAGTATGAAAAACGGGAATCTGAAAGGGCCAAGCAAAGGGAGAGACAGAGGCAGAAAGCAATTGTAAGCACTGTAAAGATAACTTTCGTATTGAAATAGATCTGTGTGTCTTTTTATAGATTCTAGCGCTAGAATTCAGACTTTATTTTCTTTCTTTTTATAAAAATAGGAAAATTTTCTTATGTGTATTTCTTAGCATTTTTCATTTTAAGCAAATATGTGTTTTTATAATAATTTCTGTTTTGGTGTTGCACTACTAATTTTTTCAGGTTCTATAAATTGCAACTCTCTGAGTTTTTCACAATGAACAGATACAGAGAATTTACTAGATAAAGGGGTTATACCAGACAATACACTAGTAGAAAAGAACTGGTCTATTTCTTATACAGATCTATGAGTGAACCTGCCTTTTATACTGTATTTTGCCTACCAGACATATGCAAAATAAGGAGTTGAGTGATATACCAATTGCTGAACTCTCAGAGTGGCTGTAATTGTCTATACAGAGAGTGCAGACAACAGAACTCAAAACTGGGATCCAAAGACTTGACTTGAATTATTATTTTTTCAGTGTCTGTGGTTTGGTTCATTTTTCAGTTATTTTTAGCAAAATGGTCTGAATACATGATGCAATTTTAAAATGTCACTTAACACTGGCCCTCTCGTAATGAATATGTATTATTTAATTATTTTGTTCATCAGTTTTCTCTATGAAACAACTGAAATATCTGAAGCAAAGGTAATAATCCATGTGGAGATAACAACTTTCTTGGTTGTTGTAGCAGTAGGACAGAAAGAAGAATGGCTATTAAATGGAGAGATGGCTTTGCCCCTTTTGAGTTCCCTATTGGCAACTGCATTTTGATATGTTAAACTGGGAGCTGCTGTAAATCTGTTGCTGTAAAAGTTGCTAAGCCCGTTTGGTGGTTCTCCTTAACATTTTGATTTTCTGTGTCCTACTCTTTCCATTCGGTTGTACCTACATGGCTGTTCTAGCTGTGCTCTCGCTCTTGCATGAACTGGTACAGACCAGGATACTTCATCTTTATTCCCAGGTTTTCCATTAGTGCTCTGTCCAGAGGTCATTGGAATTAATAGGTCCTTTTCCAGGTGCCCTTAGTGGACTTTGTAGCAAAAGGTGATTTTTCACACACTTGGCAGCATTTCTCCTAATGCACCTACAGAGCCGAGGGTGTGCAGAGATTGGCAGAGATTGGCATAGTCTACAGCAACGACGAGTTCTGGGAGTGAACAGACAACTTTATGGTCTGGCTTTTTGTCTCTGCTACTGGTGTTCTTAGTGAGCTTCAGCAAATCATTTCACTTCTCTCCCATTTCACGTGTCCAATCTACAAAGTGTGGGTGATAAGTGTATTTTGTAAAGCACAAGATTTAAAGCTGTAATATGCTCTGCTGTGCTGCTCTGAAATGCAGTGAAGGCAATGGAATAATTTTGTTTGCTTCAGACAGGGCCATATTTAAGTCAATTGTTGCAGTTAGTTTTAAAATATCTGGCTTCCATCTGCTTAGAGATGAACACTACCTTCCAGCAATCGTAACTTACACTGGCTGTTCTCTCTTAGAGCTACCACAAATTAGAGATTCAAGTAGAACTCTGTCATGGGCGTATCTTGCTACTTCTCAATTACTGTACCTTACCCATATAAATAAACATGAATCCTGCTGAGGAGGTAGAAAATTTGATTTAGTTTAAAACAAACAAATATTTGGCAAGTTGCTAATCAAGAGAAAAGGAAAAAGAAAAGAAAAGAAACTTTAAAAGCCCCAAATATGCTGCATCATACTGCATTGAAAATTCTAGACAATTGAAAACCAAGGTTGAATTTATTTTCTTTCTAAAGTGAGCATTTTGATTATAATTAAGTTAATTAATGGAATTATTTATTAATAGACATAAATAAATCAAAACTAAAAATAAATATCAATAAACAGAACATGGCAAAAAATCTAAAATCCAGTCATCTATGTGAGTTCTGCAGGAAATGTAGATTAAATACTATTAATTCCTTTATCCAAAGTCTACCAGCATTTTTACTTTAAAAATGTGTATTGAGTTGTGCTATTTTATACTCTGTGAAAACAGGTAAGGATTAGGAGATAGCAGAGAAAGGGAATCTCTGGTCTCATGAATTCAGAGATAAAATCTTTATAATTTCTAGCATTCTCTGCTCTTTTCCTTATGCTTTTTGGTTTATGGGTCTCTTTTGTGTTACTCTCTTCATTCTTGAGGGACTCAACTCATTTATCGTTCAGCCACAAGAATGTCCTCTCTCTCTTTCCTTGAGCTCTTTCTACAGTCCCATAAATTTAGATTTTTTTGTTCTCTGTATTGGGGAATCTTTTATTTTCTTTCTAGCCCTTTCTTGTGCTGCCAGAACTGATTTATGGCCACATACTTTCAGATACTGTTAGAAGAGTGGCCCAAAGATTGGGCAGTACTAATGCCTCGGTTATTTCACAGGGCAGGTGACTTTCTTCATGAGAAGTACCGTGCTAAGATCTCAAGAGTTAGTTGCAGAAAGGATGCACAGGAAAAAAGGAACAGAAGTTATGACAGAGCCAGAAGTCATTAGGTATTGTGGAAGCAGTATTTAAAATTAGTCTCTGTGGGACAACAGGCATGGGAAACCTAGGAAAAAGAAATTATTAAAAAATCATATTTTAACATACTTTACTCTATCAAAACCGTATGTAAAGCAATGCCCTCTGATTGTGCAGGCAGCTTGTATTTTGGCAGATGTGAAGACATATTGGCAGAATGCTGAGGAGACTTGTTTTAGAAGCCTGTGCTCATGCTGTGTGGCACAGGCATGTTTGAATGCTGCCTCTTCAGTCTTGCATACAGCACCTACGCTGTAGAAGATTCAGAGCTAGAAGCCTGAGATAGTATTTTCCTGTACAGATTCCCGAGTTCCTATCTAGACTTACAGCTGTATACAGGTGATTTGACTTCCAAAGATACTGTGATATTCTTCTCATCTTTCTTTTCTTCTTTTCCCCTCTCCAGTACCTTTTTTTGTGGATTGACTTCTTAATTTTGAGGAGGCATGATTGAAAAGTACAGGCTGAGCCTACAAGGTACTTAGAGAGTAAAAAAAAAAATTTGTCAGTCATTTATATATTCATTCGTTTATACTTTTGATTGTGATTCCTTTCCTAACTGACCAAATGTTTGCATAGTTTAGTTTGGTCTTGATTTGTTTTGTTTCACCAGGCCACAATTTTTTTTTAGAATGGATCCTTGCTAAACATAGGAATGGTCTGCCACCAAGACTTGCTTAACCATGTAAGCCAGGTCATAGTGGAGACATGTGGACTATGAAATACGAGGAGCACTGCAGGACAGGACAGTCTACTTTGTAGAAACTGGGGTCCAACCCCCAACCAAGTTAGATCAGTGATTTGCCAAGATGCCTGAGGACTACTTTTTTCTCCTGATGGACTCCAGGAAATTTCTGAGTTGTGTGGGCTTTTAGTCCAGCAGTTCATAAGACTGTGTGGCAAACATTTTCCAAAGCATGCCACCAGAAATAGTTAGCACATTCCAGTTCTTGAATCATTGGTGATTCCTCATCTTGATCACCTAGGTCCCAGGTACTCTAATTTTGCTGTATATGTTTCTGAAAATGTATCAAATGGATTACCTAAATTTTGAGTTTTACTGGTCCATCATTATTTTTCTAGCAGTCACCACGGAGTGTGTCTGAACTGTTTAGCCCTTGGTTACCCACACAGCAGCATGTGTTACTCTTGTTCTTTCTTTTTTTCCCAGTTTTTGTGATTCTTACTTTTGCCATTCATAATTACAGGCCATACTAATTTTTCTTTACTCAATCTAAAGAAATTTTTTCTCATTACTATTACATCAGAAGTTTAAGTTTTAAAGGCTTTTTTCCACCCATAGCATGTCTATTTTTACAACTCTGTCCAACCAATCCCATTGCATTTTCAAAATGGTACTTGGCCTTCAGCTCTAAGGATAAAAGTCTTCATGGCTTTCTACTGGAAGAGAAGTCATTTGGCATGGAAGGCAACACAGGCATGGGGTGTGCACCCAGCCAGACACCTGTGCTGCAATGAGCAGCAGAGCCTTTAGGAGCCCATAACAGAACCCAGCTCTAAAATGCTCCAGGATTTCTTCTCTCAGCTTCACATAAAGCATAAGCTGGCTCTTGGAGAACTAGGTATGCACCACAGACATGCAGGCAAAAAGTGGTAGGGAAAATGGGAACAGCAGCACTGTGTGGTGTTGCCTCTGGAGTGGCTGCCTTCAGTTCCCACAGGCCCTGCTTAGCAGCACCACAGGCAGGCAAAGCAAACAACTGTTGGGGGAAGAAGCAAAAAAACTCAAGTGAAAACTAATACATCTAATGGTCTGTGTTTAGTTCCTTATGAAGTAAAGACTTAGGAATAAGGAAGCACAAAGAAAATAAAGTTGTGGAGGAATCCTTTGCAAGACAAAAAGATCCTTAGCCCCAGTCAATATTTTAGAGGATGAGTGGTCTCTTTATTGACCCTCAGATGTGTAAGGTATATCCCAGACTTACTTTCTCATGTTTTCGTTTTCTAATGCTTCAGTATTTTCATTTGAGACTTAAAATACTGCTTGTCAGTCTGAGATTTGCTGCCACATCTTCCTATTCAAATGTTTTTACTGCAATGAAGAATGAGCAAGATTATGAAAGAAGACAGACATGTTAGGCCTGAGGGAGCTGACTGGACTATTCTTTTTCTTTTTAAGCTGGCGGAGCAAGGAGCCACACTTAATGCTTATGATGCAAAATAAATCATGGGCAATTTTGGGAGGGAAATATGAACAAGTAGCTTCTGGAGTTTCCTGCAGGTTCCCTCTGCCCATATGAAATTGAAAACAAAAGCTTTTCTCTGCTGTTCTCTAGGTTTCCAAGTCATCTATCATGTCTTCCAACAACTGCAGTAAACATCTTACCTAATATGCCCATATAGGCTTACACATGTAACTTATTATCAAAAAAGGTCTTTAACATTTAGAGGTGTGTTGCAATCTTGTTAGGCTTCTATAGCTCTTCATGGGAATAAAAGCAAGGCATCTCTGTGAATATTAATACATGCTTCAAAGTTGCTTTAAATAAGCCAAAGTTAACCAAGGCAAAGGCAATGCTGTATGAATCGTGTGTTCTCTGGTGTCTTATTCCATCATGACACTCTGCTTAAAAAAATGCTTGAATCCATCTCCTCGTATGTGCTCACTGGAGGACATATGGTGCATTTCAGCTTTAAATTTGAATTTCCTTAATTTTGCAGGTTTAACTTATTCCCTTAACGGTACTTTAACAGGCTTTTTTTTTAATTGTTCAGTTTTGGTTTATTACAGTTGTCTTAAAGGGATATTAGAGATAGAAAGGTTATTAGAGGGATAGAAAAAGGAAAAATTGCACAGGCATGCAGACAGACTTCTGGAAGCCTGTGCAATAGATATTTCCATCCCACTGTAATATAACAATCTCCATGTCAGTGAGTGAAACATTATGTTTTTTTCAGTTGAGATGTATTATCTCAGCTAAAGTATATTAGACAGTCTGCTGTGTTATGTTCTGCTCCATCTGGTCAGTCATTTAGGTTCAATAGCAAGTATCAATGGAATTGTTTCTTATCAAGTGTTTCAGTGCGGTTAAATCCTTGATTTGGTAAAACAGTCTGAAAAAGTAATTACTGTGCATATGCAGATTTTCCTGGTTTTGAAGTTTATGGCACCCAACCATAGTGAAAGTAAGCAGAATTAGAATGGGGAAAATGGAAGAAATGCAGATTTCTGTAGCTTGCACTTTACAGTCCCTGGTTCACAGAAGCCCTACCCAAACTCCTCTGTCAGGAAGGTCAGGGCTGTGGACTGGGACCCAGCAGAGACAGAGATAAAAAGCAACAGCTGTCTGGAAAGTAGCCTTGTGCCCTAAATGTATGGCTTCCCATGAGCACAAGTCTTTCTTTTAGCCACACGACCTTCTCCAAACTGCACTGCTATGGCAGAGAACAAGGGCAGCTTCTGGACCCTGCATCTTGGAAGGTGTAACATTTAAAAATGGATGTGTCTGTCCCGGCATGGTTACAGAGGACTATCAAGGCACTCACGTTGGTTCCTTACATAATCAAAAGAGGTAGTAGCAGTAATTTCAAGTATCTAAATGAGATCCTTATCTGATCCCACTGGTTAAGGAGAGCTAATACATACTTTGGTAGAGCAACCAAGGACTCCACTGGGCTGACCAGGGACCTATAAAGGACAGAGGTAATTCTTGTGCCATTCCTGAGTGGGTAGGGCTTTTGGGTAGGAATGTTTGATTCTTGTATCTTTGTTTTCTGCAGCTTTAAACTTCCATTTCTCAGGAGCTCAGATTAACTGAATCCGAGTCCCTGAGATTTGTGGGGCCAGGAAAGGAGTCAGTGAAAACAGTTTACTGAATGTGCTAGTAAGAGGGAGTTTCTGTTGGGAGACAGATATTTTGGTGTCAGCTTCCTGCTGCAGGAATTGTTTATTTATTTTGCGTTAAATAGTTCCCAAGAGCAAAGTGGGACTCTCTCCTGGGAACAGAAGACAAGATTTTCAGCACCCCTAACTAAGAATTCTGATGGTCTGTTTATCTCAAATGAATACTCAAACAAGAAAAGAAGCGACATCAATACAACTTCTGGTTTTACACATGTTTTGGTCTGATCTGAATTGTGCTGTCCGTGGTCCAAGAATGACTAGTGCTTTATGCCTCTGTGGGGACTCATGGAAAAGATACATTTCATGCGATATCTGAATTGTAACACTATAACCTACCTGTCTCTTCAGGCTAGAATGTTTCTGAGCAGGAATGCGAGTCTATATTTAGGTCCCTAGTACCTTTTGCATTGCACAGTTGAGGTGCCATTAGCCTTTAGGCACCTCCAGGTTACGATAGTCATGAATTCTCAGCAGTCAGTGTAGCTCCTTCGGCATTCAGCACCTAAATTCTGCACAAGTCTCAGGTGCCAAAGTCGATGGTTTAAACTGACATTGCTGCACTGTCTGACAGATTTACACCAGCTGAGAATGTGGTGGTGGTTCGATTTATGGGACTACTGTGTAGGTGTGTAAGGGATGAGCAGTAGGACCAGTAGTGCCAGGCCAGAGGCAATTGGAGACAGCAAGGCTGAGTACCCAAGCCATGTATAGCTGGTGCTTCTTTCCCCTGATTACCTTAAGGACAGTGTTTAAAAGATCTCCTTTTGCCATTTTCTTTTCTTGCAGCTCATTAAATGGTTCTACTCTCAGAAGAGCGTTTACCCTAAAATTCATGAAATGGCTCTTAAAGGGTTTCCTAGTCCTTCCCTCATTCTGCTGAGCATTTGCACTAAGGAAAGAATGATACGACCATGATTTGTTACAAAAGTGTCTGATGCTTTGTTCCAAGTATTGAAAGAACATGCAAACGAGACCCTAACCTAGGGACTTTAGTCAGGTGGTTTTTATTCTGAATAAACCAAAAGGCAGTGGTGACTGTGGGATAGATTTTACTTCCTGTCATTCCCCCCGAAATATTTATTTTAATAAAAGACATCTTTTGGACTCAGTCCTGGTTTCTGCTGGCATAGAGTTAATTTTCTTCTTAGTAGCTGGTACAGATCAGTGTTTTGAATTTAGTATTAATGTTGATAAGACATTGATGTTTTAATTGTTGTTAAGTACTGCTTACTCTAAATGAAGGACTTTCCAGTTTCCCATGCTCTACCAGGGAGCAGGTGCACAAGATGCTTGGAGGGAGCATGGCCAGGACAGCTGACCTGAGCTGGCCAGAGGGATACTCCATACGATATGGCATCATGCCCAGTACATAAACCAGAGGGAGTTGGCTGGGAGAGGCAGGTCACTGCTCGGGGACGGGCTGGGTGTTGGTCAGCGGATGCTGGGCACTTGTACTCTGCAGCACTTGTTTCTCTTGGGTTTTAATCCTCTCTCTCCCCTTTTCATTACAATTACTGTCATTATAATTATTACTGTTACTATGAATTTATTTCATTTATTAAGCTGATCTTAATACAGGCATTTTACCTTTTTCTGATTTTCCTCCCCATCCCACCAGGGAGCAGGGAATGAGCTAAGGGCTGCATGGTACTTAATTGTTGACCAGGGTTAACGTACAACAATCTTTAACAGTTTTTCCTCTATTTTAAGGTAGGGGTTATGGTGGAACAGGATTGCAGGATGAATCAGCTATTGAGTCATATGAGCTTATAATGTTACACTTGTAATATATTTTGTTATGGCTGTGGTACTCTTATGCAATTATTGTGTTACTTTATGCTACTCTGCAACTAAGATGAGTTTTGCTCGGTGTTGCATACATGGCAAGAGAAAGGGAGCTCCTAGTTTGGAAGAGTTTGCAGTCCTGGAGGTGAAGTGGTAGAAAGGGTAAGAGGGAAGAAGGTGCAGTAGGATACAAAGGGAAGCATCTCTCAGTGTACAGCAGAAGAGTAACAGCAATCAGTGAACCCTTCCAGGAGCACAGCACCTGACAAATGTAGTGACACTCAAATACCTTAGATACTTTCCAGGAGAGAACTATTTCATGTATTTGCAAGATGCAGTAGGTCTTCCACAAAATACTGTTTCTGTAATTATGCATCCTCTGCACATTTGTGTGTATTTGCATGCATGTATGTATAGGTTCATCTCTATTACACAGTTGTTAAAAATGTGCCTTCCCTGTTGCTCTTTATCAACAGGAAGAACGTCGTGTGATTTATCTGGGTAAAATCAGACCTGACACAACCCGAACAGAACTGAGGGACCGTTTTGAAGTTTTTGGTGAAATTGAGGAGTGCACAGTAAATTTGCAGGATGATGGGTAGGAACTTCTAAGATTACTTCTTGTTTGAGAGCTGCCATATGTAAAAAATCATGGCAGTAAGATTACTGGTATGGGAGTTACCAGTGTTAAGTCCTGTGACAGATGACATGCTGAGTTCAAAACCTTACTTATTTTCTTTCATCCTTATTTATTAATCTTGCTAGTTGAGATTTCCTGTCCCAGAAATAAGTATTTAGCTGCATGACAGGACAATCATGCTGATAAATGGATGCAGTACTTCTGGCATTTCCACTGCTGGGTGTCCAGCAAGTTCTTGCTTTCAGGAAGGGGTTACACTAATGTGTGTTAACTCTTCTCAGCTTTTGTTCACAATTGTGTTTTTCAATGGCAGAGACAGCTATGGTTTCATCACCTACCGCTATACTTGTGACGCCTTTGCTGCTCTTGAAAATGGATACACTTTACGCAGGTCAAATGAACCTGATTTTGAGCTGTACTTCTGTGGACGCAAGCAGTTTTGCAAGTCTAACTATGCAGACCTAGGTAGGTATTTTGCTCTATGTGAATTAATGTACAAAACTGGAATCTTGTAACTCATGAGAATTTAGGGTTTGCTTCTTTTTTGTTTACTGCTGATATTGTTTAAATGATTGGAGGGGTGTTGAAGTGGTTTTCACTTGCTGTAAGAAGTTTAAAAGTCTAATAATCTGAGCTGACTTCTTTCAGATATTCCAAATTGTGAATATTCTTTTAAAGCCCATTTCCATCATTATCAAAAATAAGTGCCCAGTATTCAATAATACATTTCTAAGTTGAAAAAATAGCACCACAGAAACCTCACACATGCTTTGCTATCTATTGCTATAGTTGTTTGATTCCAATACCTCATTTATGTATATGAGCAGTAAACAGAGGACAAAGTAGATGCCTCAACCCAAAAACTTCATTATGGTCCTTACTTTGCCATGAGTTCTGTTGTAAGTGGGCAGAATTTTGCCAGGGTCACTAACTGAACACAATTCATAGTCACTCAGGTTTGAAAGCTGGAAGAGCTTGTGGCCAAATCTGAACCTTAGTGTGGCAAAAGCCACACTGATCTCAACTGATGATTCTAAAATCTTGCATAAGCATCCAGGTGTGAAAGTGTCTCCTTGCAGAACCTTCCAGTCATGATGTAGGAGCCTCCAGCCTGTGGAGAGCTTAGCAAATCTGGTGTTTGCAGTTACAGTGATGTGGGGCTTTATGCCTACCAGTCTCCAGCCCCCAGTATGCTGTGATAACTCCAGTCCCAAGTGTGCATGCTGGCTGTGACAACACACCTAGTCTGAGTCTTGCCTGGGCAAAAATGTGTGGTTCTGTCCTATGCTCTGAGTCAGGGTGTGGTGCTTTCCCTTGCAAGGGTTTTCAGAGATGTTCATAGTCTTACAGCAGGAATACTGATGTTAAGTATATGCATGAAGAGACTATGCAGACTACCAAAACAGCCTTTGTAATATTACAATGTATTATAAACTCACCTCTTATTTAATTACCTTTTAAAATGTAAAGTATTCATTAAATGTTAAACCTTTCCTAATACCTGTATAAATAGACTAAAGGCATGGAAAATACTCTTTTCTGAATAACATAGCAAGGCACATTTTGCTGTTGAATCTATATTAATCAGATATTGTGGATTTTTTTATGAATAAATGACCACAGTCATTAAAATCTCTCATAACCCTGTAACACAGTGCTAATGAAATCTTGTATGTGCTGCCCCCGGCTTTGTACAATGCAAGAAGTGAATACAGATATATTTTTTCTAACCAATTGATGTCTTTTCAAAATAAATTATAAAGATGATACGCATTGTTCACAATGAATATGCTATAATTCACTTCAGTGGCTAAACAGATAATGTAAAGCTAAGAAAAGGCAATTGACTGCTGAAGAGATATAGGGTTGATGTAGAAAATCCAAAAGGTAGCTAGGCAGCTGTTGAAACGTAGGCTGATAAAAAACAGTAAAACCAGATTGAAGTCTTTCCTTGATTTGACTTATCTTCAACAATGGAAGCCAAGGTCATCTCTGTATCTCAGAAAATCTGGGGTTTAAAGTAAGTTGTCTGAAGGGAACCCTCTTGAACATTATTCATCACTGGGAGTATTCCCTGTCAGCTCTCTCCATTGTGAGTGGGATTCCCAGAGTATCTGTGAGCAGACTGTTTTCACTTTGTCCTGCTGACAGCTTGAGCTTCTGTACTTCAGACTGCATTCCCTTTATTTTGCAGAGTATCTGATAGAGCAACATAAGGAAATGGCAGGATGAACTTTAAAATTCATGAGCTGGTACCAGGACAGAGAGAATTAATCAGCTTTGGGTTGAGTACAGAAGAAAGAAAACACTTGAAAATAGTAGTCAGAAGTTTAACACCTCTCCTCTGTGAGAAGATATTGTCTTAACAGAACTTGTAATGAACATTTAATGCACAGTGTGTCTTATAGTGGTAGATGGGGAGTTCTGATTAATTCAACACAATAAATGGCAAGAAAAGGGCATTCTCATAAAGGAGCTGTGGCACAGGAACTGGTGAGAGTCAGTGTTAAGCAGGGTTGACTCCAAAAGGAAATTCATTGCTTGCAGCCATGTCAATAATTGTACTGGAGCTGTGTGGCCACAAACGTACAACCCCTCCTCTGTGCTCAAACAGCCTGACGTCTGTGTCTGAGCAACTGACGAAGCAGGAGCAGGAATCCCAGGCCACAGGAGCTGGGCTATTGCTGCTGCTGTGGCTTATCACATGTGGTGCAGGAAGGTAAGGAGCCCACCTGAGACTGCTCATACAGCCATGCAGAGGCTCACACTCTAAACAATCAAAACCCAAAAGATGAATTGAAGCAAAATCAGAGATTCTGGCAGGTGTAGACTTCCACAAGACCCCAAGGCAAGGCAGGCAGAAGCAACTGTGTCCTCTGTGTGCTGCTCACAGGCTGCCCTGACTTTATTCAGAACCTTTCTCAGGAGAATTAAATCTTGGATATTGCATGTTGTGAAACAGCAGTTGCAAGACAAAGGTGGAGTTTTGGTTGAGGCATCTGTCAAGATTATCTGGACTACTTCAAGACTTCTACATGAGTGTCTCAGTGCTCAAGTCCTTGAGGAAACTGTTTCGTGTTAACCTGCTCTAGATGTACATGCATTTAAATGTTCTTCCCCACTGCTGATGACATGTACTGCTTTTGTTAAGTGCTGCTTCTTACCAGGAATGCCTAAACCTTCTGTGATGGTCATTTCAATGCTTTTATCATCCCATAAAGTTGTGGTTGTAAGTGAATTGTTTCTTCAGTGCCTTGTTTGTAACAATGTACAGAGAAAATAAGTAGTTCTTGTCTCTTACCTAAACTTGCATCTTTTGGGTTTCAGATTCAAACTCAGATGATTTTGATCCTGCTTCCACTAAAAGCAAGTATGACTCCATGGATTTTGATAGTTTACTTAAAGAGGCACAGCGGAGCCTGCGTAGGTAACAAGAATGTCATCCAAGGAAAACAAAGGGATGGCGAATACCTCACGGACATCACGTCCTTCAGTAATGGACAACTGAAAAGTCGTATTTAGGAATTTCTCCTACTTTACACTCTCTGTTCAAAACCATGGTTTACATGAACACAGCTGCTCGAGGAGTGGAGGGGCAGGATGCTGTCCAGTAAGCACACGCATGTCCATGGGTGTCAGCTTCGCTTTGGCGGGTGAGCAGTGGCGGGGGAGCCGGGCGTTCCTTGCCAGTTCAATGCAAATCACGAGACATGGCAGCAGTTCCACAGAGATACACGTACAACGATGAACTGCAAAACCTGTACATATTGCATTTTAACAAAAAAGGAACAAAAACAAACGGAAAAAAACCCCCAGTGTGAGAACTATGGCTGCTGATGTCTGGGGATCAGACACTGCATTTTTTTTTTTGTAAAGAAGCTTCTTCACACAACACAGTGATAATATGACAATCCAGAAGAAACCACAGGTTCCAGAAGCCTGCAATCGGTCTTAGCTTTGTTTTAGGATTGGTTTTTTTTTTTTTTTGGTTGGTTGGTTTGTTTTTGGGTTTTTTTGTGGGTTTTTTTTGCAGAAAAGAAAATTAAAAGGCTCAAGCTTCCCTAACATTTTGAAGTTTCATCTTTTAATTCTGACACCCATGTAAATGTCTACAACATTGATCTTCCACAGCAAAATTTTCAAAGCCTTGTTAATGGTCAAATGTGCAGCTTGTTCAGCGATTTATTCTAATGAGCGGACGTGGTGTTACATTATTAATGAGAGTTGGATATAACTATCTGGGTGTGTGCACAGATAGTTTATTTGCTACATTCTCTAAAGTAGTTGAGTATTTACAAATGTTAAATGGAGTATTTTTATTTATGTACATACTGTATGACGATGTTCTTTTTTGTTACAGCTATGCACTGTAAATGCAGCCTTCTTTTCAAAAACTGCTGAATTTTTCTTAATCAAGAATACTCAAATGTAATTATATGAGGTGAAACAATTATTGTACACTAACATAATGTAGAAAGCTGAACTTACGCTTATATATATTTGATTGTAAAAAAAAAAGAGAAAAGCGTGTGGGTGAGGGAGTGAGTGTGCATATGTGTGTGTGCGTGTCTGAGTGCAAAAATGCATTATACACATTCATCCCTTCTTTGGTGAGCTTATATAAAAATTTTGTCAAGAATTATCCTAGCCCAAAATACATTAACCACCTTCTGCAGTACTTTTCCACATATTTCTCATTGCTTGATTTTCTTTTGCAGTTTTATACACTGAATTTGTTAGGGGAATGAAATTTTCTCATCTAAATTTTTCTAGAAAATATCATAATATTATGTAAAGTCTCTCAAATGGGTAATCATTAAGAAATGTTTTTATTTTATGTATCAACAGTAGTTTTGGAACTAGAGGTCAAAAATCTTTTTAAAATGCTATTTTGTTTTAATTTTAGTGATTTTAATTTGATAAAAATATGCTGAGGTACTAAGTACAGTATGATTTTTACAGTAATTCTGTGTCTAAACACTGTTCTTGAAGCCAGTAATCTTTTCATTGGCAGAGTTTAATGATGGTATTTATCTATATTTTTTACAGTTATGCATCCTGTATAAATACCAATCCTTCATTCCTTTGTTTACTAAAGAGACATATTTATCAGTTATAATTGTCCTATTTATTATAAATGATGAGATGACTAAAAGAATAAAAAGGCCAGTGGAAATTTTATACCTAGGATGCATGATGGTTGTCAGTTTGGAGTAAGCAAGTGCTTTGTTTGGAAATTCCGCTTTTGCAGAAGCAGTGAGTTGGTTTTGGGTTTTTTCCTTTTTTTTACTATGCACTAGCATGGCCTCAGATGTGCCCATGACATTGTTACTGATGACATTGCTTCTATTAAATTAAATAGAAATTTCAGGAAAGAAAAAAACCACAAGAGTATAAACTACTACTATTCTGAGCATCAGAATTTCATCTGAACTCGGAGTCTCTACCGAATCAGCAAAGTTTGGAATTTGCTTGTGAATGTATAGATTTGTTATTCTATTACTCTTTGGCATTCATGACTCCTCTTAAAGGTATGGCACACCTAACTATTTAATCTACCTTCCCACTCCAAATCTTAGAAAACTGATTCTACCCCCATACCAGTGCAGTTGATTTTGATGGCTGCATTCATTTTATCACCAGCATATTGTGTTCTGAGAGATTCCACTGTCTGTCCTGTTGGATGCTTGCTTGATTTTTTGGCTTCTTATTTCTCAGTAGATAGATAGCAATAAAACAAAAAAAAAAAAAAAGAAAAGAACTTTTCTGGAGGTTCTGTGTTACAATTGTAACATTCTTTACTCTGCATAATTCTTGTTGTTGCTCTGTAGGTTAAAAATGCAGGTATTTTAACTTTCTGTGAATGCCAAACTAAAAGTTTACAATTTTCCTTTCTGGATTTTGAGTATCTTCTGTTGTAAAGAAAAATATTAAAAGCAATAAATTATTTTTAAGAAATCAATATTTAGTATATCATATTATGTGTTCAAGGACCAGATGCATTACCTATTTTGCCTTTACATTTCTGTGATTAAATTTTAAAACATTCTCTTTTGCCCTAGATTGCTGACATTAATAAATTGGTGTGGGGCTTGTGTGGGGGCATTATTTATTTTTCACCAAGCAGGCATAATGATGTGAGTCAAATTTTTTTTTTCACTGGCCTGGCAAACATTCTCTTGAAGATGGCTTTCCTCTGTGGATTTGCAAATTACATATCAAATTTATAGAGCTAGGATTGCTGAATGAAGCTATTTGGATTGTTCATAGACACTGTAATAGGAAATCCATCAAAATATAAACTCGGTGTTTACTTTTCTTTTTTTGTCCCCAAGAACATTTCAGATTTGCACATTTACCACATTGTCACCAGAGGCAAATTGCAGCATAGCTCTGTGTGTCTTTTATATGAAGACTGTGCTGTTGCTTTCATGCTGTGGTAAGTACCACATGTGGAATACAGGTAACAGAACTGGTACTTAGGAACTGTGGTCTTTCCTAGAGCTGTAACTGAATAATTCCTACAGAATGGAAAATGATCTAAATACTGATACAAACTGAGGGAGCCAAAAGTTGAAGAAAAATACCTGTGCTAAAGTACTCTGAAAAGCAATGGGGCTGCCATCACCAAGAGCAGCACTGAGAGGAAAGTTGGTGCCTCTGGGGTAATACTTGGGTCAGTTGAAAAAAAGAAAACCTACAACAATCACAAAACAACCACACCTCCTTCTCATCCCTTTAGATGTAAGCCTACCGTAGGTAATGATTATGTGTCCTTTCATATGGCTGTAATGAGAACTTCAATCACTGTAGTATAAGATCTGATCTATAAATGACCTAGAATAGCCATGTAATATAATGTGATGATTCTAAATTTGTACCTATGTGACAGACATTTTCAATAATGTGAACCACTGACCTGATGGAGCTACTGTAAGATTTGTACAGTAGGTGAACACGTGAAATTGTAGGTTGGACTATGCTGAACAGGAAAAGTGAGATACTAGTTAAGCCCAAGCTGGGCTATTTTCCACCTGCCGATTCTACATGTACTTTTGTGGTTTAATTCATTGTATGAAAATTCCTGTGATTTTTTTCTTTTTTTTAATGTGCAGTACACATCAGCCTCACTGAGAAAATAAAGGGAAACGAATGTTTCAAATCCATTTCTGTTTCTCATTTTTATTACAAGTGACAGGTATTTTTCCCCCACAACTGGTTGTGTACTGGGTTTTTTATTCTTTCTAGTGGTTGTAATTAATTTCAGATTATCAACCAGAGCATGCCTGCATTACTGCACTTTGGACAGGGGACAGCATCAGCAGTTTTAATATATTTAATGGTAGAAAGGTGCTATGTGCCTTCCTGTCGTGAGTACCCAGAGCCGTGCCATAAACCATGTAAGAAAACTTTAAAAAAATCCTCGGTGGAGTTTAAGAGTTGCTGGTTTGAGTTAGAAAAGGATGGGGAATGTAAGGACTTTTCTATCAGGCCACACTGGATCCCAGTGCAGGTGGTAGGGACTGAGAAGTGCAAAATGGTTTGTATCTTTCATCCTGAGATGATAAACACCTGTCCTGGGAGAAAGCCTGTCATGAGAGTCCTTTACCAGCCTCTGTCTCAGCAGACACATCAGGAGGACCAGACAGGTAGGTGGCTGGACAGGTATGGCTTTCCTGACTCCTTTGTGGATGATACACGTGCAGCACATGGGCTTCCACACCAGCATTGCTACTGGGCAGGCAACAGGTAGGCCTGGGGATGGCAGAGGGTGTTCACACCCCTCTCCTTTACATGTACAGAAATAGGGGAAGAATTGTTTTTGTTTGATCTGCCCAGGGTTCATTCACAGGTAGCCAATTTAGGGCTGCAGGTCTGTCCTGCTGTGGCAGCAGCCTTTTCTGGGGGTTCACAGCACAACACCATGTGACCGAGTCTTCTCATCGAATGTCCCCTCAGCTGGGACCCTGCTGCAATGCAAGAAGCAGCACAGGGCAGCTGGTGGACAGCCTGGCTGTGCTTTTTAACAGAAGGACTACTGAATTCACTTGAAAAAATTGCTTTTCTCAAGACAACCAGCCTCCACCTCATCTCTGTTCCTAACATTTCTGTTTAATTTATGCTCCGTAACTTGCGAAAATGTTCAGCTTTTGCATTTTTACCATTTACTAATCCAAACTGTTCTGCTTGGCTCTTGCAAGGGTGGTAGAGCAAAGTTCCTCACTCTGCAGGATTTGCATTGTTGACTCACTGCTCCTGATCAAATTAATGCTCAAAACGTAGTAGGCCAAATCATTCCTGATGTATTTCATCAGTCTTGCTGCTGTTCCACAAGGCATGAATTTAGCCCAATATTTCTCCAGTTACTAGGCTTTCTAACTTCATTTGTTTATTCATTTCATATTTTTGCATAGCACTTTTGATGCTTGCTAAAAAAAGCACTCCACATTCGATTTCCAGGAAACTATTGCCTCCCATCTCCTCCTTTTACATTATTAAGGTTTATTGCATAAAATCAGGGCTTTCCATTGCCTGTTATCCTGGGTCACCATTTTTCCCCACGGTGAATACTGCAAGCTGAGCACCTGAAATCAGATTCAGGCACCTCAATGAGTGGCCTGATTTTCAGAAACGCTGAGCATCTTGCAGCTCCCATCGACTTCAATTAGACCTGCTGTCTCTCAGCACTTTTAAAAATCAAGCCACATATTTAGAGCCCCAATTCAGCACAGCATTTACATTTGTGCTTAAGTCTGTCCTGATTCAGCAAAGCACTTAAGCATGAGTGTTTTTAGATCCATTGAAGTCAAGTGCTTGGCTGCTTTGAATAAAAATAGACTCCTGGATTGGGGCCTAAGATTCCAAATACAGAAACCAACACCTAATTTTAGGCTCCATTTGGAAAACTTCTGCCTCTCCAACCACCTTTAACCTTTAATGCCTACAGAAAACACAAAAATGGCCATCAGATCTTAAGGGGAAGAGAGGGGTTTAGGGGAGAGAAGTGGAAGCAATGGACAAAATTCTTCTTTGTGGAAAATGTTTTGAAAACTTTAAATCCAGCTCTTGCAAGGT
Source organism: Drymodes brunneopygia (assembly GCA_013400955.1). Lineage (NCBI taxonomy): Eukaryota > Metazoa > Chordata > Aves > Passeriformes > Petroicidae > Drymodes > Drymodes brunneopygia. Next base: position 194,326 of record VZTZ01050175.1, on the reverse strand, counting down.
GCCTTGATTCATCGCTGTTATTTCACATTGCACTTCCAGAATCTCATTGAAGATTAATGTGCAGTTATTCTATTGTCCTTCACCGTTAATTAATAAGCTGCTATATTAAACTTTAACCAATGCCAACTTCTCCTGGTTTTCCACAAATCACATTCTCACCATTGATATTCAATGTTCACAAGCAAACTAATCTATAAATCAATTTTCTCTACTTTATCAAACAGCAGAAAGTAATAAAGAAGGTCACAAATAGTACAGCAGTTCCTTGGAGGTTTGTAACATCATAATTTAAAGCTCAGAAAGATTGAATCAAAAGTTGAATTAATCCCTAAGGGAAAAGATTCTATATAGATTCTATTGATAGATATAGGGCAGCCTGTCTTCATTGGCAGCTGGTATATTTGTTAATACTTCAGGGCAAAGGAGACTAGTCTTCTCAGCAAAGAAGAAAATGAAATCCTCCATGAGAGGAAGTGAGTATGTCCTCTGCTTCCCATCACTGTGCTCTCCTTACATTGCTCTGCTGGGAGAAAGAGAAAGCCAACTCATCCTTCGCTGCACGATGTGCTCTGCTGGACGGCTGGTGTCTGTGCAATGCAATTATGGAAACCAGCTGGATGGAACACCTGTATAAATCTTAAATCTTGCACTTGGTTGGTGTTCATTCCTCAAGTGATGCTTTTATTATCAAACAACCTCAACCCAAAATCTTAGCAGCCTGTGAACCCAAAGCAAAGTGAAAGGTGGTTTTTTTCAGTGACAAATTTTGGTGAAGTTACAGATACTTATTCTGCAGCTGGAAACATATTCCTCAAAATATGTTTAGCTTTTGAGGTTCCTTTGAATTATTGCAGCTTCCTTTCAACAGTCTTCTGGAATAATAGTTTTGCAAAGGCATTTCTGATTCTCTTTTAAAAAAAAAAAAATCTATAATCTTAATGATGTGACTGAACCTGGTGAATTAAACTCTTGCTAATTCAAATGGAACTAATGGGGAGCAAAATACTCTCATATGAAGGGAAATAATTTTTTAAAAAATTACTAATGGGCTCATTTGAAAGAATTACACTCACAGGTTTGGTAAACAGTGAGATCCAAGATGAAATGTGCCTTTGGTAGGCATGCATGGTGAAGTAGAAGATGATAGAAGAATTTGTGCTTGCATACTGAGTTTTCTTCTGCTAGTTGCTAGTAGAGAGGAACTGAGCTGCCCTGTGAAAAGGCAACTGAGGAGAAAACAGGTACTATTCCAGCCTCTCCAAAATCAGTGATTAAACTCCAACCCTCGTCAGCCTTTTGCATTAACACTGGCTTGTGTAAATAGTGGACAGTGATCAAATGTAAATAATCTCATGTGCCTTATTTGCGTCATGATAGATTGTCCACCAGGTGTAATGTAAATTAAAGCCAAAGCTAAGTATGAAGTAAAACATGTCCTAAAGAGCAAAATGTGCAAATTTCTCTTAGGACTCTTAATCAAATAAAATATTTGCTGCAGTTTGTTTTTGACAATCTGTGTTTCATTCTCTATTAAATTAGTACTTGATAAAGTAATAGAATTGTTACAGCCATAAAGTTATGCACTATACCTTCAAGAGATCTCATCCTTGGATTACTGACTTTGGCATCATGAAAAACACACATTGGTGCCTTATACTAATTCTTTCCTACTGCATTTGCAACTCAGGCCTGTGATTGTTTATGCAGTGTGTTGGCAGTAAATTTATTTAAAAAAAAAAAATCAGCCCCACACTTGAAAACTAACAGAGTGCTTTCTCGTTTTAACCATTTACTGGAACAGCACCACAGCTAACTAGTTTTCTATTGCATGAATAATTTATTGTCATAGCTAAGCATGCCCTGGGTTATACACTCCTGCCAGCAAGTATGGAGTGGTGAGTGCTGTTGCTGAATAATGATTAATTACTCGCCCTTCTGAAGGAGCCCTGCTTTGTAAACTGGTCACACAGCGTGTTACGTGAATTGTGTCTGCTATATGAAAGGTTACTTGCAATCACATAATGAGACATAATGATGCACATCACAACAATTCTTTGGTACAAATCTGCACACAATGGAATTTAGACAGAAACCCATTTATTTGCATACCTTATGTGCCATAGGGTACAAAACGTCACTGCATTGCTGAAGTGCTGCCATTGCTCTTCTGCAGTGCTGACATTTTGGATGAAAACTGTGTGATGGCTTCTTCAGGAATCTCCAGCCTGAACTTCAGAGTTGTCCTGTGACAACCTGCTGGCAAGCTTTGGGAGGAACTTAGCTCCCACTGTGTGTGGACTGTGTGAGTGGGATTGTTTGCTGACACCTGTCCAACCTCTTGGTGGGAAGCTGGGATACAGTTCCTCCCTGCAAGGTGAGGAGCTCACTTGCTGTATGGGCTGAACATCCCTGCCTGTGTTTGGACCTGTCTGACTTAGGAAGGGCGAGCAGGGAATCCAAATTTTGCTATGCATTGTACTTCAGGTGGTCAAAGGAAGAAGAGCATTCAGAAGTACTGTTCTAAATCCTAGAGCCACAGCTCTTCTGAACCCTAGGAGGAAAAAGATCTAGTTGCTCTCACCTCCTGCTATCTGGAAATCATGTAGTGCTTGGCCACAGCTGTCCCAGGGTTCTTGGGGCCACTGCTGGCAGCACCACTGACAGAGCAGTGACATCAAGTCCTTCCTGGTCTCAGCCAGAGCCATTTGACTGTCTAGGCAGGATCTCTACTATTTTTGTCTGTGTGATCCTAAGGCTATGCTGATCAAGCTCATCAACTAAGCTGCAGAAATATGAGGTGCNTCCCCTTATCCCTCCCTTGTTCCTCCCCTGGGCTTGTATGTGATTGGTTCTTGCCCTCTAAAAAAAAAGTCTGGTGCCACCGGAGCTCCAGGTCCTCACAGCCCGGATGGTGAGCGTGCTATCTACAGTGTCTCTGTTATTGCGGGGCTAAGGATCCCTGCCTGACTACTCCAGCTATACGGAAACAGTGTCTATCCAGCAGGGAGACACAGCCTGCGGTAAGGGACGGAAGTGAAGCCTGACAACAGTGAAGCCAACTGGGCCTGCATAGGTCGGGGACACTCGTTTGTGGACGCTGCTAGGCTGCTGCCCAAGACCCTGGTGGGCAGCTGTCCGGCCCTCGCCAGCGGCTACGCCACACTAGAGGGATAGGGTTAGGGTGACAAGGGGTTTGTTAGGCAATAGGCCTTTTCCTGCTCTGGAGAGGATGGGAAGTCCTGCATATGCATGTCTGTCCCACAACATGGCAAAGCTGGCTGCAGCAGCCCATGACATCTTTCAGGGAGCACAAGGCAACCATGAGACTCCTGTGGGTTTCTAGGGGCCTGGTGGAGTGTGCTGGCACCCTGATGGGAGGGTGGCCATACAACCACGGTGGACACCGTGTAATGGCTGTTCTACAAGGAAACAACACAGGAAGCCAAAGCACCTGGATCTCAATCCTCTCAGGAAACAAGGGGAACAAACCCCAGTGGAATCCTCTACTATGATGCTCAACAGTATTGGTATTGTTTCCTAGCCTCCAGATATTGTTCATCTAACAAACACAGTGTCAGTAGTTTTAGATTTGGAACTTTGCACATTTGCAACTGGGCAACTGTAGAGAGATTTATGTGGAAACCTTAATGACAGTAGACAGAGAATGGACATCAAGCATGAAGCCTCACAGCTCTGGAGCTGCATGGAGAACCGTATCAGACACATACCACAATCGCACCGGCTCCTGCTTGTCCTGTTACTAAGCTGTTGACATTGTACGGCAACTGATATATAATTGAAGAAATTACAAACTCATTTAAAAATGGAAAAGGCATAGCAATAAAAAGACTGCTCTGTAATGAGACTCCTAGAATGCCTCTTCCTAGCAGAAGCAACTTTGCAGGTAGCATTTATGCTTTTACTCCAAGTCTCATGGCACTGGTCTTGCTACACAATGTTGGGTCTGATGAAATTGGATGAGGTTAAGCTGCCTCAAATAGCTGCTGACTGGCAGTTTATTTCCTCACTTGCTCAACAATGCCAGACTCACTGTATGTCTGGGAGGCAAAGAATACAGTTAGGCTAGACAAATGGAATAGGAACCAACAACAAAGTGAATCCTGCACTGTCATATACATTTTTTATTCACATTGCACATAAATCTCATCCAAGCTCATGGGAGAACTTTAGCATCCCCTTAAACTCCCATTTATTCTCCATCCTTCTCATTCTTTGCGCTATTAAGAAAAAGATTTATTTTCTGAAAACTACTCTTAATCATTGTGCAAATAGCAATGGAACATTTGTACACAAAGTAATAAACAGACGATTCACATCTTAATACGAGACTGGAGATTCTTCTGACTTATTTGTGTTTATTGTATCTAACACAGAGATGCTATTCTTATTCTCTAATAGAAATGCTAATTAAGGGATTTCATTATTCTTATTTAGATTTAGGGTTGGGTGTTTTTCTCTGACACAGTGCATGGGACAGTTCTACAAGACAGGAAATTAATATGTTCACCACTCCAAAATGCTTAAGATAGAGAAAAAGAAAGTTAAGTTTAACTGGTCAAGGCAATAATCTGATGTTCTTTGAAAGATGCAGAGTAGTGGAAATGCATTTGTTATTATGGTGGTTAGGGGAATAGCTAGAGCAATCAGTCATACCTTTTGATAATAATGAGGACATAGTGAAGCAGGAGTATGGCCAGTGCCAGAGTTTATGTCCTTTGCCACAGAAAGATAATATTGTCAATTCAAGCACCTCTGAATGTGGGAAAGTGGATTGTCAAGTCCTGTTAAGTGGCTCTTCTTGGAGGAACAGAAAATGTTTTCTCTCTCTCTCCTGGTTATATCTGTCTTTATTATATTATACTGCCCAGGGCAGTATCTGGTCCTTGGAACTATTTATTTCTTGTGTGCAGAGAGAAACATTGAGCAATATTTTCATTGTTCCATTTTGCTCACACAGGTTCAGGTAATGCCAAGGAAAATATTCCTTTGGTCAAACTGAAAGTCATGCGGATCTTTGGTTCCTTTAACAGGGCTATAAGACTTGTTTAACATTTAATCTTTTAAGGTGTGTTTAATCTTCAGAAACCTTCTGTCGTGCCTGCACTTCAGCCAATATAGGCACATGCCTGCATGCATACCAGATAAGCAGGATTATATATATATGCACATATATATCATTACCCTGTATATCATTACATATATGTGTGTATATATATATCATTACATGTACGTATATACATGTAGTCCCCTCATCTTGGATTTGTCACCTACAAGCAATAAAACATAGACTGCACAGAGTGCAATAATAGTTTTCTCTCCAAACAAGGCGATAGGCTATATCTACATCCTTATGTTGCAGAAGAATTGTCCTGCAGGCCAGCAAGAAGTTCTGATTTCACTTCTTCTCTGCCTGAGAGTATTGCAAAAAGCCCTCCTGACTGGGTAACCATCACGAGTGGAGTCAAAGGGAATGCCTTGGGCTCTGTGGTCATGGCAGCTCGCTGGTGTCCACACCATTATTCATAAACTGGTAGGAAATACACAGTACCAGCTTAACTCATGGCAATTTGAGCATTTCTAATCATTTGTCTCAAACCAGTTTTCTGTAGCTTTGCAGTTATAGTAACTGAATTCAGGGCTGCCTGAAAAAGAAATGCTTGTTCCTTTAGATGTTACTTAGAAACAGATTTGTGTGCTCTATGAGCCTTTATTATTGGCAGACTGAGACCCTCAGAGTTTAACCCAACAAGCCCATGACCAGATAAAAGATGGAAAGCAGCAGTGTCTGTTTTTCACTCACACTGAACTAGCGTCCATTGAAGTCACTCTGCAAGTATCCTTAGTCCCCAAGACTGTAGAGTTCAAAGCACTTCCACACCATCTTGGCTTCTGGGGAATGGAAACTGGCCTGGGGATCCAACAAATCCCAGGCTTGGCAGGATGCTGGTATAATCAGGGACTACTTCAACATGAAGGAAATTGTCATTTCCTTAAATGTGGGATGGTGTATCAGCCAGTCCAAGATATGTGAACTGGTAAGAAGTACTTTTAGCTGACAAATGCTATGAACCCCCTTCTCCATTTATACAGGGCCAGATTTGACAACTGAAAAAGGGGTTGATTTTTTCCCCTAATTTTCATATGTTCACTATGTGATTAAATTTATGGCTGGCTGCAGTATTTTAAATGCCATTTCCAGTCCCTGATCATAAACCAGTAAATGGTCTCCTTCAACCCATTCAGTTAACAGTGATGACACTGTAAGAATTTATTTCAGCTCCTGTATTTAAGGATATATTTATTTGTTTAACTGGTTTTTTTTTACAGCACACTCTGGTGCTTTTCAATAGCATCTCTAAACTGAAATAGTTCATGTTACATGCAACAACACCAGGTGGCTTAGCACAGCCTTCCTAGGTCACCTTAAATCACTACAGCTTTGAAGAAAATGGTGGGAGCCTGTTGGTTCCTGCAGGAGTGCCCAGGACACCCACGCTAACACTGGGTTTTGTACTGTGTCCTATACAGGGCTCAGCACTGAAAACTCCCAGTCTATTTTTGGGTGTTACTACCATGGCTCTTCAGGGGTAAGTAGCATATGTCATTTCTGTTGATGTTTGACTTTGCATTTACAGTATGTGACACTATACTATTTATTTAATAAGGTCTATCTACTTCCATTTAAGAAATCTTTTTATTCAGATCTGTAAAGGGAGATAATTGTTCAGTTCTACTGGTTGTCTATTATTAAGGAAAAAAGTATTTAAAGATTTGAAGATACCCCTGCTGCACTCTTCAATGGCTTTACAATCTCTTCCTTGTGTTTTTATCACTTCAGTATTGCACTAGCTTTCCTTCAGCTTTTGATGAAATCACCTCCTTGATGAAATCGCTGAAAAAATAGGCTCTGGGAAAGTGCTTTATCTGAGATCCCAAAGACAAGTTTATTCCAAAGATGTTCATGCTTTGCAGTCTACATATTTAGACCTCTCTGTGAATCTACAAAATCTTAGCAAATGCTCATATTGTTTTTCAAGGCTTTGGGTTACTTTGCTAGAGAGACATTCCTTTGTGAATTAAGTGCTCTTTGAGGATAAAATGTTCATCAGAAGTCTTCAGATTTACAGTATCATCATTTTCATCATATTACTTTGAAAAGACATAATTTATATAATTTTTTAAACTTACTTTCCTAGGGCATACGTAACAAAAGACTTCTCCTGCCCCCTCATTGAACTTAATAGCAATTATGTACTGGGGCAAAGCAAACTCTCCAGCCAGCCCATTTGGCTGGATATCTGAAATTAAAAACCTCTTCTGGATTTACTTTTGGCATCCTTTTGCAGTCATATATTGTTTTCCTTTCCCTCTCTTTGTACTTTCCTTATTATGCAGTGCTCCCTTCCAACAAAACTGCAGATATATAAATGGAGGCAATTAACAAAGTAAATAAAAATAAAACTAGTGGTGTCTCGCGGCACATACTAGCAGTATGTAAATATATATACACACATATGTCTATATAAACACATGCATATGTGTGCGTATGTGTGCATATATCTGTACACTGGAAATATTCCCAGCTTGAATAAGGAGAACAGATTCTGGAAGGAGCTGCTTAATACCTTTCACAGGAACAACCCCAGATGACCCTTGAGGATGGTCTGATAGATATGAATTGTTACTGGCATTATGCAATTGGAGAAACAGGGCTACTGTGCCAAAAAATGAATCCATTTAGTCATAAACACTATAGCTAAGTTGATCCAGGGTTTATCTAAAAAAGCCCAGCAGGTTTGGTGTAAAATGAAAGGCAGAATTTTAATTTGGATGGCAATTGTTTTTCAATAATGCTAATTTGTACTAAACATCCTGATTTACATAAGAAAACAAAGGCCAAATATTAGGCCAAGGAGCACAATCAAAACTTGGGTTCAACTATGAAAGAAAGCAGGCTGCTGGAACATAATTCACTAAAACCATTTTTTTTTAGCTTTTGCTAACTTTCAGTCCCTAAGAATTTTCCAGTAAAGGTGTGGGCACCTCTGTCACTAAATGTTACCCACTACTTGCATACTTACTTTCCTTAATTATCCTCCAGAGGTCTGGTGAAAGTAACTTGAGAGGCTCCTGGACCACAGACTGAGAAAACCTGCAGTGCTCTCTCTGCTCATTTCTTCCTCACTTTCTCCTTGTCTTTTATTTCCAGTATGACATCCATCTCCATCTTTGGGGTCACAAGAGCTTCTGATTCATCAGGTATTTGCCTAGATTTTTCTACCGGCACTTTGTTGCTCTCTGATATTCCTCTTTTGACCCATCTCGTAATGCAGCCACTGATGGAGCAGGTGGGGTTATTTCTCTTGAGGAATGGGCAGGTGTTTCAGTCTGGTCCAGTTTAGATCACTGCTCCTGGATCAGGTGGCTTCTGGATTCATTTTGTGCCTTGAGCGGGGAACTGAACTGATACCATTGATAGATAGAAGTTTTCAGTGTGAGCATTGTGCAGATACACCCTTGTACATTTGGGTGTATCTGTGCTGACAGCCATGCAAAGTCTCCCCAAGAGAAGCTCCCACCATTGCTGATGGACCCATGGGCCCATCTCTGCTCCTCCCCAGCCCTGCAGCTCCAGTTACCAGAAGCCCCACTTCTCTCAGTCCCATGGTCAAAACCATCACCTAAAGGCAGCCCATTAACAGATTTCTTGAACCTGCCTCTCACCACAGAAGAAAAATTTTTAAAAAGGGAAACTTTCATTTTTTTAGAAAAGCTTTTTTATTACGAGAGTCAGCTCAACTTTTTCTTTAACGAATGAAAAGAGAAATCATCTTTAAAACAATATCCAAAATTATGTTACTGCTATTTCAGTTAAATTCATCAAGTTGCAACCTACAGCTAATACCTATTCACAATAAAGTTTCTTAATTCATTTTCTTGAATTAAGAAACTGTTATTCCCATATATTAAATTTATTAGTCTTGGTAGTGAATTAAGGATACATACTACATAATACTCATTTTCCAAAGCTTATTTTCTAGAAATTTGAGTTTTTCCTGTATCATTTATTATACCATATTTTTACAACATCACATCATTGTCATTAACATACTATCTGAAAGCCTGGAGTATACCTAACTTTTGATTATGGCAACAATATTGGTTCCTTTTTTTGTCCAAATATACTCTCACTTAAAGGAATGACTGGCTATATGCTTGCAGTGTATAGCCTGCACACTTCCAGAATGCATAGCCTGTACACTAGCTGTGCTTTACCTAGTCTTAGCTGTACAAGAACTAATCTTGTTGGGTTCCAAGACCTGCCCCCAGTCATGGGACTTTTTGTGGCATTTCCCAACTCACATAGCCCATGGAGCTTTTACAATGGTTAGGAGGGAATGGTTGTCACTTGAGGTACTGATTTCTCCTCATTAATTTTGTAGGAAAGACAGGGGCTAATTTAGAGACTTAAAATTTGGATGGATGAAATCAGATATAATGACACCTACTCTCGTGGTGTACCTTACCTCAGCCCCTGGCAGTAGCTGTGTTTGTCATTACCTAAAGTGGAGAACACATGCTCATTTATTTAATAAACATATGTATGAGTCTTCTATGTGCTGCATAAATAGCACTCAATAACCTGCCCATTCTTGAGGAAGCAAAGGAAGCTTTGATACGTAGAGTCTCCATGCCATAGAGAAGGACATTACTCCTTTTCCTCTTTCCCAGTGCCTCAGAGAGGAATGACATCACTTCTTCCTTGTAGCAATATGGGCACAGTCAGTGCTCTGAGCAAACTGCAGCTGGATTACTGCAGCAAAAAGCTTGTGGTGAAAGAGTTTGAAATACAGAAATGCAGCCCCAAGTCCTCTCTTCTGCCCAGAATCCAGCATAGACATTCATCATTTCATTGCACTGAGCTATGATGCAGATTTGTGAGAGAAAGAAATAAAGTTTTAAAATCTCACCAAAATCCCAGACACTCCTTTGCAGTCATATAGAGATGCCAAAATCCATGCAGTTTTTTCCCTTATTCATCTGTAACAGAAGAGAATTAATGTTCGTGGTGATTTGCTATCTCTGAAGAGTCATGTCCTTTTTATTTTTAAACCTAAGCAAAAAAAGCTTCAAAGTGCAAATCCTTAAAAAAAAAATAGGTCTCTGGCTCTAGCAAAATAAAAGTCAGACTTTCAAAAGAAAAGTAGATGTTTCCTTAAATTAATTAGACAAACACTTCCTGACATTGGCACATGGAAATGTCCTATAAATCACACTACTGTATTATTTTACCTTATCTTTGTACTTACTGGTCAGATCAAGGTTTAAATATATGATTTATATAATGAACCATTAAGGTTCTGTATCCTTGTTGTGCTCTACCATACTTGCTTATTCAACAGTAATAAAGTTAGCCAAAAGGAACTGAGGTTATGCTAGTAACTTCGTCAAAGAAAGGCAGTTACTGCGAGGTCCATTTCTTGCTCAGGCTTCATGTCCTTTTCCCATTGGCAATCATACACTACTACACTGTGACCCCAAAGACTGTTTGCTATTTCTTTTTCACACATGCCTATGCAGGAACTTGGATTCTCTAGAGTGGGCTTTATTTTGCCCCTGGCCTTTTAGGCATTCTTTCAAAACCTATTCTTGCAATAGTAACCAATTAAACTAGTTACTAAGAAAGAAGCATGTTTCAGCACTTAAGTTAATTGAACTGTTACAAACTAAATATGATTCCAAATTGTTTCTGTATTCCAAATCACTTCATGCATGCAGATAAAATGAAAAAATTACTAAATCGTTTTGAAATGTGCAAATCAGGCATACAATACTGACATTTAGATCTGTGACCTGATCACAATGTAGTAAGTACCCCTGAAAACTTTGCGGATTTTAAAGCTGTCATATGAAACCCTTGAACCACTGCCTGATGTGATATTCAATAAGTGGAAGTCAGGCTGCAATCAAATTGTGGAACTGTCTGCATCAGGGTTTTACTACCAATTTACCCAGAAAATAATCTTTCCCTGATTCATTTCACGGGCCAAGTAAGAAAGGAGGAATGACTTAATGTATAAAACACATGCTTTATTCTTTGGGACCTTGGTTTGAGTTCAATTTGTGGTCCTAACTAAAATGAGCAGCTCAATCCCCAATGAACAGTAGTCCATATCACTGAACTACCACACACGATTAGGCACAATTGGCTGTCTATGCTTAGGAGAAGTTGAAGAGTGATTTAGTATGGAGACTAAATCACTTCTTTCAGCTGTAAATAGAGTGGCCCTTTCTGGGACTCTGTGACCAAAAAGAATACACAAACCATATTGTTTCTTTTTTCAGCATTTCTTCAGTACAATAAAAATAAGGGATAGGAAAAGGCTCATTCTCTAGTAATAAAAGCCATATGGCAGCCCCAATTTGCAGCTATTCACTTTTATTAAGAAATTAGTAACTACCATAACTGGCAGAGTGATGGTGAAAATACTGGTACATGGAACAAATGGATGCTGCTAAAAAGAGAAGGGGGAGAAAAGATGCTGAAGAATAAAAGCAATGATGTTGGAAGCTGGAAAAAGCTTTCCTCTCTGAATCCTGGAGCAGAAGAAATGCTTGCTGGGTAATACACCTATCTAGTTACATGTCATACATGATCAAACTATTGAAGGGTTTAACTGTCCTGGGATTTAAACGTGTCACTACTGGGATAAGCTGCACTTGTACACAACAGAGTAGTGTAAACTATTTTGCCAGTGGTGGAGTGGTGAAACTCTGCTGCAGAGAGGTGATTTGAGAATACCAAGGCTTGCACAGGGGCACGGGAAGACCAGGGAGATAGCTGGATGGGCTGTGAGCACAGCAAGCCCAGTGAGGGTGAAGGCAGCTGCAGAACCACTAAGCAGGGGATTAGAGGGAAGCTGAAGGGGAAAAACACTGCATCAGTGTGGTGTAAAGAGAGAATTAAATAAAGTCACTGGATCCATTTCATAATGCTCCATCAGAGGATGTTGGATAGTACTACGGAAAAGAGAAATTTAGTATCTGTACCTAGAACCTTCCTAAAACATAAGGCTCAGACCAGGACTCTACTATAATATTAGGTATAAACAGGCTCTATCAAGTACTAGGAAAGTCTTAGTGTGGTGCTCCACATTGAGAAATGGGACATGGTGTCTTGGCAGTGGGATGCATGGGCATGGCATTCAGCACCTGAGCTGGTGCAATCGAGGCAATGTCCTGAGCCCTGGCTGGTCAGAGCATTCCTATAGAACACTTCTCCATGGCATACAGACAGGAGCCAAAGAGGGCAGTGGAGTGAGATGTCAGCCCTTACACTGCAAGCTTCTGTTCAACTCTGTGTACTAACATTAGACCTCAAATTCACAAGCTTTTATTTTTAACAGTGATATCTTTTTTGGGCTTTTTTTTGGCTGTTCTCAGGGATTCCATTAATTTTCATTATGAACTATACTTGCCTCTTTCATCTCAGGAAGAAAAGACTGTGACTGGAGGTACATGACAGCTTTCTCTTTTTAGTTGCTGGAAATAATTTAATAAATGCAGTCACAATCCAGGATACCATTCTCATTCCTTATTGATACCAACTATACTCTAACAATGAATTTCAAAGTGCTGCTGATGTAAACTCCACCTGAAGCCTGTTTGATCTCAGATAAGCATCTTCATCCCATTCTTCATTTCAAGAAAAGAAAATCTTACCGCACAGAAACATATTCATGTGCTTTGGGTTCAGTTCAAGATAAGCTGTGCTTTGCAGAAAACCTAATTAATATCAATCACAAGGAAAACAGAAATTGGAAGGAAATGTTCTTTCATTTCTTGATAAACAGATCACCTGTGATACACATGCAAATGGACATACCCATTTGCTTTCTTATGAAAGTATCTCCCTGTAGGGAGGATATTTTAGGGAATAAAGAGGTAGTTGTACTTTTCCTCCTCTGTACACGACAGTAACTTTGTTCTGTTAAATGAGAGTTGAATAGTGTAAATCAGACCAGAATTACATCCTGCAAATGCGGATTTAGTGGCATTTAAAAGAGAGTTTACTCCCCACACTCAAAATAATAATTATTAATGATAACTCATAAACACATCTTTTAATGTTCCTATAATGCATTTCAGGCATTTCTTTTCTCCTTTCTCTTCCCCTCTGCCAAAGGGAAAGCCACAGCTTATGACCTAAGAGACCTTATGGGCTTAGGATAGAACCTTTAGTGATAAATATTCATGTTTGGAAAAATCTTGCAGAATCAGAGCTAACTGATTTTGTCACAAGTCTGCATCACATAATAACATTTCAGCTGACCTTTAAGGAATTTTGCTGTTGACCAGCACCCTTTCCCATCCATGGATTTCAGTCTTGGAGTTAGCCATATTGCACTGGCTATGTAGCTACTTCAAATGAATGTAGGAGTTGTTTTAGGTCTGATTCATAAAATTTTCATCCACAAAGCAGAGTTCTGCTCTTATGAGTGCTCTAGGTCATATTGGAAAAGGGAGGGTTTGGAGGAAAGGTCACTAATATTTAGAGAAGTCCCTGCCTTGACTATCAATCCACATTTAATGTCCTTGATGTCAACGTTTCAAGTGACAGTATGCTATATACCAAGCTTGTGAAGAGATACAAGCATCAGAAGGTTTAGTTTTATCAAGGCATTGACTCAACGAAGAATTTATGTGTGTGGAATATCATTCTATTTGGCCCCAAGTGAATATAAAAAAAAAGAGAAATATTCCATTTTATTACTTCCTTTGAGCTTCTCCATACTTTCAGCTCTCTGCTAGCTTGCTCCCAGCTGTCTTTGCATGATGCAACTTTTTCAGCTGCAACGTTTAGGGTTTGCCCATACAAAACTATCCAAAAAACCCAACAAAACAACCAAAGGACTCAGCTGTTAATACACTAAATGTTTAAATGTGTCCTCCTCTTAACGCCTATATGCGCACATTCTTTAATGTATTTCAGGTTCTGTCCCTTCACAGCCTCTCCTTTCCTCCTTTAGTGATATGCTATGTTTGTCTTTGAGAATTACTTCTTTTTGGCATCCTGTGGCATTACTGAGGGAGCTTCTGATGCAATGAGTCACTTTAGGGACACAGAATCTGCTGCCCATACTGAAAGGACCAATATTTTCATTGCAAGGGGAAAAAGTAAAAGGAAATAAAAGAGTTGGAAAAGCTGCCTTTAACAGCTTTGAAGGAGATACAAACATGAAGAACAGAAAGCATTGGCTGAAGATGAAGCTCCAGACCTTGGACTCATTCCTGATTCAGCATGTGTGCACTGCTATTTAGCTACTGGTCTGTAAGCTCTTGGTGGTCCATACAAGCAATTCTTGTCATTGCTAGTTGGCAGGTGTCATTAGCAGCCTGCAAGCCAATCCTTAGATATTTCTGAAAATCAGTGCATCACTAATGAGGGAAAAAAAAAAGATCAAGAGCTACCACACCAGTTAATCCTTTCTCCTCCCTTTTCTTTTTCATTTCTTAGTGTTTACTCACACTGACATTAAGATATGAGCTCTCCAGTCTACCTTTAACTGCAGAGTCTACCTAGCAGTCTAACTGCATCAATGCCATTTTACTATCAAAATACATCCTCAGATACTTGTTTCCTTGAACCCCTGCACACATACTTTCTGCTGAAGCTTCCCTAGCTGAAAGATAGCTGGGGTATGCCTGTGTGGTATATCTGTAAAAATAAACCTTAGTACAGCGTGGACCTACTTCACAAAATGCATTTGGGTATTGTATTAAGCTGTAAATAATACGGGAATTATTCAGGGGGATGGATTTATGTTGCTATTCTTCCAGTAATGGTGGCTTTGAGGCATAGTATATGTATCTGTCAAAATAATACACACAGCTCTGCAGTTAACTATTTACAAAGGACTGAAGTTTAGCTCCTAATAAGATGTTCTCTCTGATGCTTTAGCATTTGCTGCCTAATACCATGAGAAAAGTCTGTACAAATTATGAAAAGAATATAGGAATTCATCCAAAATATTCTGTTCAAAGGTAGATATAGTGAAAATCTAGGATAGAAAAAGCAGCCCAGACAAAAGCATTTCTTGCACATTGTAAGAAGGAAAATGGAAACAAACCTTTATTGAGGTTCAGGAATGATTTAGACACATTTCTTGATTTTGGTTGGGTTTCTGTAAGGCAAAAGAACCATAAAGCTGTAATAGTAGAGCTCACATTCCTATCAGCACTTCAGATAAAACACTCCTGCCCTGCCAAAAAACTCAATCAGCTAGCCAAAGAGAAAAGTCTTTTTGAGGATTTTGACTGTATAAAAGCCCCATGGAATCAGTACGAAATTTACAGCTAAGTATTGCCTATTTGGTATTCTTTTTATTTGTCTCTCCATTATTTTGAATGTTTATCATCCTCAGTCTCCTTTTGGCAGCATGTCATACTTTGAATAAGAAAAAACAGATACTACATGGCTACTCCTCTGCAGCTGTGTTTCTAAGTTAGTTGCTCTTTATTTTCTAATTGGGAACCATGCTAGCATATGGGCTCACCTTTGGTAAAAAATATTATCTTTCTGCACATATCCACTGAATAACTAAGATTTTGGAAGCAATAATTACTTCATTAAAAACAAAATGGAAACAGTCAAATGGCATTTAAAATTAGAAAGATGACTGAGGAATTTTTAAAGTAAAGACAAAAGAATCGTAGAAGTTGAAAATCATCATTTTCTGGGTATTTTCTTCCAGCTAAAATCAGAGATGCTGTTATCTCAAAGCTAGAATGTATTATAAGCTGAAAAAAATGAAACCAGCTATTTGTAAGGTCAAGTGATCAAATAATTTCTTATTTAAATAGATCCCAGAAAAGTGGCAACTGAACTACGGAGTGTTACTGCTTTACAAATGCTAGAGGCCTAAAAAAAATAGGAGTTTGTAGCTTCAAATATGAATTTGGCATATCCTAAAGTTTATGGAAGAGAAATAATTAGAATTCTAGCATCATTGGCTCGTTTAGATTGAAAAATACTTTTAGCATCACTGAGTCCAACTGTAAACCCAACACTGCCAAGCCCACTGCAAAACTTTTCCCCAATTGCCACACCTACTTGTCTTTTAAATACCTCCAGCAATGATGACTCAACCACTCCCCTCTGGGCAGCCTGTTCCAGTGCTTGGTGATTCTTTCCATTAAGCAATTTTGCCTGATGTCCAATCTAAACCTCCCCCGATGCAATCTGGGGCCATTTCCTCTCGTCCTGTTACCTGGGAGCAGAGGCCAACCCCTCACCTGGCTAAAACCTCCTTTCAGGTACTTGTAGAGACTGATAAGGTGTCCCCTGGACCTCCTTTTCTCCACCCTAAACAAACACAAATCCCTCAGCTGCTCCTTGTAAGACTTGTGCTCTAACTATGTATTGCCAAGGAACAAAGTCTGCAGGAAAGATAAAACATTTCCTGGAGAGCAAGTAGTGGTACAACATGTGACATCATTCAAAGAGTTAAATTTTCTGATCGATTTAAGCATATCAGCAGATAGTATGGATTCTGTACAGGTATTTACTCTGCACCTACACAGAAAAATGCCTGCACTGCCTGTTGACATCAGCCACCTGTTCAGGTTAGTGATAATACCTCATTGTGACAAACAGCAAGATCCAAGAGGCTATTATGATAGGAGACTTCAGTAGTAAATTAGGATGTAAATTAAGATGTCACAGACACAATATGATGCCAAGGTTAAGTTTTTTGATGTAATGAATGATTATTTAGTGGAGAGACAGCCAGAAGTCCCAGTGGAGAAAAGTAGCTCTGTACTACCAGAAGATCTGGTTCAAAATTTTGCTACCAGTAAGTCAGCACAGAAGCCTATGATGTACCTGTTTTCAAAAACCTCATTTGAACTGCAAAATCCAACAGAAAGTGAAGATTAAAAGTGGATATTTAAAAGATGGAAACCTCACATTTTTCTCATTTAGCCTTTTACTATTTTAACTATGAATGCAGCACTAGGAATTCTTCTTGCCCTTGATGTTCCTTGTAAGCATCCACTCCAGGTGAGCTTTGACTTTCCTAACACCATCCTTGCATTTACAGGTATTTCATAGTCCTTCCATAGACTGAGAAACAAAGAGAAATAACAACCAAGCAGAGTTCACAAGTGAATCTGTGGCAAAAAGGGAAAATTGCCCATGATTTATAGCATATGCTTAAAAAGGTCTAGAAATTAACTTAAATTTGCTGTGGATTTTAGGCTATTTAGTTTAAGGAAGACCAGAATAATAGCAGACTGCTGCCAAGGGATTCTACAGAGTCAATTCTACCCAGCAATAAAATTGCAGATATATTTGAAGTTTATAAATGCAATTTGACATGTGTTTCAAAAAAATATCTAGACAATATATTCATAATGTTAGCTCAATTCTCTGTGCTGGTTGAACAAGTGAGATGGATGGCAGGAAGCACTAAAAGGAAGCCAGTAGCAGCAAACTTCTTTATATCATTGCTTAAACAGTTGTGACCACAACTTTAATATTACACACAGTTCTCTGTCCTCAGTTTTAAAAAGTAGATCACAGCATTAAAAAGGACGGAAAGAGGAAAGATTATGAGACAACCAACTTCTCTATGAAAAATTACTAAAATGGGCAATAACAGTTCAGCCTGAAGACCTAATGAGGACAGATGTGATGGATATGAAGAAAAAATAAATGGGAAGAGGAGACAGGTAGAAAATTATTATTCACCAAAATCTAAAGACATAAAATCTAACTGTCTAGGATGTCTCAGTTACAGAAAGAGGAAATTTTGGGATGCTGTGAATAGTCAAACTGTGGACTTTATTGTCACAGGAGGTCCGTGTGGTTGCTGCCAAATTTTGCATATGTTCAGAAAGCGCCTGACAAACTCATGGAAAGAAATCATCCAGGGTTATAACTCAAGAGTAGTCTTGAAAAGTCCAAGCTGCAGGTCACTAGAAGGTGGGTGACTTTACCACGGGGAAACACCACTGTCTAGATATTTGCATTTAGCTAATCCTGTTCTGACACTCCTCACTAGGTTTTATATCAGATATTAAACCCAGGGCACACGCATATGCAGAGGATATAATCAGCTCTGTGTTTGTGTGTGATGCCCTTATTCCATGGAACAGGAGCATTGCCCAGTTGGTACATTGTGCCATAGAAGCATCCACTGCTCTTATAAACTGAAAGAGGCTAAATCAGGCACCAGGATAAACAAAGATGTGTCCCTAATGGGCATTGGGCTGTCTGTCTTGAAATCATCCCAGGAGCACCAAAGATATGGCTGGGGAGAAACAGAAATAAATAATAGAGGGAAATTAGTTTTCAATTGCTCATTTAGAATTGCTAGTTTCAATCAATGACAATTTTAAGGCATTAAGCACATTCCAGAGTAACTTGTCAAAAAAACCCCCCCTGCAGCTGCTGACATTCTCTGAGGTTTTTTAATAAGATCAGGGTCAGTGATGGGAAATAAGCAGGAAGATGAATAGGATGTCAAAATTAAATTGAGTTCCAGAAGAGTTATCTTAAGTTCCCAGAAAAATAGAAACTCATGAAACTTTGTCTGAAACTAAGTGGGAAATGTGTGTTTTAGCTTAGAGGGAACAAGAAGGCTGATGACTGACTTTTGCAGTATTAACAACCCATGCTATTTTAGCAGCTTGAAAAACACCCTCGTCCTTTGAATTCTGAAACAGAGAAGGTTCTACTTACTTTAAATCCTAATGATTTCTGGTGCATCAGGCTCTTTCATTTTTAAACAAGGTACCCAGATTAATTGTTTCAACCATCTGACTATCCATTACAATCAGAGGATGTACTTCTTGTTAAAGTATCAAAACTGTTGAATAAAATACCATTTTAACAACCCATATGTCTGTGTTTTTGTTTTGTTCTCTTTTGCTAGATGTTGTAGCACTTTATCTTCTGGAGTGTAAGTACACTATTGGTCAGACTGCTATTAATCATCATTGTTGTCAATGAACAAAAATCCAGTGAAAGCAAACAATTGAATACCTAGTGCTACAGAGCAGCTCATGTTTCAGAATGACCTCACTGGTTAATAATGTTACTTTCATTTGGGAATTCGTTATGCATTTATAAATCCAGTTCTGGACTATGGTCTTGCTACTTGCTAATATTTACACCATTGTTGAAGCTACCCTTTCTACTTCTTCCTTGGAATCAAGGAGGCAGGATGGTGGATTTGAATATGAGCATTGAAACTGTAATTAAAAAATATTCTTCTCCAACCAAAACCATGCAATGAGTTCATTACAGCAAAGCAGGTTTTCTCTAGTTGTCAGCAGATGAAAATCTAGAGTTTTAAGGACTAGCAATCCCTTGAAACAAACAAAGAGAACATATGAAGGCAGGGCTAAGTTAAAAAAAGGCTTGAGAAGCAGGGAGTCACACAGGAATAGATTTATTTAAGGACTTCCAAGATAACAGAAACACTAGATAAAGTGACATAAATAAAACACAGCATTTAAAGGACTGGAGCTGGGTAATGCATTCCAGCAGGAGGAACCTGGAACTCAAAAGGTCAGTCAGATTTTTGGGAATCTGAGGAAGAGGGTGGAAATGGAGATGTTCCATGTTTTGCATAAAACTGTGTATCTCTTGGTCTATGTGAAATAGATAAAAATCAAGTGGTGAGTACTGTCTATTTGCTTCCAGTAGCTTGAAGTCATTAGACTAAAAGTGAAATGAGCGTCAAGACCAAAGATATGGGAAAGGATGCTTTTAATCAGTTTAGGAGCTCTCTTTTGTAAGACTGTCTCCTATTTACAAGTAAGGCAAAAAACCAATAATTTTCTATTTAACAGTATGAATCAGACCCAGAAGTGATGGCTGGAGGCAATCCAGGCACAAAGGAAATCTTACAAGTCCAGGGACCCAATTTGTAGGTGGATCACAGCAGACAGATCACATTGGTAGAATCCAATGAAGTGACAGGATGAGCTTCATAAAAAAAGTTTGAGTTCATTTCTTAACCAAGTTCACGATATAAATGCTAGGTCTTTTATGCCTTCTGCCATATTCTAACTACTGGCTTGACTGCAGTGTTGCTATAAGTACCTAGTAGATTGGTTTTATAGTTACACTTATATATATCAAATTAGTGCTGTTTTCTCCCCTGAAAACTTGGGATTTTAATTTAGATTCTGCTCTTAGCTGAAAACCAGCACTTTAATGTCTCTTTAATCTACACTACAGTCTCTTAACTAAATGTCATTTCACACCTTCTTGGTTCTCCAATAAGGTGTTCTTCCCTTACTACTCTCTAAAAACCACTGTTGTAGGGACTTACAGCACCATTAGTTTCTATGCTTAAACATGGAAAATGATATATAAGAACTAAGCTTTATCATTCTTAATGTTTTCATATGCTTGCAGGGAACTGAAAGTCCACAGGGGATAGAAATAAAAATGGAAATACAGCAGCATTGTACTAATATAGCAGTGGCTGTGAGAGAATGAATGTTATGCTCTTGAGCTCAAGGAATGCTCGTGCAGGAAAAGATTGACTCATCTGAAATCAGAAACCAGAGAGCACCTGCAAGTACTAGCTGGACACGAAGGAAAAGGCTGGACACACTCACTATGCCTTCGTAGATCTCTGAACTAGAATCCCAGGACATGAGGCTATAGAAATAAAAAAATNCCTTGGGCTCCTTCCAAGGCTTCCTAAGGGGGTAGGGGTTTTAGGGAAAAGGGTTTTAGGGACACAAACCACTGCAACATGAGGCTATTTGATAATGCAAAACATCAACATGGATGTACCAGGCTCTTTGGCACGAGGTGGGTAGGGGGGCCGTGTGTGTCCGTTGTATATTGGATGTGAGTCCTCGTGTGTGTTGTCACACAGAGAGGGAGTGGAGGTAGGGTAGTGGTGGAGGGACTGGTGGAGGGTGGGACTGTTGGTGAGAAATGCACTAGTGCCAGGGTGCAGATTCATCCTTGATCACTCTGGTCACTGACTGCAGCATGCTATTCCTCCTTTTTCCCATGGAATGGGCTGCTGCTCTTCTCCTCCAGTCTGAATGCAATGACACAGTGACAACTTTGCAGATTTTTATATATATATATATATATATAAATATAAATATATTTATATGTGAATGAGTCTCTGAATCAGAGCTGTAGGCACCAGGCTGTTGCACTTTGTATTTACTCTAGGCCTGATAGAAGAAAGTATTAAAATGACTGATAAGTTTTCTGTGTTAACAGTTTTTAAGGAAAAGTTAGATATTCTGGGTCACAGTGCGGGAAGTTTATTTACTTCAGTAATTTAAAACCTAATGACTTTCATGGTTAATCCTGTTTCCTTTGCTGCTGCCTTATCTCTTTTGATAATGATGTAAGCTTGAATGCAAGTGTGAAGGGCACAGGTTTATACCTGGAAAATCACTGAGGTACTCTATTTGATCATGCAGATCTGTCTCACAAAGACCTGAAACCTTGTGAGGGGCTATGCACTACATTTATTCCGGTGACAACACCCATTTCTTTCCTGATGCTCTTACTGAAAATGAAAACTGCCTGCTTCCTAGTCCTAGAAATACATAATTTTCTGTATATTTCTTCCCCTTACTTATTTCAATCCCTTCCTTTAATAGAACTCAACATTACATGTATCAGCACTGGTGACAATTCAAGGAAGTGAATTTAGAGTGATTCACTTCACTGAAGGCCTGACTCCTTCACTGTTGATATCAGAGAAAAAATTCAATTATTTCATTAGTACACAGAAATAGCTAAATAACTAAAGTCAGAATACAGAGAACAGGAATGGCCAAACATTTGGAAGAAATAATTCAAGATGCCAGATCACGAATTTAAAAGGAAGTCTCAAGAGGAATAGATAATTATGAAGAAAACTGAAGTTCTGCAGTGTAGGTATATCCTGATTTCCCAGGAAGTGTTCCCAGTGAAACACTGGTGGGATGAAGAGTTTCTCCATATTTGAATATTCTCTTTGGCTTGTCAATGTCAAGGGCAATTTGTATTTCTTTCTGGAACTGAGATATCCTCAGCCATATGACACAACCATGACTCATTTCTTGACTCAGCTGAGTTCAGAAAGAATAGTGGAAGAGGAGTGATAAAGCTTGGGCATGAAACAGCTCACCATTTCAGGCAGTTTATTTGGTCTCTAAATGAAGCAGGCAAAATTCTGAATCTCAAAGGAAAAATAGACTATGGTAGCAACTTGGAAAAACATTGCAAAACCAAAATTTCTCTGTAAAGCTGTAAATTAAAGGAAAAAAGAATAATTTCTCACCCACTTACTAGCTTGCATGTAAATGAACAGAATTCCATTTTTGTTTTGTATTGTATTACTTCTCTATTGAATTAAGTCCTTGTCCCATTTAAAAGCCCCATCTTGTTCTGTCAATCTCTAAAGCAGCTATTCAGCAGCCAACCAACACAACAGAAATCATCTGCTGAATGTTCTTTTCCATTTTTGCATTGTACCCTAGTCTCTTATTATAATGGTGCTGCCAGCAGAACTATAGACAAGCGTGTGTCAATATTTCTATGCCAAACACTGTTTTATTAGTAGATGTTTGTAACAAGACCATTCTAATTTGTATAATCAAGATGAAGCTAAATACAATTATTCTCCATCCTGACACTAATTTTCTCGAAAAATATGCTTTATTTTCTCAATCACTTTTAAAAGATGGACAATCAATAGGTAAAAAAGCGCTGAGGTTGAAAATTCCATATTGCTGCTTATTCCTCCTCAGGTAGAAAGTGACAAGAAAGAGGGTAAGAGACCATGTAACTATTTAACTCAGGTTTTGATACAACGTGCTAGAAACCAGGGAACTCCTTCTCATGGCTGAAAGAATGATTTTTGTTCAGAATGTTTATTTTCACCTTGGTCTACAAACTAAGAGACTATTTGTAGCTGCAGATGTATTTTATCTTTAATTTAAATAAATGTGTATGAAGTCTGTATTTTCCATTGCACGCTACTTTGTGGTTGTGGGGTTTTTTCTCTTCTTTGTCCTCATGAGTGCAGAGAACACTAACAATAGTTGTGTCTATGCCACGTCTATTTTCAGGAAAAGTGTTTGCTCCTGACCGTAGCTATGAGTGTGAAGGGAAAAGATAAGCTTGTAGGAAGCAATGCCTCATTTGCATACTATTTTTAGTACAGACCAATTCTTTCATCTTTGTAATGACTTCACTTCTTGCACAACGTGAACTAAAAATAGAACTTGTTTCTCCCTTGGTAGTATAAGGCAACAAACTGTACTGCAGATGTCCAGCTTTCAGATCTGCCGAGTTTTGAAGTCCAGAGCTCTTGACATTTACAGACCTCACAGGCTCTCTTAAAATAGTCTTGAAAGTTCAACCAATGACCAAAAGATGGTTTGAATTCCACCTAGTACCATGGTCGATTTTCATATAACCAGGCATTTCTTCTAGTACTGATACTAGTAGTCTGAGTCAAATTATTATTACGGTTTTAGTTTACAGTGATGCCTACAGATGTTAGCCTAATTGTGTAGGGCTACAAAAGAGCTCTGACTTGTTCTCTCTTCTGTCTCCTTGTCCTTCTTCTGTACCCAGCTGCATCCATCCTGACCTCTCCCTTCCACTAGTTCAAGTGGTTTTTGGCCTCTCCTGTGGGCAGATTCATCCACTAACCAGAGGCAGATAACTCAATTTCTGCTGACTTAGTCTTTTTCTCGAGCCAGTGAGCTGAGTCTGTTCAGACAAGCTCTGGTACATGGTGGCCACACACAGCCAGGAGCATCAAGACAGAAGTGTGTGTGTGTGTGTGTGTGTCTGTCTAGAGAGAATCTCTCCTTTCTGCTGGTCGTACACTGTGAGTCTGTCTAAAACTATTCCAACGAGCTGCACCCTGTATAATTTGCAATATAGCAAAAGCATAGCTCCTGCAATTTACCCTACATGCTGCACCAGAATTGAGGTTCAGTGATTTTCTGTGACAATTATTTGAAATATTTCCTTGCTCAACATCATAGTTCAAGTTCATAGCCTGCTTGTAGAAGTGGCTTGTTGGTATTGCTTCCCAGGGGAGCACTGGGGCAGTCGGATTATCGCCATGCCGTGCAAGCTGGATGATACAGCTGGTGCTGCTCCTGGACCCACATAGCTTAGCATCATGTGCTAGGAACACTTATAGGCAGTTTGTTATAAAACACTCAAATGGCTGCTCAAATCCTTGAGCTGAAGGAGCACATTAGACTGCCAGGCTAAAGATTCACTGCTGGAGTCTTTTTCAGTGGGCAGACGAGGAAGGGGCTTATGCATGAAATTTTACCTCTGGATAAGTGCGCACCAGGTGAAATTTGCATTTATTTTTTTTTAATCTGAGATTTGCACTAAAAATCCCCAAATGAATAAGAGTGTCAGCTCCTGTTCACAGTGTTGCTCTTTCTGCTTTCCCATGATAGTAAATCTGACGCCTACTAACAGAAGGTGAAACTGCTTTTCATGGAATAAGAGATGGCTTAAAATCTTTTAACTCCTTGTTTGATGGATTGGTGCAGCCGTTTGTGTATATGTATGGTGGAAGTTCCATTTGCATTTTTAATTCATAATACTATGTGATTTTTTACTACATGCAGTTGCTTTACCACAAATAAATAAATAAAGCCCTCACTTTGGTACACTGATGAGAATTAATTACACCAGTCTTACCCTGGTCCCCTGATGATGCCAACGACCCTTTTCTGCACCTGTTGCTATATGATCTTATTTTCTTGGCCGTGGATGTCTTGAAACATACCTCACTTTCTGGATGACAATTTCCCAGAATTACAGTTTGCATAAAATCAGGAAATTACTTTAAACAATGAAAACTTTCCTATTTCTGACTTTATGTCTTTGTTTATGTCACAGGAACTCATTTTTAGGCATCAGTTCTGAAATACATCTCAGTTCATGAAGATATATATTCAACAACATGGGCATAATCTTCTTTTCCCTGTTTTATTCCTTCTTTTTTCAAGCAACAAACTCTGAGTGTGTGTATGCAGTAAAACACAGATCTGTAGTAGTTTGTGATTTCTGCTGGTCTGTGATTTCTGTGTTCATATTTCTCAGTGGGGGTGTTGTGTTCTGCCCCTTCCTAAGAAAGTGATTAAAAGTGCAGAGTGCAATACTTCAGCATGATGGAAGGTTCTGGTGGTTCCTTACGGGCTTGACAGTGCAAAACATTACCAAAATACAAAACAGAATCCGTAGTATCTTTAATGCCCTACCTTTTACACTGAAGTGGTTGTTTATTTTGTGTTTATCAATATTTCCAGTTGTCTCGTAAAATCTTCTTCAATGCTTAATGTCTCAGTAAATATGATTATCTTTCAAGGAGTTATGGTACTCTCTTTTAAGTTCACATTCAGTGGTATATTGTTTTAGCTGTTCATTGCTGCTTGGTAAATCAAATCAATCAAGCACTGTCTCTGTTCTGTCATTGTTCTTTATTCCACTGGAAAAGTGTAAGTATGCATTATTGTGGAGCTGAAAATTTGAGAATATAAGCTCTACAGAAGCAGCCAATTGATTGACATGGTGGAATGTAATAGAAGAGTTTTTCCCAGGAAAAACCTGCTAGTCCTAGAATCACAAAATACATAAATTGAAAACAAAAATTTAAAAAAGGCAAATAAAGGAATGAAGTTAATTATGACATGATTACAATAATGGAAAGATAAAAACTAATCAGACATGAAGAACAGCTTGTATAACCATTAACCAGGCTATGGTAAACCATTCCTTAACCCTGACTTAAGAGATCCATCATGGGATTCATGGCAGACAGTTAACTAATGCTTAAACAATTCCACAGTAATTTAAAGCTGTGGTAAATGGCATCACTCAACCAAGCAATCACTCTCAGTCCCAACAGTTATTTTTAACTGGCATGAAGTTATGCTAACTCTCTCTGCCCTTTCCCTGCCTAAACTGCAGAGGCTAATAAGTCTTCACTAGCTGTCCTTCTACTGAGGTCCAGGCCAATGACATTGATTGTTTGGGGTTCTTTTCCTGGAAAAAAATAATTTCCACTGAAGAGCAGTGTCAAATGATTTTGGAACAATCTCCCTTGGCTGAAGCTGCACTTAATCTCTTTATAAATATATTTATTTCCTCACCTTCAACTATTTTTACTTTAAAAGTTGTTCAAAACCTGTATATTATTAGGACCAATCTAACAGCAGGTAGCTATCCAACTAATTTTTTTCTGCATTTTCACTGACTAATGATCAGTCAAACTAGGGGAAGGAGCTGAATTTACAAGAGAGGGGTAAAAATTGAGTGAAGTGAACATGTCCCTGCTGAGCGTTGAGGAGGTAGTGGCAGGCAGGAGTGAGGTTACTTCTGAAGTGTTGTGTGGCTGAGAAAACAAGGCTCTGTATTTGTTTAGTAGTTTTACTTCTAAACTGAGGATCAAAAGTGGCAGTGAACTAAAAATTATGCTGGTGACACAATGCTGAGTGGCACTGCCTGTGCAGAGGAGGATCAAAACATCATGTGAATGAGATGGATAACTAAGGATTGAAGTAAAAAGAAGTGGATGAAATTTAATAGCACAAAGTTCAAGGTCATGCAGTCATAGCCCCACAAGAACTTCTGCCAAGGACTGGCAGCCTATATTTTGGAAACAGCTGAAGAGAAGGAAAAGACTTGGGGCCACTGTCTGGCTATAGGTGAGTAGGAAAATGAAATTTTTTCTATGTTTTTTTTGTCATTAATTCCTCTTTCTGTCCCTCTTTTCCCATGTCTCACAAGGCACGCATTCCTGTCTCCACACCACAGATTACTGCCTTCTCTCTGGTAGTGATGCAGCAGGATCACTCAGCAGGAACACTCTGTGAAGTATGTGAGGAAAAGAGGTTCAGAGCTCTGTGAGGTGAAGTAACTGCAAAACCTCAGTGCATATATGGAGGCCATGTCGTGGGGTGTGGTGGGCACAGCCCTGGCAAAACATACTCAAGGAAGATTAATATGAAGTGGAAGAGGTGCACAGGAAGACTATGAGGCTGTTTTGGGGCACAGAGCTCCTGTCTTACTAGAAGGTAGAAAACCTTCCTGTCCAGTTTTGCTTAGCAGGAGCTCCAGAAAGCCTCCACTGCCATATTATATATGGGGGCAGAGGAGAAAGAATAGCTAAAATGAAGAGGAAAATAATTTAATCTATTGGAAAATGTTATTGGGACATTAGATAGATTCAAAGTAGAAATTATTTAACACACATATATATTGCCATGTGAATCAGGATCGGGTTTCTAACGACCAGGTCAGTAAATGGGGGAGCTCTATTCCAGAACCATCTGTCTGATGGGAAAAAAAATCTCCAAGACTGGAGATTGATTTGCTATCAAAAATGGATATGAAGCCTGTAATAGCAGAGACATGAACATGAGCAGGAGGCTTTTAGTCCTATGTTCCTGGGCAGTAGTAAGTATATGATGTAGGCAACTAGTAGAGGACTGACCTGTAACAAGTACCTAACCAGAGCATTTGTGCTTCAAAAATTTTGAACAGTTTATTGCTTTCAAATACATATATTTTTCTGCAGAGATTGTTTTATGATGTCCAGGGAACAAGAACCAGATGAAATGTTTATATATGGTTTATAAATGGCACAGGTAAATACTGATGCAATAATTTTCTTTAATCTGTTAACTTCTAAATTATTTTTTCCCTAGAGCATCAGATGTTTAGGAAATCTGGACAAGCAGTCAATTTAAACAAATGCTCTTCTACAGCTGGGAAGGAAGAACAATAGAGCTTGGTGAAAATGAGATCTCTTGATCTGATTCTGATGCCCTGCTGCCTCTGTCCTAGCCCCAGCTAGTGACCAGTGTCAGCACTAATGAGGGGTAGACAGCAGCACGCCTTGTTGTAGCTGCTCTTTCTTCTTGTAGCAGTGCTGATGACCTCCCCAGAGCACACCTCTGAATGTGCAAGCTATTAGCTCACGTAGCATTTCTGAGGATTGCAGTCCCAGACAATTTCCTCAGATACTGTGCTCCTGCAGACGAGAAAGAATGTGGCAGACTTGGCCACCATGCCACATGGAAATGGGGAGGGCTGGGAGGAGAGAGCTGGAGAGGAAGATTACAGCCTGGTGTCAGGAGGTGTGGGGTGTTGAGGGTCAGCATGTGTAATTGTCTTGTTGCATCTCATGATTAAAGCATTTGAAAATTAAAGACCGGTTATTGAATAGAAAAGGCTGCAAGGGAAAAAGCGTCATTCTTCATTACATAGGCTTGAGATGAGATCCAAATCCAACCTGCCACATATATTCACTCAGCTGCACATGCTTGCAGCCAGAAGAATGACAGCTTGATACCTACCTACATGTCAGTCAGTCTCTTTACCCCAAATAAACTTTTGCTTCTATGGTATCCTTTGCTTCAAAGCAATGCTGACAAGGATTTATTGAATTAACCTAAATGGCTTTAAGCCCCAATTCATGCTGGTGCAGCATGTCTCTATCAGGGGTTTGCACTGGTATAACTAATTGATTTAGTTACAGATGGGAAAATTTTCTTAACAAGAGAAGGCCTAAACTGCTGGCCAGGCTGCCTTTGTTGTTTGCAAGTAATCTCCTTCAGCCTGTTGTTAGCATAAATCTGCTCTATTTTGGATTCCCATAGAGCTAATTTACACAGGAACCACACAATAGCATGGTTTACATTTCTTGCTCCTTTTCAAAATGGACTGCAGGATCCTAAAAAAAAGACTTTTCATGAGTTGTCTGCATCTCTGTGAATATTTCATTGCCTCTGTCTCAGTCCTCAAGTATACTGTGGAAAAGCAATTCATTTGACAAACGAGCATTTTCTAATTGAGCACAGAGAGCAGAGTATTCCGTTCTGCTCCTGAAGTGACTGGACACACAGCACCCTTTGAATCCCATTTATGATACATAGTGTTATATTAACAAATCTGAGAGCTGCTTTCTTTGGCCATCATGTAATACTTGACATGAATTTTCTCTCGTTGATCTCAGGGTTGAGCTTATCTGCTACTGTGTCTGTGTTAACTCAGCTGAAAACCTGTGTACATGTGTGAAACCAATGTGTTGAAATCCAAGTTGATGTTTACAGAAAATGTGTGTGTTCTCACCTGATTGAAACTAAATTGAAAATGAAAACAACCTTTTTGGTGGAGAATTAGATATGAGGTCCAGCTTCAGGTAAATAAAGACTGGAGTCTTGTTATACACGGGTGTAGAACCTGTGTGTGACAACTGGATCTTGTTCTTATTTATTTATTACATACCATAATGATAAAGCTTTCCTATTTATTTTTAAAACCACTGAATTCCTTCTTTTTAGTCCACTTATGCACTTTCAGACCCAATAACCTTTTCAGGGTAACAGTGCTGAAATCTGGAGACAGCTGAAATCTGGAGGCAGTGATACAGCAAGCTTCAGCAATTGCTATCACTCCTCAGTGTGGAGAGTGTCTTAGGAAACATTGTACATGGAATAGTATAGAACACTAACAGCATATTTGGCTCTATTTGCTACCTCCCCAAAAGTCCTGGGTTTTGTTTCATTATCAGCTTGAGTCCTCTTTAGGTCTAGTTTTTTGTTTTGTTCCATTAATTCTGAAGTAGAGGTATGACTTAATGGGCCAAATGATCCACATTAATAAATGGAGTATATAAACATTGCAGTCTTTTCCACAGCGAGAACTGTATTTTCCTTGAGAACATTTACGCTCTTCACATATTTGAAAGATATCCATTTTGCAGTCTAATCCTACAAAGAAGTGGTTGGAATGTGGGGCATTATAGAAACTGATAAAGAGAGATTTGTAGATGAGTACATTACAATAATATTTTATTTGCCAATATCGTTAACTTGTGTGTCTAAAATAGTTTTAAACTGTTCATAGAATTGAAAAATAAAGGGTTTTGTAAAGACAATAAACATAGGTAGGCAACTTTTTAGCATGCTAAGTAATCTTGTCGCCGCCTTTTGCTCAAACCAATTCAAAAGAAAACAGTGTTTCCGTAACAGGAACAAATAATTCCTCTCTCTTAAGTATATTGTTATGGCCATCTACTTTTTCCTTCTTTATTGTGAAAAGATAGACATGAATAAGTAATGCAATTTTCAAGGAGACATGTTGCTGTGGCCCAGAAATGAGAACTTTTAAAACACAATTTTGTGTTGTTGAAAGACTTTTGAAAATTAGCTAAGGAATGGTTGACAGCTGGAGAAGGAATTGGGATGTATCTTGACTTACCAGATTGTGACTAAAAGTCCACGTGTACCTTTTCCAGTTTTCACACTGGTGTTAAATTTTCACACTGCTTTCTCAAAGTATTTTTTAGAATTGTTTCTAAGTGGACTATGTAACAACTTCGAAGTTCATTAATTTGCCAATGAAAATACATATATATCAGAATTAAATTCTCTCTGCAAAATCAGTCAAAAATGGCAGAAACTGCTCACTTACATGATTGGGGTATAAATATAGATTTTATTTTTCATTGCAGGAAGTGTCCTAAGATTTCTAACAGTGCTGATAATTTTTCAATGCTTGTGTCATTTGTAGCACAGTTTTTTCTCTGTATTAGGAAGGTCTTTGGCTACTTGACAAAGTGCAAGGCTTAGTTGTGCAACAGCCAGAACTGCAGCATGAAGGAGCAGAATTCATGGTAATAGACATCAATGTTCTGTATAGACTAAACAATGCAGTTAGATTCCAAGGATGGGATTTATAGCAATCACCATGGTGGTAGAAGATTTAAGGTGGGCAGCAATATTAAGTCATTTTTCCATCCATCTTTTATGATACTGTGCCTTTTTCAGATTTCCTGCATCTCAGCTGCTTTTGTCTGCTCTGACTTTCTTAATTTCTCCTGATTTCCACATTCTTTGTTTTCCTTAAGCCTCTGCTTTATATACTCAGTGCTAAGTAACACAATGAGGAGACATTCCTGTACATCTCCCACTCTCCCCAAGCATCTCACACTGTATTATACAGTAGTTAAGTCTCATGTGAGTAATGGCTATGTCCTTGAGGAGCCAATACTGATTATATTGATAAAGATTAGTCCATAAATAAACCAAAAGAATCGAGACTCATAAAGCAAAGAGGCTAGAGAGTGGCCCACTGGAGTCTGAACTCACCTGCCCCTTTCATACTTCTCACCTCAGTTAACATGAATGAACTAGGTTGCTGCTTTTCCTTCATCAGCTTTTATGTCAACTACAAGAACTATTAACAATCTTCTTTTAGAAGAAATATGTGACCAATGTAGAAATTAAAAAGGACCCTTTTGCTGCTTTGGGCATGCATGGAGGGAGAGCACAAGAGATTATAGTGTGGTCTAAGCAGACCAGCTGGAAACTAAGAGGTTGGCTGAACAGCTGATGTGAGAAGAAGCCATCACAAGAGCAAGAACTAGTCCTGGATGTCTGTGAAATGAGAGGAGAAAGCAATTTTCTTCATATATATACACTTTCATCCTATGAAGACTTCATGTATTAATTTCATGTCAATGAGTAGCCCTACTGACTTCATTAGAACTACTAATGTGTTTAAGATTAATCACATGCTTATATTCCCCCCTGCTGAAGATACATTTTCAGGAAAATTGTTCTTAGAACACTTTTCACCTTACATTAAGGTACTGCCTCCGATGTGAGACCTATAATATAATTTCTTGTTGTTCTTGACCATGTCAAGCTGAAGCAGTAGGAGGTGACACCTGGGAGTGTGACCCCTTCCCTCCTCTGGTACCCACTGCTTCTCTCAAGGTAATGGACAAGTGCCTTCTTGCAGTGGGGTTCATAAACCTGGAGTCCTCTCCTGACAGCAGTCTTCAGTAACTATTTCTTCAAAGAATTGACCCAGCTCTCTCTTCTCTTTTAATGTTCAGGCAGGGAGAGGAGGTTTCCTCAATTCCTGTTAGAGATCAGAGCACTCTCTGAGGAAGCGAGACACCCAGGCTCAATACCTTCCTCAGCATGAAATGGTTGAAGCACACATCTCTCTAATTAGTGGGGAATGTGCAAAGAAGCCTCTTGAAATTCTTTTAGAACTTCAGGGTTTGGCTGAAAACTCTGTATCACACTTACCAAAGGTGGTGTGGGCTGTGTTCCCCATGGGTGCTGTGCACAGGAGCCTGGCTGAGTGCTGAGTGCTTTAATCAGCAGACTGGTTTGCAAATAGGACTTCCTAAGGAGAGCTGGAGTGTAGCTGGTGCCTTGGATTGCAGTGGAGTATTTGATGGGAGATAAGCATTCATTGCCCCAGGACAAGCACTTACAAGAGTACCTGGGAAAATGAATGCCTTGGGAACTTGCAGATGAAGTTGGGATATGACTGATAATACTTCAGTAGACCTTTGGTAGGTTTAGAGCCCCTAATTTAGAGATGTCACTGCATTGGATCTTCCCAACATAAAGCTCAAATGGCCAGAAAGACTGGCAAACTGTGTTTAAATGAAAATATTTTTAATTCATTCCCTCCTCTTCTCCGTCTTTCCTTTTTACATCTTCTTATGAATTTGAACTCTTTCACAGAATTTGTCTCTGGAGGCCTTCTCTATCTCTCTCCTTAGGTTTCTCAGATTCAGAGAGAAACATAAAGACTGTTTTAACTTCTACCCTGGGATTAATAGAATCCAGCCTGTCTAGCTGCTGGGTAAATCAGAACAATTTCCCTCTATGCCAAGAGCTGGTGGTTTGTCATAGACGTGCTCAAGCCCCCTCATTAAATGTGGCTTGCAGTTCATGCTGTGTACTGGTAGCAGTTAGCTAAGGGAAGAGACCTATAAATAATGACCAAAAGGCTAAGTAAGACCCACTTTCAAACACCTTTCAACCACATCCCCAAAGTGAGAGCAGATCTGCTTTGCTGATTGAAAATGTTTTATTCTTTGGATGGACTCTTTAAACACTGCCATTTTTGGCATTTAAAAGTAAAAAAATAAACAGAAACACATCTGGTTTGCAAATGTGCCATGTTTGAGCTTTATGCAATTTCAAATTAGTTGTTAAACATGGAAAATCAGGGTTCATAAGGGAAATGCCTACTCAGCTGATTGTAGTGCAACTGGTGCAGCTATAACAGTCACCAGACACTCCTGGAATAACAGATCACTGTGTATGGCTACACAGACATAGGCAGAAAGAAAAGGCAGATGGTGTACTTAACTGCACTTAAAATGATTGTGTGTGTGTCAATAATGAATGCCCAAATTGGATTCTGCCATAAAAATCAACTATGTGTGCATGCTAGTAGAACAAATGCAGACCTATAGAAAAAAAGGGAGATTCCAGAACTCTAATGATGTTTACTATGAAGATTAGTTATTTTCTACTTGCTGTAGGTTTTTAAAGTCTTAAGCATAAAATAATTAACAACAGAATAGCAAAAATAAATAAATCATAAGGGTAATCCTGACAAATAAAAAACTATTATTTATTGCAAATATTCTTAAAAATACAAATTATGTCTGCCCCTCAGACTCCTAGAAAAAGCTGCTGCATCCTACAGTCTCAAAGTACCTCTCTTCCTTGGACTCCATAATGAAATTTTAGCAGGGTCGCTGAGTTCATAATTTCAAGGTAGATTAAGTTGTTTATGGGTTAGGCCTTGTGGTAATCGATGGAATCTTTACTGTCAACCACATCATACATATAAATAGACATTTCACATAAAACTTTAAAATAAAGAAATTTTACTTTTCTGTATGCAATTTGTTGTTCTAACAGTTTCTCAGTTTTTGAGAAAGAATTTGCTCAACTTAAATAAAACAATTAAAGAATGTGTTTCCTTGTAATTTCTCTGTGTGCTCACTCCTCTCTATTCCTTTCTCTCTGTAATGTAGAGAGTGTGAACCCCTTAGACTGAATGTTATTCACTGTTAGCAACCCCATCAATTTCAGCAGAAAAGCTGTTGGAATAGTCTGAGAATCAGTTTGAGTAAAGTTAGCAAAAGCTGGCTGTAAACCAGCACCAAATTCTGTCAAACTCAATTGTATTAATCAAATTTGTGTCAGTATCTTACTCATCCACATTCAGTTGCTCAGTGTGTAAGGATACTAGCCCAAACACATTGGCTAAGGACAATTTATTGCGTGCTTCCTCTCATGGTGTTTCTCTGTGCATGGAGTGCCATGCTGACATACCATCCTAATGCATCCATTTCTGGAACGAGCAGAGTTTCCTCTAGCTGGAGTAATAGCAGCTTAGGTTTATGATGGCACTCGTAGAGTTTAGGCTCTCAAATCTCTAAAGTACTTTTGAAAATTGTATGCAATATTTATTACCCCTCCAAATTGCAATTCAGTGGAGTAGCAGAAGAGAATTGGACTGCCTTTCATTACAGTTTCCTGACCTTTTATCTAATGTAAAACCCTATTTTTAATGGCTGGTATCTTTGCCAAACCCTAAGAATTGCCTTGTATGGCTTAAAATGAGTCCCAGTGGGTGTGAGCATTATGACATTGTCTAATTACACAGTCACATTTGAATTTTGTTCTAAACTATTTGTGCTTCAGTCTGTGCATAGGACAGAAGGAGCTTAACTGAAAAGCAAATATTCAATCTTAATTCTCTTCCCATTGCTCAATATGTCCCCCATGCCTTATTTACTGCACAGTATCCAAACCTTGCTATGAAGATAATTACTATGTCCCTTCCAGGTTTTTCTATGGTGCCTGTTGCTATAGTACCTGAACATTTTGCAAACTTTAATGAATTTATATGCACAAAACCCCTCTGACGTGAGGAGTAGCATTATTCCATTTTACAAGTGCTGAACTGGGACATAGAGAGTTGAAAATAATCCCCCCAGTCCTCTAAGATTTGAGGTTATGAGTTCTGAATTTTTGGTGTGCTACTTTATATATTCTAAATTGCACTGCACTGCTTGTGTACCAGAGTTACCGAATCAGTCACTCGAGAAATCAGGAGAGAGCAAATAACACAAACAGAAGACTTAAATAAATCACTTGCCCAGTTCACGTCAGTGACATAAATCCAGCTTTCTAGACCATTGTTCCATTGTCTTAACTTGAGACCACCTTTCTCTTCCTGAGATCCTTGCCCAAGTAACCACCTTTCATTGCAAATATGCATAGGTCCTCTAGGTAATAAGCTTCACTCTACATCAAGGCAGGTCTGAATCCTTCTCCCAGCAGAGCAGAAGGAAACACTGCCAGCTCTGCAGGTCAGCTGGTGATGGGGTTATTTGAGGAGAGCTCAGCAAGGACAAGGCTGTGGCAGAGATGGTAAATACGTGTTTTGCCCCGATGTTCACTGTGGGAAGACTGAGGGGAGCCCCAAACCCTTTGAGCCAATTCAGCAAGAGATTGCCTGAAACGGAAGAAACTGTGGAAGAAGTAATTCAGTAAAGAGATAGAATAAACACTAAGAAATCACTGAGACTGTATGATATTCACCCAAGAGTCTTAAGAGAATTAAAGGATGAAATAGTTGAATTATTGATGGTTGTGTGTAACATTTTCCTTAATGTTTCACTCATTTCTGAGGAGGGGAGAGTGGTAAACGTGTCACAAAATTTTAAAGATGTTTCTAGGGAAGAGGCCCTGTGAGCCTGATGCCTGCACTTAGTAAGTTAACAGAAGATATGATAAAAGATGGAATTAGTGGAAATCTGGATAAATGTGACTTACTGGAAAGATTAAACATAGTCTCTATAAAGGCTAGTTCTGGCCTTTAAATGTAATGGAAGGTACTTGAGGGGCCAATGAGCAAATCATTAAGGATGTCCCTGAATTTTCAGGAGATTTTTGATGAAGTCCCTCACCACAGGATTTTAAATAATGAAATTGCTGTGGCTTAAGAGACAAGGTCCTGGCTTGCTTGGATACTAATCATAGAAACAATAACAGAAGGCAGAACTAAATGCTTGGTTTTCAAGAATGAAAAGAGGGCTCTTCTAAGAACTGTGCTATACAACATGTCTGTAAGTGACCTGGAAAGCACAGCAAATAGCAAGGTGACAAAAATAGCTGGGCTGGGGGAGTCAGGCTGACTAAAAAATTGCAGAAGGGCCTTATGAGACTAGAAAGCAAGATGGAAGTTAAATTTGTATATAAATAAATTGGTGCAGATGGGAAATAATAATCCTAAATTTGCTTACTAAATAATGTCCTCTGACATGCCTATTGCTACTCAAGAGTGAGACCCTGGGTCTTGTCACAGAGAATTCCAGAAAAACATCAGCTCACTGCTCAGCAACTGTCAGAGAAAAAGAATGGATTTTAAGGTGAAGTTAGAAAAGGACTGAAAAACAAACAGGAGAACAACACTACAGTTCTGTAGCTATGGTCCAACTGCACCCTGTGGACTCTGTACCTTTCTTGTCCTCTTGCTCCAGAAGTGTATGGTAATGCAGAGAAAAACCTGAAGAAGGGAATTATGAGTGGCAAGTGTTCTGTGGTAGTGTCTGTACCAGGAAAGGTGAAAGAGAGTGATCTTCTTACTGGAAAAGAGAGGACCTGCATGTGGGGGAAGAGGCATCTTTGAAGTTCATGGGTTCTGTAGGAAACGTACAACTGGGAATTGAGTGCTCAGTGTCTCTTCCTGTACAGGTATCAAGGGGTTACATGTTTTCACTTGTAGGTAACAGACCTGTAAAGCTCCTCACTGAGCAATGCTGTGTGCCTCAGAAGCATCAAGAGAAGACTGGGGGAGCACCTGGAAGAGATTCATGCTGTGGGTGAGAGAAAAGCTACATGGGGTGTAGGATTGACCTTTGCTGAGGGTTCCAGAGGTGGGTGAGTGCTGTGGGAGAGGCAGGCTGTGCTCACCCTGTGCTCACCCTGCCTGGGGTTCCCTCACCCTTGGCACTCCTGGCTGGAAGCAGGGAACCAGGCTGGCAGGACCCTGCTCCACATCTGCACCACTGCTTTAGTGCCTTATCTTGCTGTGAAGAAGGCAAGAGGTATGTGGTCAGGTATTATAATGCATAATGCAAAGAAGCTGAATTAGGTCATATCCTCTCTTCTGATTATAGGATAGAAGAACGTCTGATTACAGCATCTTGGGACTGTTACAAAACAGGCTTGCAAAATCAATGCCTCGTTATATTTTGAAAATGAACCGAAGCTGAGAAATGAAAACCACACATTCAGAGATGATAAGGCTGATGAAAGCCTTTTGAATTTCTCCATTTGAATGAAATACAATGAAAGTTGGGGATCTGTTTAGGGGTACTACTGCATTTGAGAAAAGCTCACATTCACACTGCATACAAGGCAGAGTGGGAACAGACACAGAGGAATCCAGACTTGAGTTTTAAGTCAAGAGAGAAAGTAGACACCAATCATTAGCAGTAAGTAAATTGGACCTGGCACCTTAAGTGCCTTAAATATTAGAAGTTACCCCTGAAATAGTATCCTGATTCTTAAAGGAAGATAGTAAATTACTTGCTGAGCAAATGGGTGACATAATCAAAATGACGAACGTTGCCAAATCCTGAAGAAAGTGTGGAGCCTGGGAATGAAGAGTTAGGAGACAGGGCAGGAGTGAATTGCCAGTTTACAAGCAAACATCATACAAAACACAAGCAATGTAAGAGGCACAGCTGTAAAGAACAGTCTTTATTTTGGGACAGTCTTACTTGAGCACAGTAAGTAAAATCACAGTTCTCAGGCAATTCACCTTATATAAATGTTGCTGTTATCACTTGTTTATGCATGGAAAAACATGAACCCAAATAACAAATAATACAGAACAATCCTCCCTCTTAAAATAGAGATGAAATTAAACTAGATATGTTTTCCTTTAAAAGAATCTCTCACTATTATCTTCAGAGTGTTTTTCTGATAGTGAAATGAGTGATAAGATGGTTCTAGATGAAAAGAAAAGCCTTTTAATTTACTAAGGAAAAACCCCAGAAGGCTGCTGTGACTGGCAATATTAAAACTTACTCTTCTGTAATTGACTTGTGTCTAATCTAAGTTATTTTCTCAGCATTAATGTTGGTCATGACAGTGAAACAATATTACTGATTCCAAGAAATATCAAAGATCTGATTTTCTTTAAAGTAAAATAAACTGAATGGCTGGGAGGCAACAAAAGAATTTTTCTTGTACCATGAGTAAGCCAGTATGGATATTTTAAAGTCACTTTTGAGACTGACCTCAGGTTGCCCCACAGTAGTGCAATTGACCTCAATTTGAAGATTGACCTCAGGCTGCTGTCCTGTTCTATTTAACAGTGCATGGCTGCACCAAAACAATTAATTTGCAATGCAGAGGTCTAACAGGAACTGGTCTGCAGATAACTCATCTCTTCTGGGTTTGTTCCTCCTTCTTGCACTAAAAAGGAGGGGAAGGAAAGAGCAAAATGGCCTGGTATTGGAAGCAGGGAATTTTGGCATAGGAGCTGGGAAATATCAGCCAAACACTTTGAAGTATCTGAGGTACAGCAAGTTGACGAGGAGCTGGCTTTGCACCTTAGTCCTTGCTGGTCACTGGGAACTGGAGAAGTCATTGTAGATAACTTTTGCAGGTTATTGTAGTTGGCTTTTGTAGGTTTTGAACAAGTCCTAAGACTAAGAGTCATTAGATATAGAATAATGATATTTTGTAGAGGAGATCATGTTTTGTCAGATATATTGTCTATGAAGACTGCTTTTTCTTGCACCCATCATTGTGATAATCATATTGATTTATTTTGCATTCATCAAAGGAAACGAAGGTCTTTAAATTACTAAAACTGGATATATATGCTAATTTCACACACAGGCACAAGTGTTACATTTTTTATGAAGCTGAAATTTTGATAGCAGTGAATTTCAAGCTTCCTACTGGTAGTATCACTAGCTCAAATTAATACTCCTTTTCCACTCAGTATGGATTGTGCACTCCTAGGGTGGTGGTTAACACTGCTTTACAATGTAGATAAACAAAAACAGAAGAGTAAGCAGAGCATCAGTTTTCGTTGCGGTGGCTTTTGATTCAGGGCTGTGTGAAAGTTCTGCAAGCACTTCTGTTTCTAATATTTGTGGCATTTATGAAGCGAATATCCACTTGCAGCAACCTGCAGATAGTTTTTATTATTTCTTCTTGTCATTGTTATTCTACAGAACATCAAAATTAAAAGTAGTCCCTTTGCTGAATGTTGTAAAATCAAGTATAAAACTTACGTGTTGTATATTTATGCAAAGTGAAAGCTGATTTGTTCTAACACACTGCAAAGCATTTTCCTCAATACTTATAGTTCTCTACTTCTATTTCTAAGAAAAATTTGAGATTTCAAGTGTTTTTAGACATCTATTTTTAGATACCTATTTTTCCTATTTGGTAGAATTTTAATTTTATTTTCTGACCTAAAATAATGTATCTCTGGAAAGAGAAGTTTTTTACATATTAATGAGGATTAGATTGTTTCAGAGCTTGCATGGAAGCCTCAAACACCATTAAGATGTTGCAGGACGAATGTGGCTTTTTATAATCAATGAGTGGTTCTCATTCACCTTCTATGTGATGCTTTTGCAAAATATAAGAGTTCGTTTAGAGGACAGACCTTAGAAGTAAGGTCNGAAGCGGTCAGGGGCACTGGGGTCGCGCCGGCTCTGGATTGCCTAACATCCGGGTGGGCATTCCAAGTTGAGCACGAGCAGCGACAGGTCTTAATAGCCTGATCAAAAGTTACAGTTTCTGCTGCATGGAAACATCAACTTGAACAGTATTTATGTTCCACCTTAGAATGAAAATTTGAGTTTCACAAAATTGCTTTTTGTAATATGACGCTCTCTTGAAAAACTTTCCAAGTTATAAATCTCTATCTGGTTAGACTACCTTGACATTCTTAATTTTTATTTGTAACTGTTCTAATTATTCTTTTATTCAGCTGCAGTGTGCTAATTGAGAGAGGGAAAGAAAGTGAGGGAACAGTGAGGTTGCATCTAGGCACTAGTAGTGTAATTGTGAAATGGTTGCTCTGAGTGTGGAGAGAGGAATTAGATACTTAATCCAAAGAAAGGGCCTGTATCTGAGGATTGAAGTGGAGATCATACACCAAAGTACTCAGGCAGCTAGACCTTACCTTTTACTTTTTCCTTGACATAAACTAGGGCTTGGACAGCTTGATGGAACTGAGCAGGCCGATCTAACATTTATTCCTTTATGTTTTACAGGGAACTTAGAAGTAACAGCTGAAAACTAAATGTTACAAAACCTGTTATAGAAGAAAACCCTACATAATTTGGGAGTTCGTTGCAAATTCTGAAGTGACTTGGGCAGCATGAATCTGATCTTTAAAGAAATTTAAATATTGACAATGTTAAGGGATTTTCATACAAACGCATTTTAAAAATTCTTCCAAGTACTCCTCTGCATCTATAGCAATGGAAACACTATCATGAAGACCCTTAAAGACATAATTAGCTTGCACAGCAGGTAGGTGATGTGTGTTCAAGAGATTCGTTCACTTCTGAAGGTGGACCCAAGTTTTCTAATTCACACACTTTTGAAATGTTATTTATTTTCTTCCCTTCAACTGTCCCTTGTACTTATCATGGTCTATGTATAAACTTAAAAATGAAAGAATTTATAGCACAGTTACAGCACAAATCCAACTTGTTTGATTTCTCATGTAAAAGCTGAATAACATTTCTAACATTTGGAGGTTGGGATATAGGGATCACATTTTATTTATCTACCTGTGCCTTATGAAAACTAGCTATTCCATTTTATTGAAATACATAATCTTAGTATGCCAAACATCAGCACTATGGAATGTCATCTGTCCCCATTTCTTTGTGTTATAAACCCTTGTACATTGCAAAACCAGTTAGATTAAAGAACAGAAGCGGTAAAAGACAATGAAGAAATTGTAAATTTGTATTTATATGTATGGGCCTGATTCTCATTTGTACCCTATTTTGTTTATAGTGGCAGAAAAATGTGGCTCTCAAGTATATGCAAAAACATTTTGCAATAAGTTCTGCGTCACTGAAAACTTGTACAAGCCTGGCTCCATGCTGCTGCCAGCTGTGGGATTATGGTCTTAGGCTCTTTGTATCACTGCAATTATTTGTATCAGTATAACAATTAACACCAGTTGTTGACACAAATATGAAAGGGATTTAGATCTGTAACTCCCTATAAAATATACAAAGGGACCATATACTTTCTTATATCAGAAGTTTGTCTACATGGTACTTTGTAGGCAGGTAAGAACTCTTTCATATATTTTTCACTTTATTCTTCTTCAATTTTATGTGGGAGCTGAACAAACTTGAGCTGCATAGTATGAAGGATCAGCTTCCCACCTCTAGTCAGAAGCAGATTGTATAAAGTTGACTTTGATGTTTTCCTAACAATAGCTACTGGACAGACTGGCTGAAACCACTGGCAAAATACTGCATGCACACACTAGGAATAAATAAAAGTCATGTCTTATCTGCACAGAAGCCTCTGCTATTCATTTTTTATAGCTCTGTCTTTCATATGAATTGCTTAGGTTAATTGCATTACAGGGGTATGAGCCTTGCAAGAATGGGTAAACTGGGCCCTAAATATTTGAAGTAGCATACTTAGTTAACTCATTCATTAATTGAACACAAAAAAATATAATTATGATGGGAGGATGAGTTTTTCATGTTATAACTTCATCTGGCCCTGTACCTGTTTAATTGTGAGTCCTCTAAAAGCTCTTTTAAGGCAAATTCAGCTCATATTGACATCCCCCCTTTCCATATGTTTTTTAGACACTGCAATATGAATTATACTTATTATGGAAATGACAGCCAAATCTATTTTGCTCTGACAACTTATATGCCAAGACAGCCTCTGTTCTGTCAGCAAGCATTGCCAAAGTACAAACGCATATGGCAGCAAACCTTTTTCAAGTTAAAACAGAAAAGCTAAAAACTGACTTTGCTAATTTATCAAAACTGCTTCCTGGCTCTCACAGGATTTCTTCTGGCAGCTATAAGACATCCTTCTCCAATGCAACTGGAAATGTTTTGGAGCTAAGTCAATATTTTCATTCACAATTCATGTTAACACTGGACCCAAACATTGCAAGGTGCTGAATCTGTTAATGGGGAGGCAACCAACGCTTTCCAACAAAGAAGTCGTGATCCTACTCTAGAGGTTTGCTGCTATTGCATAAGACTTTGTAAAATTACTTCTAGTTGTAAAAAATGGTTCAAAGTACTGCTAAATGAATTTAGGCACTTTGTCCTCATTCTTTCCTCTCATTGCATATAAATGGACCTGTGAAGTCAGGACAGAGAAAATCCCAAATCCTTTTTTTCCTACAGAAGATTCTCTGTGCTTCCTGCAGAATCTCAGGTGCTCAGTAGTCCTCTAGTAGTGTCAATAGCCTTAAGGCATGGTTCACCACACAGGAGACCTGATTTGTTCCTTTTCTACACACACATGTATTCTTATTTTGCTTCTAAGGATAGCAGAGCTCCATGCTGTTGTCCTTTAACCAGTGGAGAAATATCACTCAGCAGTTCCGTACCTTATGAGCCTGACTTGGAGAAGGAACTGCATGCTTTATGTCTTCAGGAGTTATGTACTATGTCATTTGTTAACTGATTTCACTGATAAAGCCCTTCAGTGCCTTTAGAGGTTTATGAATGCTGCTGTCATGTCTCTTACCTTTGCTAGCTCTGCTCAGTATACAAAAGATCCCTTTTTATAGTCATTGTATTGGTTTCTTCTGTATAGTGACTCAATTAGTAAAAGACACTATCATTTTGTGTAGTGTAAGCATCCTGCTGGATAAGGCTTGTTTTTGAAGATGAATGAATCCTGAATTTCTTTGGTTGAGTAGCAGTGACACCTCTGATGGACGAAGACACTGTAATCTCATGTAAGAGACATGACAATGGAGGTTTCAGTTACTCTCTCCCTATTCTAAAGTTTCTTATGTAAGAATGGAAAAGCCTCTTCAGTCACTCAAAATATTAAATCTTTTTTTGGCATTTTTAAAACGAATTCCTTTTAGGTACTACTGATCATAACCCTAATCTTTTGCTAGTATAAATCACTATAGACATTATTGGCTTCAAAAATTATACTGACTTGCATTAGTTAAGTGTACAGACAAGACCCCCAGGGCATAGCCATTAGGAAACAGCAAATTTCTGTGGGTTTTATTCATTTGGGTCATGAACTGGCAGTTTTTCTAAGTCACCCTGAAAAATACATCTCTGAGATCTTGACACTAGCAAAACTAGTCGTATTGGATTCCGGTACAGGAATCTCTTCAGAGGAGGCCCAATCTCTCCTATTTTTCATTCCCTTAGGAATTTGTGGTTACATACGTAATGACTTTGTGTTTTGAGAATAGAATTTTCTTTGCTGTTTCTCAGAAAATTCAACTTTGAATTTTTTTCCCCACTAATATTTCAAGCTTCAAGCAACAAAACTCTCCTTGGCATCAAGGAAGAGCAGGGCTGAGTCAGCTGACAGCTCTGTTTTGAGCTGCTCCTGCAGGAATGCAAAGGATGAACACACACAGAGTTGTATCTCTAGAATGGAGAGTCCCTAAATTGGATAGGTCTGCCCCTGCATCTGGCTATCACTTGGCAGACATAACAGTGCTAAGTTTAGCTTTGTATCGATTGCAATTTGCCATGGCATGCTGGGCAGGGAAGAAGATCTAGAAACAGAAGACTATAATGTATCATTGCATTCACAGTATTGATATTATTGCAGATCGTTCCCTAATTTCTACAGAAATATTTTGGGCACAGTCATATGAATATATTAAATACAACAAGTCTTGTTTCATTATTTGGAGAGCCAGAAAGGGGTTAGATTTCATAATGTGTAAAAGAGTTAATCCATTTCATAGGTTGGGAATTGTTTAAGATCTGTCTGAAGATTTTTTTAACTGCATTTCGCATTAACCAGTGTCTACAAATTTGTAATAACAGATTTGGAAAGTGATTGTCAATAAGAAAAGGAGAGTTACAAAACATTGAATAAAAATCAGAAAATGCCAAAGTAATTAACTTCTGCTAAATAAAGAAAAAATTTCCAAAGGCTAGTGGAAAACAGCCATGTGTTTCTAGGCTTTCCAGCAGCTCTCCAGCTGTACATCTTCCCAGAGCATTTAATCATAAGACCAGGACTGGAGGGGCACAGGTACACCAGTAGGGTATGAATGAGGAACTGTGAGTACCTGCTAAGGTGTATGAACCATCTGGAGACACCAGGCTGAAAAGACCTACAAAGGAAGTCTTTGCAGGGGAAAGAACAGATAGCTCAGCCTTCCCTTTTATTTTGCTTAAAAGCGTAAAATTCCCCCCCTCCCCCCTTTTTTTTTTTTGGATACCACCAGCAGATGGCAAGGCTGGGGTTAGCCTCTCAACTTCACTGCAGAACAATTAATCCAGGTGTGGATATGAAGCCTATTACACATATTTGAAAATGTATGGGGATCACAAATGGAAACAATATTGAGTATAGAGGGATATAAGTACTTAATGTTGCTGCTTTGCCTGGACATACCACATTAGAAAAACTGGAATAAATTTACAAAAGATGCAGAACTGATTTACAACTTCTATTGAATCAAAAGAAAAGAAGAAGTTAAACCAACCACAACCAAGTACCAGCCCCATTTTGAACAATTTTCTAACCATGTTTTATAGGGTTTGCCAGAGAAGTAGCCACATACACAGATCAGAATCACTGTCCTTCACAGTTCCAGTGGACTACAAGTCAAGGAAGTCTAAGGCACTCATTGTTTTATAGACTCTGTAC
This sequence comes from Drymodes brunneopygia, assembly GCA_013400955.1. NCBI lineage: Eukaryota > Metazoa > Chordata > Aves > Passeriformes > Petroicidae > Drymodes > Drymodes brunneopygia. The sequence continues at coordinate 149,542 of VZTZ01050175.1, read as the reverse complement.
CCTGGAGCACTGTCCATTTACCTGAAATGGTGTCAACTGTTTCAACCCTCAGTACACAGCAGCATGACCACATCTGCACAACACTGCATACAGGGCAATTAGTCCTTCTGGGGTAGGTCAGGCATGAGCTGCCCCTGGTAAATCCATGCTGGCTGTTCCCACTCACTTTCTTGTCCTCTGTATGTTTGGATACAGCTTCCAGGAGACTTTGCTCCCACTGCTTTCTCCTCCTTGCCCTTGTGAAATAGATGTATGGTATTGGCCTTATTCCAGATATGAGGAACTTCCTCTGAGTGACATAACCTTCTGAAGATGGTAGAGAGTGACCTTGCAGTGACAATGACCAGTTCCCACGGCACCATTGGCGCCCACAGTATCCCATCCCATCAATGTCCAATTTGTTAAAATGTTCACTACCTTCCTCTATTCCATGTCATGCCTTACTCCTGAGGTCTTTCACAAAGCTTAAGAAGCCGTGTATGTGCACATTTATTAGTAAAAGCTGAGGCAGAGAAAGCACTGAGTATCTCATCTTTTTTTTTTTTGCTGTCACTAGGGCCTCAGCCCCACAGCATGCTCCTGTAAAGCTTTGCTTTACTTTTTCTGATAATGTGCTGCAGAACCTTTCCTTCTTGTCTTTCAGATCACTTACTACTTTCAACTTCAGCTGAGCTTTGGTCTTCCTAATTGCTTCCCTGCAGGCTTGGACAATGCCTTGGTACTCCACCTGGCTTGCTCACTCCTTCTTCCATGTGACATAGATTCTAGGACTTGTAAAGCTAATAAAACTTAATGCTGTGCACTGCACTTCTTTTCCTCCTAGTACCATTTGCTAGGAACACCACCAGTCATCTTAGGCCACTTCATACATCAGTTTAATGGCTGTCATCTTGTGATCACTGCCACCCTGTGATTTTAACCTCTTATGGTAGTCTGGAAACTAGGAGATAGAACAGATAGTTGTTTTCCTTATGATAAATAGAAAATTACTAGTTGGAAAACAGTTGATTAGTAGTACCACTGTATGAATTACTGTTGTGAATCTGTTATGTGACCAGCTCTTCACAGATGTTTGGGTCAAATGATGCCTAGTTCTTCAGTTGTAGCAAGGGTAAGCTGGTGTTTCCATGAAAGGAAATATAAAGGTGCACATCTAGAACATTTACAATTAGGATTATACCAAATGAGACTGGGAAAACATGCAGCATTCACGTTCCAGATGTTAGTCCTAGTAATGCATCAGACAGAGTAAGGCTTTCTTTCCTCCTAATGGTGTTCAAGCATACATAAAGAGTTCAAAGTGTTTACAAGCTACAATAATGGAAACCCACTGTGTTATTTCAGAAGGGATAAATGGACCAAGATGCCCACATATGAAGGTAAGAAAGAAGAAACCTTCAGAGACATAAATTAACAGAGCTTTGTGGAACATGATTTTAAAATATAATGTTTCAACCCTCCCCCATTTTTACAGGGTTTTTCCTCTCAGAGAATGTAGATGTTTAAGGTACAATTATAACATCTTCAGAAGATTGTTAGATTATATGAAAGAGGAAATAGTAATATACGTACAGAGAGATACTGAGAAAGAGGGTATGTGGTTTGAGCCAGAAATCCTCTGATCTCAAAAGAAGCAGATGATGCAGATAAAATACAGGCTTCACTGGCACAGCTAGCAGGGAACTTTTATGTGTACATAAAGCAATTATAAAAGGTGTTTGATTTTTCATTAAAGCAGCCAATTAGTTCCTTTTTTGACTAAAAATATATATTTCTGCTTTTTGTGTTTCAACAGACAACAAACCAAGCTGAATCTTGGTAGAAGTCATTGATTAGAGAAATCTTTTAATGTATTTTAGTGCAGGAATTCTGATGGGAAAAATACCCCCCACATCAAGACCCCTTTCCTGCTGTCTGAGCAGCTACATGTTAAGGTTTTCCAACAAAACTGGCAAAGATGGTGGTTTCATAAAGACAACTTTGCTTCTGGGATCAAGTTGGATGTCCAAAGGCAGAGGCACAGCACTGTTCTCTGGGTAGCCCACGTGACTGACGTGCTGGCCACGGCTGTGGTGAACCCTGCCCGCAGGGCTGTTCCACGTAGGGCTATTTGTTGGTTCAGCAACTGTATTTCTCTGGAAAACAGGAAAGGGTCAAGACGTGCCAGCCCACGTCACAGAACAGAGCACACAGGGGCTGCAGCACACGGGAGAGTGCCAAAGTCTCTGTTTGCTTTTTGTGTAATTGCACTGTTGTGTTACACAATGTATTTAGCTTTTGCTCTTGTGTGGGAGCAGCTTTCAGGAAGGTTTCTGTAGCATAATAGCTTCCCATGAGGAATGATTTCAAAGGGCAGCTCTGATATATGGGTGGAAGAAGAGCTGCTGATTTTAACATGTTTTCATAGCATGTTTGAGGGCAGCCATGTTTTAGAGTATTTTAGAGAGTAATATCCTCATTTATAAAAGGATATTTACTTAGCAGTGAACACTAAAACCTGTTTAATATTCCCCCATTTCTTGTAGCCCTAAATACTTACTGTTATGTAAATATTTTTAAATAAAAATTATTAATGTTGATAAAAACACAGTGGTTGAGATGAGATTAAATTGACTCATAGGGATGCATATGAGGTCTTAGAGGTTATTTTTTAAGTCCTGTGGTTCAAGGCTGCTATCCTGGCACAGAATGAAAGGGATATACCCTGTCACAGATATGTTTGGCAGCATTTTAGGGATTTGAGAATGCTTCATTCATATTCACAGAAGCACTGAAGTAGGTCAATCACCACTATGTGTGGTGCTTATAGAATACACCAGTGACAGTGATTTTTCAGGCTCTCAGCTATTGTGAATCTGTCCACATTCACTGACTAAGGAAGATGGACCAAAACTCACTTCAGTTTCCAGTATGAAGCAATGACAACTCTGTCACAAGATTTTGAATGGATAGGACTTGCACTAAGATTTTAAGCCTCATGAGAACATCTTCAATTGGTTTTTATAAGACTTTCCTGAATTTTGTATAATGCATTTGAATACAATATATGGGGTTATTTTCTTGGGCAAGTTCCAGAAATCAAAGGATGATAGGACATATTCTTCTGAACAGCCTTGATTATTAGCAAGGGAAAAACTAATTTATTCTGAGCATAACAAATGCCTTCTTTACACTTTCGTAGGGTATTCTTTTCAAGGTAGCAGATGAGGGGAGAGGACACAAGCAACATTCTGATCCATAACATAGGCTTTACCTCTTCCACACTGAACATTAGCTACTAAATCGAATACATCTCTTGCAAGTATCCAGTCAAGAATTTTTATGTATGTTGTTAACATGAACAACCTCGATAACTTGTTACTCAGCTGTTTTTAAGAATTTTGGTTAGACACAGCTCTGTAAAAAAAAAATTTGGGGTTATAAATTCAGAAGGCTTTCACTGCAGGATGTGTGTGCTATAAAAGATATTTCAAAAATAACTTTCTCCTAGAACTGTTAAGTAAAATATACCTATATTATTGGCAGAGAGTGCTGCAGTTAGATGCTCACTTGCATTTGGCATCTCTGTTTTCTGACTCTTTCCTTTTCTCTTTTTGCCAAGGTTGACACTTTAATTAAAAGGAATTATCTAGTAGAAGCAGAAAAGATCAACTTTTTTAGATAGACAACAAAGAAAACCTCTACAAAGAAACACTGTCTGTTGAAAAAACACATTGAGAAACCGAACACTTTAAAAAGCAGAAAACTCTCCAAACGCATGACAAAGGTTTAAGGTGTGTGCTTTTGTATGGGAACAAAAAGGTCTGTTCTGAGACATCTCGCTCCTCTATTACTTCGAACTTACAGACTTTTCTTCCTACTAAAGGGGAAGAAAGGTGTATAATGGGGAGGCTATCAGGGTAGATGCTTGAGCTAAAGAGGGTTTTGTTCATGCAAATCATGCAAATTTTTGTGATACAGAACAAATAACACTGTTATGAAGCATCTTTCTACCCCCAGTCTGCTAGTTATGAACAAGGGGAGCCTTATCTGCTGCTGGGAAATGTTGGATTCCAGTGGCTGCGATTCCGATGCATGGGATGCACTGAGGGGGGTGTAGAGCAGGATGCTGATGCTGGCTGGCATTGCTGCTGAAGTGCCTTACACAGCGCCTAATCACCAGCTGCTGAGAAGGAGGAGGCACGGGGAGAGTTTGTTTTTCCTATAAATTGATCTCTGATCCTTTCATCCCCCAGTATAGCTGTACTTGTTTAGTCTACTGAGGCCTCTTAGGGCGAACATGTAATGAAGTAGAATCGTGTAAGGGCGTTCAGAGCCACAGCAGTGCTGTTAGCTGTGCTCCTTAATGGATTTGGATAAAACCTTGCTCAGCAAATAGCATGCTGAAAACAGATATTCTCTTTGTTGTCTTAGGATATACTGTCCCCATTACTGTACTGCATTTCTTCTCAAAACCAACCCACACATGGTCTCATTTTGATCTTTGAACTTTGAGCTGACCGGTTGTCAGATACTGATGCCTCACTGTGAACCTTAGCATAGAAACAGATCACTGGATTTGAAATAGCAGCAGAATGTGTGCTGTCCTGGTGGGAAAGCCATGTGGTAGCTTTCTAATTTATTCACAATTTTACTTAAATCAGAGGTTGTATGAAAAAGTAAATTAAGTAAATGCCCAGCTGAATGCAGTCTGTTTGAGCTGCTCCACACTGTGCAGCCAGCTGTGAGGGAGAAAATGCAGCCTTAGGACAGCAAAGGCTGTGAGTCCAAAAGCTCAAGGGGTGACCAAAGCACTCGGCATGCTCCCGGGCAGTTTATAAACATGGCAAAAATCATTAAATCCCTTCCACTAGACGTCACTGCAGAAATGAATTAATTGCCCACAGTAAACCAAATAGTGTTCCCCTTTCTGACACTGGGCTACACCTTGATTTGGACTGTTAAAGGAGATAGGGCAGGTCTTCATCTCTTGTGATGCCATCTTTGAGCACTAGGACTTAGACACCATGGGCTATAACCAAAGAGATATCGAATTTCTCACTGAAATCCATAAAAAATATGGAATTTGATGCTACTCTGCCATGCATTCAGGGACAACTCAACTTCACCTTTCTTTCCTGTCTGGAAGCAAGGAAAACACAGGACTTTGGTTTTGTCCCTCTGTTTACTGACTGAAGGCATGTGGTCAGTGCTGAGCTTTAGAAATTGCTGTCTTCTAAAACCTGTGAGTCACACTGTGTCCCAGGCCACTGGTGGCACAGCCAGGTCAGGCAGTGCTGTTAGCTCTGGGCTGAGCCCAAAGCCACAGCCTCACCACCAGCCAGCTCCTGGAAATTCTGGCCTGGTGTGTTTGCTCCCCTGGTTGGCAAACAGATTCGGGAAGGGGTAGCAGGAGGGCATATTAATTCAACAGGTGTGCCTTTGGTGTACCAGGTTGCAGATAGAAAAGGCGTGATGGTGTAAATAGGAAGTTTAATATTTCACCAAAATGTCAAAGCTTAAAATGTCTGCTGGAGCAACAGAAAGGCCTATGTGGGGCTGAAGCACAAACCACTGTAAAATTCGTATAAGATTAATTCTGATGTGATCTTTAGGGTAGTTATTCACTGTAGATATGGTTAGTGGCATGCAGGCAGCAGGGTTTCAGTTCGGTGGCCTTTTGCTGACTTTACAGTAAAATGGTCTTCCTTTCTCAGAATTTAATATGCTATGTCAGGACTAAATTATATAATGGATGCCTGGGACTTTCTATCTTGTGGTCTGATTCTATAACAAATTTCACCCTTCCTTTCATCAGAGAGAGTAATTAATGGACTGTACTATGATTTCCATAAGATATAATCTGTAGAAAACTTTTTTAGTTGTATATATAGCCTTGTGAATCACTTGGCTTTAAAAGAAACTGCATTGTGCAAAGCTTAGGCAGTAGTGATCCATTTTTCTGCAGAAGACCTCTTGAATGCATTCAGATTTCCATTTCTTACTGAGGTAAAGATTTCTAATTTTTAGCATTTAGCTAGCCATATAGAGCTGTACACAGACATGAGTAGACAAAAATTATTCAATATTCATGTTGGTTCAATGAACTAAGAACCTCTCCCATAGACAGGAGTTATATGATAAGGTTAGTGAACTCTTTAGTTAATTTACTAGTGAGTGGTCTGCACTTCAACTTCAGAGTGTAGATCAGTAGAAGAAAGCTGTCTGTAAAGCAACCACATTCTTATACCAAAGAAAATCTGATCATGCTTATTTTGGCAAACGGAATTGACTCACACTAGTCCTGAAGCTTTTTTTTTCCATGACCTGAAGGACAGCATGGAGAATAGATTTAAGAAAGAGGGAAACAAAAAAGGAGAATGAGAATGCTCTGCAGCTTTCTGTCTTTATTCATCTGCAGTAGTAAAAGATTCCTATCTGAGTATGTGGTAAAATAATCATTTGTCAAAGAGGTAAACTTACTGTACACCAATGGTCTGCACTTAAAATATCCCTAGTGTACTATGAACTATATACTGTTCATAAAGTCATACTCAAGAGTCAAATATTCTTCCTTCTTCAATTACTGCAGTTTTCCACTGTCTCTAAGGATGGGTTATTAAACACTCAGTGTCAAGGCACACTGCACTGTATTTGTATGATGTATGATTCATTAGGTCACTTTTTCTTTCTTTTTTTCAAATTTTATTTTTGATTATATATATGTATGGTTAACATGCACTCAAACCCCCTCCAAAACTCCCAGAAAACACAACAAAAAAAACCACCCCAAACAAACAAAAAAAAAATAAATAAAGAAAGGAGTCCCCTAAAAGCCAGGCAGTCAGCAGACACAGTGATTCTGAGAACATGGTGCTGTAGTCCATAAAAGCCTGAGGTCATTTCTGCTTGGACATTGCATAAAGTTTGCCTGCCAGTTTCAATATATAAAATCCAATGCCAAGTGACTGAAATTAGGGTTTTACTGTTTGATCTTTCAGGCAAGTAAGCAAATTGTCACTTTCGTTTCTCAATAATTGCTGGGATAACAGATCTGGCTGTTATTTTTTCCAACCTACACTATTAACCAAGGTATGGAGGAAGGAGTCTGGTCAAAAGTAATTAACGTTTCTGAACAAGTTTTCATTGGGGTATTTCTTTTACACATGTCAAGGGGAGTATATCTGAAAAAAGGACAAGGCTGGTTAAATGGAAATGAAGGTTCCAGAGGAAGTTATGTTCTTTTAGAGGTAATATGCTAAAAGGCTGAGATTACAGAACTATTTCCGAAGGAGCAGCATGCTCTCACACATTGCTAAGTGCCCCCAAGCTGACATCATCATTAGTTATTTATAGCATACTAATACCTGAAGGTCCTAGTCAGAAGTAAGGCCTTCGGATATCATCCTCTGTCCAAACTGGAAGAATGTCCTCAGTCATTTGAGCTGTGAAAAGCTCACAATGTCATTTAATCTCCTTGGGGTGGAAGGCAATCAGAACATCTTGTGGGGGCTTCAAACAAAGAAAAGGTTTTTGCAGGAACAGCATCTCAGAAAAACCTTTCTTAATCACTAGATTAATAATTCCCTAATGCAATATTTTAATTAATTTGGCTGACACAGGCAAGTACTAAGAATGCCATGAAATGTTAGTCAAAATGATCATATGTCACCCTTCTTCAAAAAAGCATAAATTTATACATGGTAAGCACAATATTTCTTAAAGATTTTCTTAAAATAGTATCTTTCATGATCCAACAGTATACACAGGTACACAGTCAAGAAAAGGAGTAAGAAAGATACAGGAACATACATATCTGAGTGTTGCAGCTTCTGTCAAGTGACTGACAGTGGAGAGTGCAATTTGAGAATTCTGAGTAGTGGCTTTACTCAAAATTGGAGGTTGTGATAAAAAATTTTTGAAGGTTGACTATTTTACACAGCATTTAAGTCAATACAGGTGCTCTGTTTGCCTTGCAAGAAAACCATCATTTCTTACCAGAGAGTGAAGAAGTTCTATTTTTCTATTTTTTAGAAAACACTTTTTCAAATCTTACTAATCTGTATTCTGCAAACCCACCACTAATGGCAGGTTTGCTGGAGTGTAAACCACTCTGTACGTTGCCTTGGGCTGTCTGGTTTGTTCAAGTTACCCTGGAACAGAAATAGCTGTAGTTTTGGCAGTATCAGTCCTGCTTTACTATAGGGAATACATCACTATTTATCAGTGAGCATTTCCAAATGCAAATGACCCTCCAAATTAGGGATGTCCTGCCTCTTAGAACCACTACTAAATGACCACCTGCATGTGTTCATATTCAAAGCTGGTCTACTCACCCCATATGCATCTCCTCCAGTGTTTTATTCGACAATCTGTTTCAGCTTCGCAAGGGAGCTAGCAAATTATGTATTGCTCATTTTGTCAAAGTCATCATTGATGACAATTCCGGCATCAAGAGGCTCATTTTGTTCTGCAGATGTTTTTTTCAAATAGAAGATAAATCATGGTTTTCAATCTTTCTTTTTCTTTTTCTCTTCTTTTCCTTTTTTGTTCTTTTTCTTTTTCGTTCTTTTTCTTTTTCATTTCCTTTTTCTTTTTCTCTTTTTCTCTTTTTCTTTTTCTTTTTCTTCTTTTTCTTTTTCTTTTTCTTCTTTTTCTTTTTCTTTTTCTTCTTTTTCTTTTTCTTTTTCTTCTTTTTCTTTTTCTTTTTCTTCTTTTTCTTTTTCTTTTTCTTTATAGTGAGGATACATGCTGTGCTGCTAGGAATAGGAGTGGAAACACATAAGAAATAAATTAATAGAAAAAATATTGAGTCACAAGAGGAAATCCATTGCAAGCTTACAGAGCCCATTAGTACGTTATATTTAGCATCAGCATAATGGACAGGAAAAAAATAGAAAGTTGTTTATATAAAAGGAATGGTCTCATTCATATTGGATAACACCCCAAATTCCAAAACATGATTTATAGTCTCTGGCCAACCCACAGCTATTTTGTGACACAGGATTTCCCAAGCTTAAAGGGTGGCATCTTCATATGAAAAGAACAAGTGACCTCAGAAGCAAGGTGCTGTACAAGGCTCGTTTTACATTCTGTAGAAATGCAGCTTGTCCAAGGGCTATACTTTACATTGTGAAAGGAACACTCTTTGCTGCCAGTCCCTTGAAGCTTGCAGTTAATGTTCTTAATTTCAGGGCATTGCATTCACAATAAAGTCAGTTTTTCAAAACCCCTCATTTTTCATTGACAAATGAGGTGATTATATTTTCCAAGAAAACAAACCTCTCCATGCACTCATCATTTTTAGCAGAAACTGTGAAATCCCCTGAACCCTGCTGGAAGGCACATTGTGCTCCACAGAATGTCTTAACTTCTCTGGTGGCCAGTTCCCTCAAATACGTCAGACATACTTTTCCATCCTTTGAAAAGAAATCATGGTATTCCTCCTCAATAATTGGAAGTGACGTATCATGGAGTCTCGAAGGGTGAGTGTATCAAGAAAACCAGACTTAAAAAGGCTGGTTAAGTCTCACAAAGGAGGACAGATATGCAGCCCATGTACTGCAACTCCCTTGAGGGAGTTGACTGGAGAGGCTCTGTGTACAGGGATGGGGTTAGAAAAACAAAAGCACACTCAGAGCTGAATCTGGCAAGGGGTACAAAGGGTAACAAGAAGGATTTCTACCAGCTGCAAAAGGAGGAATAGACGAATATGGAGGCTCATGCCTGAGTAGGGCAGGGTAGCTGGGGACAGGGAGGAGGATGAGACACTCAGTGTCTACTTCCCTCTGTCTTTACTGAAAGACTGACTTTCAGCAATGCCAGGTCCATGACACCAGGGAGAACACCTGGAGCAAGGAACACTTACCCTTACTGTAGGGGGCTTAGTTTAGGGAACATTCAAACAAACTGTACACATACACATCCATGGGCCCTGATGGGTCCACAGAAACATAAGAAAAATCTTTTTACTGCAAGAATAGTCAAACAACAAATGAAGTTGCACAGAGAGGCTTTGGAGTCCACATTCCTGGACATATTAAAAACTCAGCTGGGCACAGCCCTGATAAGCCTGCTCTACTTGACCTTGGTTTGAGCAGGGAGTAGGACTAGATGTTCTCCAGAGATGCCTTCCCACCTCAACCATTCTGTAATTCTGTGTGAGTCCGTATGAGGGTGTGAGAAAGAAATAGCTGTGATTTAAAAAGTACTTGAATTCCTATTCCTGAATTATTCAGGTATTACTATTGTAATAATTACTATTGTAGTAATACCTATTCTTCTTCTTCTTATTATTATTAATACTTTTTTAGGGATATAACACTTCAAATACAAGTGACACTACTACAGAGAAATGTGTTTATCCAAAAGGATGGTTTACCAATAAAATCCAGTCAGTCAACTGTGATTTTTTAAAAATCATGTTCAATATTTAGTACTCCTGGAAAATGCAGCAATGTCATTTAAAACTTCATTTCCACTTTTTAAAAAATAATCTCTCTTAAATAAACCTGAAGAAGCAATATCATCTGGTAATTTAAGTGCACACAGGATGTTTTAAAAATCAAAGCATTCTGGTAAAAATTGTCATCATCTAAATTTGTGACAGTCACACCAAATAGCAGACCCATGCAAATGTATTTGATAGGAAAAGGAATTACGTCCAATTGCTCTTAAATGGGGAAAATTTTAATCTGTTTTTCAAAGCTAGGAAACTCAATATGGAAAATGTCCACTGCACAGCATTCTACACAATTCTGTTAAGAGTTTTTCGACATATCTGGTGCTTTCTGTTGAAGCTTCAGTGTTATATTTTAGATGAATACTACAAGAAAATGATCAATACGTACTTAGTAAATTTTCTATCCAGAACAGCCTGACAGGACAGAGAACATGAGAATCTTGACCTCACAGCAATTTAGAAATGACAGCCAGCATCAACTAAGTTACCTCTATGCCAGTTTGAGAGCAGGGGCTAAAAAGAACCTGTGATGAAATATTAGACAACTTGTAAGAAATTCACAAAAACAGATGCTCATGTATGTCCTTTTGGAAGGACGGTTCATTTGCCTTTGAAGCACACTGTAACTAATTTGTAGAAGACATCAGATAATGTCACACATAAAGGCAGCCATGTCATGTTTCAGACTGTCCAGAGCTGAAATGCTATGAAGCTAATATTGAACAAGAAAAGGCTGTTTCAAATAGTGGTCAAAAACCACAAATAATAAACCTGCAAACAGGTAAACCTATTTGAATGGCAGCCCAAATGCCAAAGAAAAATTTAATATAAATCTGCAGAGTTCCTGAAGGACTGGGAAGAAAAGCAGAGATAGGCCATTTGGCCATGAAGCACGAATATTATTAGCACCAAAAACTTTTTAATGACCACCCCAAATAATTGGCATTTCTCCCATTTTACCATCCCAACTAATTTGCTTTAAGATAATGGAATTTACATGACTTTTCATGAATTGGTAGAATATGCCAAAGAATGTGAATTTTTCCATACTGCAACATCATTCCAGTGCTGCTATACAAATGACAAAATCTGAGTGAGTCACTGTTGACATTGCTAAGATTTTAGTAAAGAAAGTTAAGAAACAAAGAAATCATTCTTTAATGGAGAAATAGTTCCATGGAATCTTAATCTTATTCTCAATAGCACCCAAGTATTTTAGCAATGATCAGCAGGTAAAGTACTAAATCATGCAGTGGTTGAAGAAAAAAAACGGACCAAAAAAAGGAGACACCTTTGCCTAAGCCAACCTTATTTCTACAAAAAAGCCAAATTTCCTCAAACACTTCCTCATTATGAAAACCAGTTACCTGTGCTGATGGGCCTCATTCAGATAATACAGAATGAATCAACTCATATTTCACAAAACCTTTGAATACATTTACTCACTGTGAGTGCAAAACAACAAATATGGACATACAGGATGATGAACTATCTGTTCCATTGAGATTTGATGAAGAAGACTGGAAAAGAACAACATTTGACAAGCAGCTGAGTTATTCAGGAACAGTTAATTAGAACAACTTATCTCCAAAAGAACCCAAGTGCAAAGCAGACTTCTCAGGCTGGAGCGTCAGTAGAGCCCTGTTTTCTCCACAGAAGCCACAAAATATACTCACTTTATCTAAATATTCAAGGAGAAATAGCACTTTATTTCCCAGTCATTCGTTTAGTAAGGCCTGATAAAATCAAAATATATTGCAAAAACTTGGGCTACTATTCTAGCTTTTATATATGGATTTTTAAAATATTTCTTTTTATGTGAGTCACTGTAAAGGTTTAGGCAGAAAGAGATACAAAAATTCAAATAAGAGTTTAATAAGCTTTCACCAGATTGATATAAAGAGATGGAAACCCAAAAGTATAAAAATAACAAGCTACAGACTTGTCAGCAAATACAACTTTGCAGATCTGAGATATGAAAATTTTTTAAAAACTCAGTTAAGTTTTATTTTAATAATTCTATTTCTTTCTATTTGTAAGCCAGTTAAGCTTTATTAATCTCCTACAGCCTTTTGTCACTTCATTTTTTTTTTGTGTGGCCCTGTTTTATTCTCTTCCCTTACAATGTATTTTACATACTGATTTTCAGGCACAGTTTACTGTTCCCTGCGAAGAGCAGAGCTCATGAAACTAGCAGCTAAAGTTATTGTTAGCACACAAATAGACTAAGACAGATCATAAAGTCCCTGGTGATCCAGGGGCTATATAACGCTGACTAGCTCCAGCAGCGCCAACAGAAATTTCGTAAGCTCGTGCTTAGATTTCAGCACGTCCATCCCGTCCCCTGCTTTCCACCTGAGAACTGTTTGATCTGACCTTATCACAGCCACGAGCACCCCGCACTCTGCCCAAGCAGGGAAGAATGTTTGGGTGGTTAGAAGGAATGTCCGGGCTGGGGTGGTGGTGGGCTGAGCACCTCCAAACACTTCAGGAAGGGTCCCAAACCTCTGTCCTGCGGCGCTGGGCGCTCCGGCATCGCAGGGGTGAGCGGGGACAGGGCAGCGCCGCTGAGGAAGAGCTTTGGTGGTGACTGAATCTGCAGTGCCAGAGTGCAACTGAGCCAGAGGGGTTACAGACCAGCTATTTCACATGCTTCACATTCCTCTTCAACTTCACCCTGGCATAACTTAAAAGCGGAGACAAGCCCTCATCGTGAGGCACAAAAAGTAACAGAGGGACTACTGCTATGAAGTGCTGAGTATTTCCAAGGGTTAAACATGCTCAGCCCCATTAATATGGGGAACAAAGTCACCTTCTTACTTTTCTGAATAGCTTCTAATCGAAAGAACGTGTAAAAGTGATTTGGCTCTATCTTGGTGCTAATCTGCTTAGCTAAGATCAGGGTTCAATGTGTGCTTTTTCCAGCTGGACCCATGCTGTGCTGCAGTGTTTCTGGCTTCTTTTGCATTCTCACAGAGTGAGCCTAGAAATTCTGCAACAGCTTCCTTTATGTTTAAGAAAGGTATTTCTTGAATTAAATATGAGCATGAATAATAATTTCAGGACAGAGATTCCTTTTTTATTTATTTTGAAATAAAATTTTATTTATTGTTGTTTTCTCATTTTTGGTGAAGACCACCCTTTTGGTCTTGGTCTTCAGTATGCTACAGATTCTGGGTCTGGTACTAAACTACTGTATTATAGATGTTGCAGATAAGAGGATCTGGTGGGTCTGGAGTTCTCAGTCATTTGGGAGAAGCTACTTTTGTGGCTCAATTTTATTAGTGAGCCTTTCATGCAAAGTGATCAGCAGTGAAACAGTTAATGAGACTGAAAGGTAAGCTATCTGTAAGGCTTCAGAGTTAACATCGATTGGGATGAACAGAAAAGTTCACACCTCTCAGAATTAATCTCTCAGCCTGAAAGTTTTGTTCACTGTTCTGGAAGGTCACTTAATTACCATGAGAAGTACAGACATAATCATATAATGAAGGTTAAACTCCAGTATGTTATTCTGAGGCAAGGAATGGAAAATCAAAGCAGATTCAGCAGCTCTGCAGACATGAAATAGGTCGTCTATGTTTGACTGAGTGTCATTCTTCAAAACAGGCAGTGTGAATCTCATCACCAAATATTCTTTGAGGTGCAAGGATGTTTTGGGGTTTTTATTGTACTAAATGTGTTCCATTCACTGTCCAGTTTTATATGATATGAATTACTGAGAATTATTATCCAATGTAAATACTATTAGGAAAGCAGCCTTTTCTAGAGTATGACATCATGTTAAAAGATTAGTGAAGTTACACTGACATTAAGCATGGTTTAACAGCCTGAATAGACAAAAAGTCTTTGGCATAAACAAAGCCCATTTGATTTTGTGTCAGTTAGTCACAGCCACTGGGAACAGGAGTATAAGAGCAGTGAAAAAGATATCCCATGTCACTGCATCTGCTCTCTGTTAGGCAACCAGACAAAATGAATCCTTTTTCTGATGCTCTAAGGTGGACAGAAGACAGAGGACATAACACAGAAGTCCTCCAGCTGTACCTGCAATTTCATACTCTAATGGCTGCACTTGTCATTTCTACATAATTTGCAGCTGAGTATTATCATTAATGCTAACTTGTCCAAGCAGTCCACAAGTCCCTCATGTAGACAAACCTGGAAAGAGTGCTGAAAGGAAGAGGACAATATATAACAATATTACTGTGAGTCCTAGAACTCAAGAAACATGTTTTCCCACCAGTTTTTACCTTGCCTTAATTATATATATATATTTTAAAATGCTTATAATTTATAAACTACTTCTCATTTGTAGATCTGTCAGTCTACAGCAGGCAAAAGATACTTGTGCTCACATGGCAATTCTTCTTTCCCACATGGGGAATTCTGGAAAGCTTTTTTTCCATTTGTGGTTACACAATTTCATAAAATGTATAGATTTATTACTGCATTTATTATCACCTAATTATATTAATTAATTATTTAAAAATGCAGATTTAATTATTTTCAAGAATGAAGGGTGAAGGTACCCTTCAGTCAAATTTGACTGAAAACAACTAATGAGGTCACAAGTTATTAGCAGAGAGATACAAACTGATAGACACAAATATCCACATTCTCTGACCTCCTTTGGAGTTTGAGTAAAAGAAGACTCTTTTCATCTCAGTTTATAGAAGCTAGAGTTGTAAAAGAAATTTCTATTCTTTCCACTCCAGTACTTGTGTTTTGAACTGCTAGATCTTTTTGACCAAATAGCTCTGTATTACTCATCTCTTGAGTAAGATAATTATATTTGGAGTAGCATTACAGACAAATCTACTTGTCAGCATCTGACTGTGGTAAATGTCATGGTCCTGGGAGGAAATACTTCAGGCAGCCGGTGTGAGGAATTTTAGGAAAGCCCAGCCTGAAGTTCTGGTTGTGTTTGTAGCCTCTCTGTGGACGTGACTTGTCACAGTGAGGTAGGAAACTTGGAAGCCTCCATGAGTTTGACTCAGCAGGCAGTGTGTGAGACATGCTGGCAACAGTCAGGCTGCAGAGTCTCACAGCCACAAACTGCCTGGTGTGCAGGCAAACATGGGATAAACAAATCCAAAGAGGAAGCACAACAGTAGCACCAGAAATGTCCTCCCATAAAATTGCTGCTTTCTACAATATCCTTACACAAGAGTGAAAATACTGGAAATAGGAATTGAGTCTCTACCCAGATGTCAGCACGTTGGAATAACACTGCCACAATGGAAAAATACATTAAACATGAAGCAGTGGCAAGTTTTGGTAGGTAATATATTTCCTGAACGGAGTGCCAGAGTAAGTTCTTTACCTGAATCTGGTAGACCTGAAACAAGGAAGACAAACATTTAAATAGCAGAGCTGGGAACTCTCATTCTGCGGCTGAGTTACTCTTGTCTCTGGAGGAAAAACAGGTTCTCCTGCAGCAGGCTGAGACCTTGAGAGACAGTGATGGAGCAAGTTCTGAATCCTAGAGGGCTTTCTGCAAAAAACATGGACTGCTGAAATGCCCAGCATCAAAACAGTGACAGCTGGTTGCACAGAACAAGCATATAGGTTTGAATAACCTTAAAAGAAAAAAGATAAAGGATTTAGAGTGCAATGGTCTAGAAGCAGTATAAATTTTCTGTAAAGCAGATACAAATCCACAAATAAAAATGCTCAGACTTACAAGAAATCACTCAAGAGAAGAGAAAAAAAAAAGTCCTAATTTCACTGTTACTAGAGAAAATGAAAATGGCAGTGCATGCAGGGACTGAGAACAATGATTTCCAATACAGAGAAGACCATCTGCAAAGTGACTTTGGCAAATTCAAAGTTATGTGCTGATTCAAATACATAAACACACAGCAGAAGAAGGCTGCCAACTGCAAGCTGCCATATTGGTTGGGTTACTGAATAATCAGCAGCCTATTTCTGTTCAATAATCCCGCTGAATTGTGGAGCCAACTGCAGCACAGCTCCAGCATTGCATCTGAGTGCTAATATCAGACCTTAGAAATGAGACAAAGGACTGATTGTATTTAGTGAAAGCTTTCTAAGGCACTGGACGCATGCAGGCTGTCCATAAGGAAAATCCTGAAGCAGGCCATGCTATTGCTTGGAGTGTGTAGCTGTTGACACAAAAGGATATCAGTGGCTGCTTGAGCAACAAGGCAGAGCACCTCATAGAGTCATAATATCATAGAATCAGGAATAGTTTGGATTGGAAAGGACCTTTAAAAATCATCCAGTACAACCCCCCTGCAATGCACAGAGACATCTTCAACTGTATCAGGTTTCTCAGAGCCCCATCTGACCTGATCTGGAATGTTTCCAGGGGTGGCACATCTATCAGCCCTCTGGGCAATAGACAGTAGCCTCATCAGAGGACACTGTGCTTACAACATACAGAGAAAAACAAAGCATTCATCTCAGGGTCTGTGAGGAATTGAAACCTAAGGACATATTTCAGGACACTTTGAGGACAAGTCAAGGTAGAACTACTGAAATGCAGAGTACCATTAGCTGTGATGAGGCTGGTGAAGAAAAAGCTGACAAGGCTGCAAACAAGAGGTGTTATTATGCTCATTGAAACTAGGTCAGAGTAAATCAGCAGCTGAAAAGTAGTCAGAGAGTCTTCAGGTAAACCTAGGATCTGCTCTGAGCCAAAACCATTGAGCAGAGCACTTGGAAGGAGTCAGCATCTATTGCCACTTACTGCCCAGGCTGGCAGAAATGAAGGAAAAATTGCAAAACTTTCAGTGATTTTTTGCATTCTGCACATGCCCTTGAGATAATTCTGAAGCCTTAAGACAGACCTCAGTGACAGCATGGGACTTGCAGGAGAATCTGAAGTGAGTACTTGAAAGGTACTTTAGGGTGCTAAGGTATTTATGGAGGTACATGATCCCTCAGGAGAAGCCAAAGGGGCCTTTTGCAAAGCCCACTATAACAGAGCCCTGACAGACACAGAGAAGTGATACATCAGATTTAAAAGGAAGTGCTGGCTTTACTTCCTGCATTGAGACGATTTTTTTGAGCACAAGGGAGACTTCTGCCTAAATGCAACAGAGCACCATAGAAAGGCAATGCTGAAAGCAGCCAAATGACAGGAGCAGACCTCCAAGACTCCATAGGCAAAAAGTGAAGAAGGTGTGATGTCCAGAAAAGTGACTCCAGGAGGCAGGTGAGTTGACCCAAGCACACATTTAAACCAACTTAACAGAAAGATTTTCCAGACAATGTAGTGCCAAGGTTTTTGTCTTCCTAATCATTGTCATCATCATCATCATTTTCCCAAATGCAATCCTGGGAAGTTCTATGTTGTACAGAGTATTGGATAAAAGAGTCTTGCTCATTTTCTAATCCATTTCTTATAAGCTCATGAACAATCTTAACAGCTTTACCCTTATTGGTAAAAATTTTCTTCTTATGTTTCTTCAATCATTATAAACAAAATAATACTTATAACAGCTGGACAAAATTACACTGTGCCCGATCAAAAATAAATTCATTGATTTATAACTATTATAATTTTATAAATATTTCTAGGCATTTCATGGTCTGAAAGGATCTTAAAAAGACTAGAGCTCCAGCCAGAGCTCCAGGAGAGCTGCCTGTAATTCACTTCCTCCACAGACTTTCTGTGTGAATTTCAGTTCCTTACACTGTGCATAATATCCAATTCTAAAGCGTGTTTTTGTGTGTGTGTAATTGCACTTACCCATCCCAGTGCTGTCTGATGTACACTAATTACAGGAGTGCTCGAAAATGTGATAAGGTTGGACACAAATATACCAAGCCTACACATGCTTGCAGATATTTACTTTTTTGTGTGAATATGTCTAGATGTTAATGCTTAAATAACGTCCAATTAACTACATTATATTATTTACAGGAACAAAGTTTAATCATATTCTCATTAGCAGCTTATTATAATCATTACTCATTATTTATATACAAACCACATTAATTAGCATTTTATGTGCATTAGGGATATGACCATATATGTATCTACTACCTACCTGCCCTTTTAAATAACAAACAGCTTAGAATTTTATGAATTTGTGAGTCTTTTTCTGCAAATTTTTATATAATGTCTAATAATAACTCATACACTCATGTTAAATGTATTTTGGATCACTTTGGTGCTATTTCATTGCCAGAAAGCAAAGTTACATCCTTCTTGCAAGGCTTTCATAAGATGTCCCAATTAATGATCATTCTGTTTTGTACAACAGAAACATATACTTCTCACATATCATTCATTAGAAGCAATAATAACATTGATTTGCCTATTTCTTTACAACTTTGATTTAAAAATTAAAGAAATTGTTAATATTGCTGCACAAGAATATTGCTGCTCCCTATTACACTTCCTGTTTCATTCCTGCTGGTGAACCTATATGTCAGACCAGAATGCAAGGGATTGAAACTACAATCTGAAGAAAGATGCTTAATTATTTGAGAAGAGTTGGACAAAGGAAGGGAAATAAAAACCTTTGATTCTCTTTTCAAATCATTCATTCTTCTCCCCATTCCTGCGTCCCAGCTCAGGGCATTGCGGACCTGGAGAACAACTGGTCTTTCTGTTAGAGGCAAAGAAGGCATGAAGTACCTCAATCTTTTCCTCATCCTTTATCACCACATTTTCCCCCATATCCATTAAAGGCTGGAGATTCTCCTTACCTCTCCTTATGTTGCTGAAGTATTAATAGAAGGAATTTGTATTTTCTTTTATGACAGTAGCCAGACAAAGTTCTAGTTGGACTCTGGTCCTTCTGTTTTACTCCGTACAACCTCATGACACCCTTTTCATCCTCCTGAGTTCCCTGCCTCTTCTTCCAAAGGTCATAAACTCTATTTTTTATTCCAGGTTCCAGTCAAATCTCTCTGTTTAGCCAGACAAATCTTCCCCTCTGGCTCATCTTAGAGCACATTGGGATAGCCTGCTCCTGTGCCTTCAGGATTGCCTTCTTGAAGAATGTCCAGCCTTCCTGGACTCCTTTGCCCCTTAGGATTTCCTCCCAAAGGAACTGTCTCAACCAGCCTCCTAAACAAACCAAAGTATTCTGCTGAACCCCTTCCTTCTTTGAGAATCAAAAACTTGTATAATTTCATGACTGCTGGGCCCCAGATGGCCTCCAGCCATCACATTACCCACCAGTCCTTCTTTGCTCACAAACAGCAGTTCCAGTGGGACATCTCCCTTTGCTGGGTCTCCTACCAGCTCTGTCAGAAATTTCTCCTCCACACAAGAACCTCCTAGACTGTCTCCTCTGCTCTGTTGCATTTCCAGGAGACATTTGGTAAGTTACAGTCCCCTTTGAGGACAAGGGCTAGCGCTGAAGATACAAATTTTCAGGTGCTTTTACTGAAGTAACTAAGCCATGTCAAGGGAAGAGTGCCAGAATCAAGCAGGATGCTTGTTCTGGCTTCATCTTATGCATTTAATGCACCAACTCCAAATGACTGCAGCCCTCATTCATTACTTGCAGCTTTGCCTCTCCTGTCAGGAGCTGTTACCTTGGAGGACAAAGAAGACAAGAGAAGAATATTGCTGCCAGCCAGACCTTCTTTTGAAGACATGGCAGAAAAAAACCTAGGACATAAAAAGAAAAGAGAAATAGAAGGACCATGATTTCAGTTTGGTGCTCTCCCGGAGTCCCAGGAGAGCCATGTGTCAGGCTTTCTGTCTGAGAATGTGGGGTTGTTTCCCAGATGTACTCACTGTTTCCCCAATCTCCTCCAAGGGGACAGTGGGGGCAGGCAGACAAAGCACCACTTTCCTACCCATTTTTGACAGGAGAGTCTCAGGACCCATATGATTCTGGTACTTTTTCTCTTAATACATTACCCTTCGATAGTGGATTGGACTGGAATTGAAAACTTTTAACTTTTAACTTGAAAAATGTAAACACACAATCACAGAAAGAGGCATTTGCTGGGACCTAGGGAGCTGGGTTGGCTAAAATTTCAGCTTTTTCTCAGCTGAAAGCAAACAAGAACTGCTATTTTTCTTAAGGGAAGGTAGCTTTACTCTGATAGTATGAAATCAAGTCTTCTCCTTTCAGCATGGGGTGGGGAAGCATGTTTCCTTCCAGTTTCATGATATTTTGATAATTTGCAACTCATTGCAAATTAAGCTGATTGCCTAGAGACTCTAGCTACTGCTCATAGCTCACAAGGGGGACAAGGCAGTGTAATGATCTGTGACTGCAGAGCGTACATGTAGGCTACAGCCATCAGTCAACTACATAATCCTCAGCATCAAGATTCATTAAAGTCAGTGGGAGTCATGTTAGAATGTTGTGTGCAATTTGGGAAACATAGGGGTTAATTCTATAGATTCAAGACACTAGGTTTTGAAAAAAAGGTGAAAAAGAAGCTGCTAAAGCAGAAATGAATGCATCCAGAGAGTAGTGCTTGTGGCTATAGATTGCTCTTAGATTTTCAACCCATAAACATTTCAAAAAGAAAACAAATTACAATTTATCATGTCTTAGGAGGTGGCGTTCTTTTCCTTTTTTGTTATACTTGTTGAAATTACTGTTTCCATTTATTAAGAAATAGTATTTTTTTTCAAAATTATTGCATACTTATAAGCATGTGTCTCTACACCATCTTTCTTCTCAAATAACTAACTTTAATATACAAATAACTCACTTTATTATATGGCTCCTTGGGATCTGAAAGTGTTAAAAAGAAAGTTAAACCTTAATTATGGGCTGTAAGCTGCTAAAGGAAAAATAGTAGAGTGTAGCAATGACATCTGGACTAGTACTAGTGCACGTAATGCATATCTGTCACTGACAACTCACTGAGTTACATTTAATTCACAATCATCAGTCATGTATTCTCTTCTAGGCAAAAAAAGAAACCACACCAGCATCAGTAGTAGAAAGCATGCCTTCAGAGGACAGATTTTCCATGTGCCATGATTCAAGTGGATGGCCTTACAGGTGTAAATAGAATGGACAAATGACTGTCAATGAATATAAAGTGACTGAGAGTTTCATATGCTGTGTTAACATTTAATCTACCATACTTAATGACTTTTTGTAGCTCTTCTCTTACTCATACACCTTCTGAGTTTGACTTATCTTTATCTTTGGTTTGGGGGGATTGCCTTAATGCTCTCTCTCTGTAAATCACGGCATAATTTAGCAAAGCAGCATCCATCCACTAACAGAAAATAAGTATTTTTCTTCAAAATCTGAGAACCTAAAATAGTTTCAAGATCAGCCCACAGGCTGGCTAAACCTTTGCTCTGCACAGTTGCATATTTGTCTGTGGAATATGTAGTGCTGGAAATCAGTTTGAGTAAGAACAGAAAGTACCAACTTCATAAACTTTGGGCACAAAACTACTCTCTATAAGTCTTGTATTATGCCCTCTTTTCTCTTTGAAATGTGTAACAACCGACAGGTGTCTAGAAACATTTCTCTTAAAACACGAAACTGGTACTTCCATGGCTCCACAACAATAAGACATATGGACACAGCTGATTTTCACTTAACAACTCAGTTGAAGCAAACAAAATAGCAGAAGCTGCGATAAATGCAGACCTCTTTGATCCCAAATTAAATGACAATTTTAGCACTAGCACTTGTCCAGATGCTTTTGTTACAGATCAGAAAACCTGTTTGGCAAGCTCTCGCTCATTTGGCTATAAGCATTTCAGATGCCCTCCCACTAGATGTAGTCTCACCACATAAGTCATGTTTCAAGACAGAGTGAACAGATGAGCTTGTCTTACTCAATCACTAATATTGATTCACACATTCACACAGAAGAAAATGCAACTTTGAATTGTCTTGGCAGAGCATACACCTTACACGTGCACAATTAAAGATTAAGGAATTAGCAAGCACCCTAATGGAAGCCCTGCAGGGTGAGTTCTACGATTTGACCACACTTCATTATCTTTGTCCTCCTCATGCTACAAAGTGACCTCTGACTAGGTGCACTTTCTACTGTGGTTTATGGCAATTATGATTCTTGTTCATGGTAGATTGACTAGAATCTCTTTGGACTACCTAGTGTATAATCTTTCTTTATGTATTTCTACTATAGTACCATATGCATTAGCACTGGCCCACTGGGTATCATTTTATTTCAGCTTTCGTGTATACATTCTAATGATTTTACTACTGAACTGCCATTGGAGCTGAATGTTTAAAGTAGAACCTACTTTTCACCAGGTCCACCACAAAATTACAACTTGTGACACTTTAGGTTAGCTTTCACTAATAAATATGAAATAGGAGGATACTTCATAGTGGGCTGAATGCTAAATGAACAAGTTAAAATGGCATAAAACGAAGAAATTATGTTATCCTCTTCTGAAATAACTGTTTTAGAACAAACTCCAGTCAAAATGGCATCATGCGTTTAAAACTAACATTTTAGGGTATGATGAGTTCTATGGCAAGCTATTATTACTGCTTATTGTTTGCATTAGGGTAGCACCTAAAAGTTTGGGCCCAGCTGTGCTAGACACTGAAAAACAATTTTATCTGTGTTTACATTCCTCCTGCCCTGCCTAAGTACCAGTCTTGATCAATTTCCAAAATCCTTCTTCTAATCACCCATAAAACTCCACCACTTCCAGGTGTTCCACTACCCACCTGTCCCAGTCAATACTCCTAAAATCTTATTTTCAATATGTTCTTCATCTTGTCTTCCGATAATGTCAGAAGAAGTGTCCTTGTCCTGTACCTGCTAGTTCACACATCTCAGCATTCCCCTCTCTTTCCTCCACTAAATTGCTCCCAACAGCCAATGTCCTTGGTTTTGGTGGAACATTCTCCACTGCTGCTCTCACCAGGCTTGTAGGAAAATTTTGAGGCTGCTGAGCTACTCTCTTCCCTTTGTCCCCACTGTAGTTTTGGCTGATCAACACACTGCCAGTTATCTTGGCTCCTCAATCAACAGTTCCACAGTTGGTTTCCTTGCACAACGTGTTATTGTTTGTTGCTGCTATAAAATGGCAACTCTTTCTCTCCTTCCTACCTCATCAATCACAGAAAACAAGAGGGGATTAGATTTTATTTTGAGGAGAACTTCTTAAAAATATACATCTAGCATTACATTTTGAAGCAACAGTTGCCTTCAAAATGGGTAGCAGAGTTGTCCCTGTTCTTGCTGGTGTCTTCCTTCCTCACTTCTTGCTCCATGTACCACACATGAGGATGGTTTTTAATATGAAAGCAGTGTAATAATATCACCAATTCATAGTGACTCCCTTATTTGCAAATTTGGAAAGACAGCTGTTATTTGAACAAAGAGATAAAGAACTAATTGCTAAAGAACATCACCCACAGCATGCTGTTGCTCTTTAGAGTGGCACAATGTTCTTGTATTCAGTATATTCCCAGATGAATTAGAGGGGTGCATTTTATACTGAGATTTGTGGCAGATCTCTTTTAGTATTCATAGGTGTGCCAGCGTAATACAATTCATTTAGGAATATGACACATCTGTGTAATTTGTAGGTGTTGACTGTCTAACCTTCAGACAACTTGATGGAAAAAAATAATTCATCCATAACAGAGACCTTTATTTTTCAATCCATAACATTCTATTTAATGTATTAGAAGTACATGAAAAGAATGGGAAAACAGGAAAAGTGAAAACAGGAAAAGTTAAAAGAGGAAAAGAAAGAAATGCCTCTCATAGAGCATTTAAAAAATTAATGTAGAGATGGATTATTCCATATTTTTCAAATCCTTTGTAATGAAAGTTCTATCTGCCTTTCAATGGGTCTATCTTACTTATCTTTGTGATCAAGTAAGAGAAAAGCCATTGCAGTCCTATATAGATATGATGTTTATTTTCCAGCAATTCAGCAACTCTAACATGACAATTCTGAAGAATGTGTTATAAATATTTCATTTCATGATTAGGATCATCTTCAAACATGACACTCTACATTCACATGCCTTAACTGTGGTGTGATATATATAATTGTATAATGTATGTTACCTCACAATCACTTTTACCAAAAAACCCCGGAAATTACAGATATTTAAGGGAGGACAATAAAAAAGCTAGATAATCCTGTGTTTGCATGTTTCTTCTATTTAAAATGAACTATTTAATTGCAAAAGAGGAAGTTTTTATTGCTCTGAATAATAAGATCTCTCACTTAAAAAGCCTGGTGCATTCAGGGAGTTTTGCCACCCATGACCACCAGAGTACCAAGATGCTATTACCTGCAGCATAGCTCACAACTGTTTGAGGCTAGGTAATTTGGCATTTCTGGAAAGGTCAGATTACAGTTTTCACCTTTGCATTAAGAGTATCTCCCAGACATCCTTTGCAGACTATGGTCTCACCTGGATCAGAAATAGTTGGTCATGAGCCTGGGTTTTCCTAGTTAATCTATATGGGGTTTGGGGAGTTTGTTTGATTTTTTTTTTTTTTTTAATTTCTTGAAATGTACACAGTATACAGCTTACCTTCTCTTTGCTCTGTAAAAGAAAATCTTTCTAAAGGAGCTTTAGGTTAAAAATACTGTCCTGTGTGAGCACTTTCTGGGCTGCAGCTCTTATCAGGATTCTGTTCATGTCTGTCTCCCCCAGAGAACCCATTGCTGCAGATTCTTCACCCAGAGCTTTATTTTGTTCTCCAGCCCTACCACTCCCCACTTCTTAGGCTGATGTGGGCCTTCCTTGTGGCCTCAAACTTCCATCCCTTCTGCTGTGTGCTGGCATTTTTCTCTACAGGAGGGCTCAGATGATCCTATTGGGTACAAAAGTGCTTTTAGTGATCAGTAATTTGGAGTCAATAAACCTCTTTAGTAGCAGGGGTTATTACTGAACGAAACTGTGCCTAGCTCTGCTCCTAGCCTACTTCCAAACCCCGTGCTTCTCTTTGCAGGAGGGGACAGCAGAGCCGAAGCATTTGCCAGTGATGCAGTTAACAACAGCAATTGCTCCAGATAAAAAGAGCTACATCATCATTACCAGGAGGGAGGACTGAATCTAACAAATCACATTGCACCAACAATCGGGTAATTGGATCCCTACTGGAAATGCAGACTGAGTAATAATTTCAGGTGGCACTGATGGTGTTATACAGGAATTAAAGCTCTATTATCATATTCCAATGGATCCAGTTCTAACCGCAGGCAAATGGTTTAGAGGTGCTGCTGAATCCATGCACATCTGAACTTCTCAGGAAAGGTTAATCCACTTTGAAGTTGATGCCAAATTGGCAAAACAATCCTTTCCTTCTGAACCCAAACTCTTTGGTTTAGGCATATGGGGAATGTGAGAAAACAAATTTTTTCTAAAATGCACACCGGAAGGAAAAGCCTCCTCTACCATTCAGTATATTGTACATCTCTTGGCTGGATGAGTGTGAAACATATTCTGGAGCATGGTAGCGTGCACGGATGTGATGTGCTACTTTTCTTCCAGTAATGAATTTTATGCCTGCCTGTTTCTGTTCCTTTGTCTATTTTTAATTCAAATATGTAAAAGCTTTTCTTAATACAGAGTCCCAGGTGTCAGTTGCTGCCTGGAGTCCCTTTTCTTTCCTCTATTGTTCTCTTAATTGTTACTTCAAAACAATTAACTGGGCATTCATATGCAAATGAATGCAAATGTACAGGGGATTGGGTGTGAGAGAATACCACCACTCGTTAATTTCCACTTCAAGGTCTGCTGGTAGGAGCAACAAAATTGCTTAACAATGTATTTTTCCTGGGCCATAAAGGGTGAACTCGCAAGGATTCCAGCGTCCTGCTGGCTTGGCAATTGTTAAGATTCTGCTGTTTCTTGGTAAGATTTTCATTTATTTATTTATTTATTTATTTGTGTCTAGAGACTGTATTAGCCTTGTAACCCTAAACTGCCCCTGCCCTTGTTCATTAATGCTCAAGGCTGTGCCTAATAACTTGGATATAATCCTGATTAGGATATAAAGTAAATTATCAATATTACTGCTATTAATGTGATTCATTAAGGGATAAAAACTCACATGAAGGAATTCCTCATGTCTCTGACAAAATAGAACGTTTATAATTTATAAAAGAGTATGGTTTATTGCATTGAAACCTTAGAAGGAAGATACACTGACTGATAGACTGGGACTGGGGATGAATCCTAGAGAGATTTAGGCAGTTGCTAAGATAAACCTCATCTCTTTTGGAGCAGTTGTATTTATTGTATAAATCTGCATTCCTTTTCAGGCTGTATAGTAAAACTCCTTATGAAAAATAGTTGGTTATTCAGCATTCAGAAATGCTTTACAAAGATAAATACCTTAGCTTTTCATATGCAATTAATACACAGAAACCAATTAAAAGACCAAATTCTGTAGTCATTAGGTAGGAAAAATTCAGAACCACAGACTGTCCTCAGCAAGAAAACCCACTGCACAGCAGGAAAACTCCATCACTCATATGTGGCTCTTCTACCAGGATTCCTACCAGGGGAAACGTTGCCTCTAGGAGGTGTAACTTTAGAAAGATATTTCTGAGACTGTGGGAAGAAGTGATTAACTTTTCACTTCACAATTACTTCTTCTTTTACATTACCTTAGTGTTCTTCCACTTTTATCTCTGAAAATCATCTACACAGCAATAAGGGACCACAGTATTTACCCCTCAGGGCAGGCAGTGTCCTTGTTATGCAGTGTTATTCCCGGGTTTCACCAGACACATTCCTCATGGAAAAGAAAGACATCTGCTAGGTGGTGGGAGCTGACTTGAATTCCCTGCTCCACAACTTGTCAGGGGATGGTGTGCTGACTGTTTAGGCATGGACACGAAGTTCTGGTTAGATGTATAAATGCCACTGGAATCAGTGAAGTCAGAGGTTTGCATGCTTTTAACAGACCTTAATTGTCCTGTGTCCTGGCTTCCTACTCCTGGATGGGATAACAGCACTGCCCTCACAGTGCTGTTGTGAGAATAAACACATTTAAGACTGGGAGGGACTTGGGCACAGCAATGATAGGGACTATATAAATACTTGGAGCAGAGAGGCACTACTATTTATATTGCAGTATAAACAAACAGTAACAAAGCAGCTATGACTGGTTTGGGGAATCTTATCTGGCCCTAGGAGTAACATAGGACCATATTCAAATTGTGGCCAGCAATGCATACCAGAGGAGAAAACCTTGTACACCTGCAGAGATGGCAACGAAAAAAGGGGGAGACTCCACCTCTGTCACCCCCAGATCTTCTCTACAGAAGAGTGGATACTGTCAGCAGTACTTTGGATGGCTGCCCCCAAGGCTTCACAACCTCTGCTTCAAGGGAAAGAGGGGTGACGAGTCTTCTTACCTTCCTGCCTTTCTTCTATGTGTCCTCTATGACCAGTGTGCTATTTAAATAAGCTTTTTTTTCCCTTCCTGAGCATATCCATTTATGATGATTTAACCTCAGGCACAGACTTAAAAGTTTTGCCCAAAACTAATATACAAATTCCAGAAGGGGTCTTTAACCATAATACTTCTATTTTTCCCTCCTTAAAACTTGGAGAAATTGAAATATCTGTCTTCATTACAACATAAGCACCTGTGGAAACTTGGAATGTACTGGATATATCCCCTTATGGGAAGAATGAATGTCTCATCCCAGGAGACTATGCCCTTGCTGATGCCTGCTCATACCTCACCAACCAATATATTTTATCTTCATATGTGGTTGAAATAGGGCAGATTTCTGGAACTTAAACAGGCAAATAAAACACATCCATCTTCCAATAAACACACAGGAAGTTATTATTAGCCAGTGGGCTAATAGTAAAACACCCTGAAATACAAGAAAAGGATGATTTGAACAGGTGAAGTTTTAAAACATGTTTTACCCTGAAGTTTCCACTAAAGTTTTTACCTTAACAAGTTGTCAGAGACCTTTGCCTTTTGCTTTATGAGGCTGACAGTTACAACTTGAAAGTTCAAGGAATATTTTTAGTGGAAACAAGAGATAGATGCTGGCAGGGTGTTTTAACAATGGTCTGTTTGTTTTGGTAACAAGATCCGAAGAATGCATTATTTATAATGCTCTGATATGCACATATGGCTCTGGTTGTATGCAGCAATATAATAACAGAAGTGGTTTCTTATACTCTGTCTGCACAGCACTCCCAGGTGCTGCCAGGGCTGGAATTTCACATGCAGTTTGAACCAGGAAAGCTGATAGGAGTTCCTCCCTAGGCTGCTCATTCCCCACTCTGTGCCCTCTCTTCCTTTTCTGTCAGCACAGGTGTTTATGCTAGATTTTCAGACAGATCAAGGGTTTTAGTCCAGGTTGAAACTCACTTGGACTGCAAAATCCCCAAACAACTCAACAAGTTTAAATGCTTAAATTGTTTTACTCATGATGCTTGGCCTGAGTGTCCCACATACAGTGTGCTCCTTTAGGAAACCTCATTGTTGTCTTTTCTTCCCATATTTCTTTAGTCTAAAATTTACCAAAAATCCCTAGCTCTACTTACTCTAATACTACTACTACAGTCCTTGGTCATTATGCAAACTAACATCATCTTATATCTCTATTTTAGTATATATGTACCTGCCAGCAGTAGAATTGTTATGCAGTATACATTACATGTTTACTAAAAACATTGTATAAAACGTATACAATATCCTACATACATACACACAGAGGTATATAAACACACGCATATGTACTAGGATCAGAATTATGCCTTGTGGTTGTTACCTGTAGCACAAAATAACAGTGTGCACAAGTAAAAACATAATGAAGTGTTCCTTAGGTTCTGTAGTTCCTTTTTCTCTATGGTCTCAGCAATGGCTGATGGAATTTAAACAAAAAGAAGTCCACTGTTTTAAGTCTTTCCTTCTCTATGCTTTCAGCACTTTGAGAATTTATCAGATAGGACCATATTCAGATACTGAAAATTCCAGTAAATTCCATATACCTCATTTTTTCCACTTACCAGTGAAAGCCTTAGGTATTAAGAAATATCCAGGCAGTAGGAAATACTAACTTTAGACTTCCTTCAAAGAGCCCAGAAATTGCTTGAGCTAGTGATCTGCTTCAGAGATGGCTGATACATCAAAACTTGCTACAGCAGCCCAGAGCTTTCATTACTAGCCAGCAATGCAGCTGTGACTGCCTACTCTGTGTGTTTTACAGCTGAGAAAGGAAGCCTGAACCAGTCTTTTTCCACTCCCATACTTGGCTCCTCTGATGGGGTCTAGAACAATGTTTCTTTATGTTCTTTGCTCTTGTCAGCAAACTATTGCCAGGTGCTCACAGACAGATGTCCCACTTTAGCCCTTTTGAATTGCCTGGAACATCAATATAAAGCATAAGGACGTTTTGAATAAATCTGGTCTCTTCGAGGCAGGTAGCTGTGATGAAGCTCCTGATGAGTAAAAAGGAATGGTAATAACTTAAGAGGAAATATTCCTGTGTATCAAAGCCTTGGCTGTAGCATAATATATATCTAACATTGTTTTATGCAGTACAGATAAATAGAACACAAATAGTGTTATCCCATTGCCAACATCAAAGCATGCATATTTCAGAAACTATGATTAGAACATGATTCAAGGCATAAAGCTTTTCATATCTCTGAAAAATGCATATATGTGTATATATATTTATATATTTATATTTAAATATATATTAATGAGTTCTTTTGCATATTACACTTTGTAAAGCTCAGATCTCTTGTCTTTAGTGTGTTCTAGTGTCCTTTCTTTTATGTCTGATTCTCCCCATTAAGAACATAATTTTTTCTGTAGCAGACAAAATCCCCTACTAGCCTTTCTCCTTGCTAATCTTTCTACATTTTCCTTTATCTCTTCCTTTGTGCCTATTGTCTGATTGTGCCTCTTACACAGGCCTTCACTCAAGGTTAGTGAAATCAAACATTAGCTGGCTCAATAGGTAGCTAGTAACAGTAGTTTATCTACCAAGACAAGCTTGCAGGTTTTGGATGTCTCAAGTTTCTTCTTTTTCACTTTCATTATTTTAAGACATTGTTATTTGAGGAGTTAGTGACCCATCTCCTTTAATGTTGCTTACAAGCAGTTTCCCTATATAAGACCCTGTGATAATTTCTACACTGTCAAGTTGCAGCTAAGATAGTTTTAATACCTCGCTTTCTGGAGCAAGAGGCTATACTTGTTTCAGAATGTTTCATATTGTTTCACTTCTAATGCTTCTACATACTGGAAATCCCATGTTCATCCTGTGTGCTGCAAGATATTTATACTCTAAAACGTAGCCTAAGGAATCAAAGCAATAAGGCAATTTGGGGACAATACTGTAGGCTTCACTCTGTTACCAAGGCAAGGGAGAGAAAAGTAGATTTGCCATGTATCTTTATGAAGATAGGGAGAGAAGAAAGTTGCCAGGATATTTGTAGCCAAAGCATTTTATAAATGGAGAATGGATGTGAAGCCTGGTCACAGACCTAATGGATTCATATAAAATAAAGATGCCTGTGTTATTCCACTTGTCCGTGTCTTGTATGAAAGGGATGTATATCAGGCAGTGCTTGCTTCCCTTCTGTGTCACACCCTGAGAAGTCAAACATAGGAGTTTTGTAACACATCCCCTTCTGAGCTAGTTATTACAAAGCAAATCTATATTCCAGGCAAATACAGAAATTTTTAATTTTTCCACAAAAAACAGGGTCTCAAAGAGCTGGTGGCTGGACGTGTGCCTCACGCTTTGTCTGAAACCCTCCTTTTAACAGGATTAGCTCAAAAAGAGATTCATCACATTGGAAAGCCTGATTAGGAGCTGCTGCTATGATCCTGGCAGTCAAAGAAAAGACACATATGTGACACTTAAGTGCCCGGGATAAACACAGCCCTCTTCAAAACAGCAATCTTCTGCTACAAATAGCAAGGGTTCGTTTAAGCCCTGTTCAACTAGACTCAGTTCAGAGCTAGTGCTTGGGACAAAGTCTCCTTGTCTAAGACAGTCTTTTCTCTTGTGCACAGTCAATAAGGAGTGCAGACATCATTAGGACATCAGACATCTCTGATGAGATGTGACTGCTTACATTGTGTGAGGCAGTCAGTCGTGACTGCCTTTTTCAGAGCGACTTTTCACGGCTCTGAGTGACCACGCCCCGGTGCCAGCAGCTCACTGCCAGCCTTCCGCAGCTCACCAACCAATAAACAAATCTCCCTCCTATCTTCCAGCTCCCATGGCTCGTAGCACAACAGAAGGGTGGCTGGGGACTACTAGAACGTGTCATGTCGTGGGACATTGGCCTCTGCTACCAACTAATGGTCTTTTCCACATCGAAGCTGGTACTCTTACACACACTGCAATTTTTCCCTGTAAACCTGCCCTGTTTGTTGTTGCTTAGTCACTGCAGATGAATGAATCAAAAGCTTAGCAGTGTTTTTGGGTATTTCTTCTCTTTTGGGTATTTCTTCGATTTTGGTATTTTGTTCAGGCGCTGCTAAAAGCTTGTTGTGAAGTGGGCTGAAGGCTTTCTCTACTATAGTCTGTGGATTTTAAAAACTGGAGCTGTCACCTTTTTTATTCCACCAGCATAGTTGGAGCAGGTCTCAGGTCATGATAACTTCTCATCCAAAAAATTTTCCCGTGGTTTAGTTCATGCAAAACCAGAATTCAGCATCTGAACTATTCCCCCATTTTGGGTAACCTTTTCCAATATTATTTAACAGGCTGTTGTAAATCAGTTATAATTTACTATTTTTTTCAGTACTTTGCCCCTCATCGAGGTCTAATTTTAACAATCCATCTCCTTTGTCTTCCGCTGCTATAGCATACATCATCAGCTATAATCTTCTACAATAGCATACCAATTTGGGGGCTTTCTCCAATCGTTGTTGCTTATTCTACTGTTTTCCTGTTAGAATCCATTTCATGAACCTTTTCATCCAACCAAGACCTCAGCCCCAAATCACCAGCCTTTTTACAGTGACACTGTCATGAACTGTTGTTTAAAGGTTGGTTTTCTCAAAACCAAACTAATTCTGCAGCCTGTAAACCCTCTCAGGAAGTAGCTACCCTTTATGCTGCCCTGTGACACAATATATTCTAGTAAAGCTTCAAAGAGCAGGGGGAAGAAGCCTGGGCAAAGATAAAGTGGGACCTTTGTTAAACAGAGTGTTTCTGCATCCATCTTATTCCAGGCAAAAAGTCTGATAATCCACAATACTATAGCTTTCATGGGCTAGGGCACAGTGCCAGTGTTGCAACTGCTGCAGAAGGTAGGAACAAAGAGGTAAGATAAGGAGTTGTGCTGTAGGGGGAAAAGGAGGAGTGGAGAAAAAAAATCCTTTGCATTCATGGAATGATTGTGACACAATCATAATAATTCAGAAATAATTATATTTGTTATCAGTCAACATAATTTCCTGCAGTTCTACACGCAACGTCATTTTCCTTTTCCAGCAGTCAGGCTGAACAAATGGTCCTGTTCCTGTTATTATTGTAGTTTGAAGCAGAGTAATGTTGGTTGAACTAATAGTATAAACACAAGGATATCACTTAGAAATGCCTGAAGATTGGCATTTAGCCTATTGTTTCCTAATATGATGCAACCATATTTTTTCATTCTCACTTTATTCCCTTGTGTTTTGCTGTAAAATGCCACGATGCTTTGGTATTGTAAGGACAAACACTGCAATATGGTTAAAGACTAACTCTGAGTTTAAGTTATTATCCAGAGCCCATTACTGTAGTATTGGAGTGCCTAAGAGGGACTATTTAGTAGATGAAAGAAAAATAACACAAAACTAGTATCATGCTGTTTATTTTAATGCTGTAGGGTAAAATTGTGTGTATGACATATTTAAAATGACTGATGGATTTTAACTTACAGTTTAGGAGAGAGGATGCAGGCCCCTTGCTGGTTTGTGACTTTCTTCCACCACACAAATCTGTGACTCCCCAGAGGGCCTGGTATGTCCTTGGAGAGGAAGGTCATGTTACCTTCAGCTTTTCTTAGAGACTTGGTTGGAGCTTTAGCCTGGGCCATTCAGTTCCCAGGACTTTTGCCATAGGATATGGAGCCTGTTCCCTCCTTCAGCAGGCACTCTTCAAATGAGACTTTTGAGGTGCTGGTTTATTTCTCTCTTGCTAGATGACATGAACTTACCTTAAGAGATGCTCACATAAACAAAGAGGAAACTTCACACCATTTATTCTGTTCCTAGAGTCTATAAGGCAGTACACCAAGATAAAAGAGAGTCCTGCTGGACAGGGGCATGCAGCTCATTAATATAACTGGATTACAGTTTGGTCCTTTATGTTTACTATAGCTGCTTTCCAGTCGGCTTTTATTGTTGCTGAAATATTTTGCATTGTCATATGAAATGATTAATATATAAACATGAGAGAAACAAAGAAGGATGCTAGAGGATCTCTATTGGGTTTACTGGAAACTGAGTACAGGAAAATGAGTGCTGGAAAACACAAATAAATAAGAGTAGGCTTATTTATAACAGCTTGAAAAAGAGGGAAACCAGTTCCAGCTCTTTTGTTACTTCCTTCCCTAATACAGGTCAGAAAAGGAATTTACACATATGCATCTCCAGTTTGGTTTTCCATATGCAGTAGAGGGAAGTACGCAGCCTTTTTTGCTGACACATTATGGAAGATAACAGTGTAGGAGGTTACAAGAAGTGTGATTCGAGGATCTTGACTGGATATAGACTCATACAACTTATGTTATTAGAGATATGGGAGAAGAAGAGTAGCCTGCTGTTTGCATTCACAGGTTTTATTAAATTAGGAGAATTGGAATCTCAAGAGGCTAAAAAGTGGCAAAATAAGATTCAACTTGGCAAAAGTCATGTGGGATAGGTTTAAAAAAAAAAGTAAAATCCTTAATTTAAGGTAAAATCCATCACAGTTTTAGGGAGGTTAGAGGCTTATATGCTTTTAAGATATGATCTTTAAATTTATGTTACTTTGGACACCTGACACCTGACAGGAAAACACTCAACTACAGGTTTGATTTATAAGACAGCAGTCTTCTTTAAAAATTCTTCTATGAAGGCTTGGAGTAGTGTGTAAGAGAAGTTTCTGTTCCAGCCAGCTTCTTTCCCTTTAGTCTCATTTCAAAGTCACATTGATGAGAACAAAGGAAGTTTCTCAAGCAAGAAGTACTGAAAACAAGCTAATGAGAGAGCTTTCTATTAGCCAAATTGGCAGCTTCTTTACAGGGATGTAGCTGCTTCTATGAAACAGACTCAGTAGTATCCACTGCTAGATATTATTCCTTTAATAATTGTCATTACACAAATATAGATACATAAAGTGTAAGAAATATCTAAGGATGTCTAGATATGCATAGTTATGGATAAATTTCAAAAGTTTATGTTGTGTGACTGGAGGAACTGTGGCACTACCTAAAATTTATGCACTAATTACAGGCTTTTAATATTTTATCAATCAATGGACATTCCACTTAGAGGCTGATTTACAGACAGGCTCAGCACCCCATAGCTCCAATTGAACACAGTAAGACCTGGAGATCTCCACAAATCAGAGACCTTCCTCCTCCAAATTGGAAACTGGTGAGTACCAAATGACCACTAATACTGCCAAACTCAGGCAGAAGAGGATGTATGCATGTAGTGTGTAACCAGCCAGTGCTGGAAGCACCACTATGGACATGGCTGAAATGAACCCTTTGGGAGGACTGAAAAGGCATTAGGTATCCATATGTACAGGAACAATTTTTAAAGTTTTGCAGCCTTACTACCAAAGAGTTGCAAGGGTAAAGAAGCCTCATGTTTTAGAGCTGAAATTGTTGTCCTGTGTGTATCAGTATAGATTGTTGTCTCTGTTATAATACAGTCAACAGTTGAACTAGGTCATCAGTGTTTTTGTGTTAATATTCTTGTGTTTATATGAAACAGATCCATGAAGAGCGTGGAGCTATGTTCTCCCCCAGTGTGATAAGGCATGTTTCTGTGAATGTTGGATTGTTCTCTTTTCTGCGTTGCTCTTGGAATATTTTTTACCTAGAGGATAGAGAATGGGATGACCATACATAGAGGATGATGAGTTGTGATGAATATGAATATTTTCCTAATCTGTTAGTTTGCTCAGTTCTACTCTAAATAAAACAGTTAATAAATATTTACATAGCCTAATAAGCATCAAACAATATATCCCTATATATCTTTCTCTGCAAAATTTTTGAGGGTTTATCTACCCCCTATGACTGCCCACTGTTTCCTTCTTATACCATATTATGGATTGCCCTGCAATCAGCTGGTCCCCATAGCTGTCACTGGCACTCGCTGAGACTTTTCTCCTCCACGTGGAGACTGGAACATATGTACTGACTTATTAGCCCACGTGGCCAGACTGGGTCAACAAGGCCCTTCCTTTTCTCAGCTTAATAGCCCAATGCATTTGCCTTTCTATTGCATTTCACAGTTCGTGCTGAGGTAGCAGGTGAAGGGCAGCAGTTCCTACCAAGCTGAATGGTTATCCTTGAGGCACTGAAGGGACCCCCAGGCTTCAGAAGGAGCCCTTCCACTGTCTCAATGAAAATGGGCTTTTTAGCACCTTTTTCAGCACTGGGAAAACACAAGATGCAGCTTAAGAAATCCACAGTGAAAGAGCCTTAGATGGCTTAGAAAAAACACAGGTCAGGTTCTTTCCAATAATGCTGAAACTCCTCTTGATGGATGCAGTGCTTGCTGTTGTGCTCTGTTCATGTCAGCCATGTGCAGCAGCAGCAGCAGCAGGGTCACAGGGATCATCGACACAGGATAGGCTCCACGTGGTGGGATGGCCATACCACTCAGAAAGATTACATCAGCTGTCTTTCTAATAGGCCATTTTTGCTTTATTTATACCCAGGATAACTAATACACTGTCTGTTTACCTCTGAACTGTTTGCCTTTCTTCCAAAGCCAGTTGTGGGTTTCAGATGGAGCAATGAACAACTAGGAGCCAAGATAAAAGCCTGAGTGGTGGAATAATCACTTGAATGGAGATAGAAGACCCTGCAGATAGATGAGTGGATCTACAGAACTTTAAAGGAGTAATTTAGAATGAAATTCTCCTTTTGGCTCTGAATTCTTTGGAAAGATGTGATACAGTACACCTGTAGTTTTGAGACAGATGCAGGGAAATTTAAAACTTGCTAAGTAAGAGGTTACAGACAATTTGCAGAGGTAGCAGTAATGGCTGAGTCTGGAAACCAGAAGGGAAGTAACTGTGACTGGATTTTAGGAAAAGAAACCAAGAAATCTAAAGCAATGAAGTACATGTGCTTAAATAAGAATTCAGAAGCACCCTCACTAAAGACTTGTCTTTGATATATGAACACCGTATCCTAACAATTGCTCCCTTTCAGTATTGATAATTTAAGATTATTTTATAATGTATCTTCCAGTAGCATGCAAATAGTGTAGTCTTGAATGCAATTGTATTATAAAACAAAGCAAGGACCATCTGAACTGAAATTAATGCACAGTATTGATTCAGGTACTTAATCACTCATTTTGGTTTGATTTACTGGAGCTATTGTGTTCTTGTTATGTATTACTGAAAAAATTTAACAATACACAACATGTCTCTGAATACCATGATATTTAGATGTGCTTTTGGAGGCAGTTAGATCATTCTGATTCTTGAAAACCCAACAGCACTATTAGACTTGCATATTAAAACACCTGCTTCTCCTCTCAAACTTCAATGCACCCATACTCTGCCCTATCAAGTAGCAAGTTGTGCATTAGTTTCCCATGTAAGAAGGCTATTAAAAGCACAAGTGAAATTAATTTCAGCTGGATACAACTGTTTTTAAAAAATGCTAAAATACTTTTTACTGGAAGACTTTAAAAATCTGTCTGTGAAGGGGGTTGATACATTTTGTGTATGCTACTACTCTATCTTCATTTGAGGATAAATTATCACATTATTCTCTTTGCTCTCCCACTTGCAAATTAAGTTGTCATTCAACAACTCATAAAGAGCCAAGTTGCACAATCCATAAGAACAAATAATGTAGCCATTTTTTTTTTAAATGCTGTCGTTAATATGTATGGTTTTGTGATTTTTTCCCCTTTAGTCTTTGTATCTGACTGTATATTGGAAAGATACTTATAATTTTTTTCCTAATAGCTTGACACCACTTAAATGCTATTGATAGTAAATACATTTTTTCAGAAAAATATATTAAATATTTTCTAAAAGTATGCTTTAAAAAGCCCCCATATTTCTTTTGGCAAGAAAGTTTTGACTTCTATTAGTTTTCTCAGAAGAATGTGAGTTCCAGAAGAAAAAAGAAATACGAAAATTACTTTTCCAAATTAGTATACAAAGAGAGTATCCAAAGCCCTTTGATGTATTTTGTTTTTACGTCACTCAACCCTGATATTTCAAGTCCAAGCAAAATGAATATTTTCAAAAAACGATACTATACAATAATGCAGAATTGTTTTTAGTGATTTTTTTCTATAAAACTTTGAGCTAGGAATTTGCATGAAAACTCACTGGCAGTCTCTAAGAAACTGTTCTGGATGTTTCTGCATTAACTAGTCACAGCTGGCAGTAACCTCTTGAATTACAGCAATTACATTTTTTTCTATATAAGAAGTTCTTAGGAACATTCACATTTTCAGTGGAATTTATTTTTCATCAAGTAGACCTGAGGAAAGGTTCAAGTACTGGGAAAGATCTTTCTCCAAGGCTTCTGCTCTCTGCTCAAGCTAAATTTCATAAGATCAATTTGCTGGAAATCAGTGAATGCAAGTAGAGCAGTGTTACAGTTCTGTATTTCACCTGAGTTAAACAAGGTTTTGATACCAAGGCCGATGTAAAGGAATACATCTCACTTATGATGTTAGTGCTAGATCAAGGCTACAGTCTCGCTTCCTCACTGCTCGGGGAGAACAGTGTCTGGGAGGCTGCTGTGCTAACTTTGCATGAA
Source organism: Drymodes brunneopygia (assembly GCA_013400955.1). Classification (NCBI taxonomy): domain Eukaryota; kingdom Metazoa; phylum Chordata; class Aves; order Passeriformes; family Petroicidae; genus Drymodes; species Drymodes brunneopygia. The sequence continues at coordinate 111,223 of VZTZ01050175.1, read as the reverse complement.
ATGAGAACAAAACATTGGCAAAAGTGACCCAGTGTTTCTGTTCTCAGCAAGTGGATGTATTTTAGGAACAGTTTAAACCATTTTAATTTCATTGAGTGTGAATGGTAGTTTCTCAAAATTTTGTCCAGATCACTTCCAATCTTATATCTGCAGTGACAGGGAGAAAAGCACCTGGGACTTTGGTAGCCTGCCATTATGCTGCCTACCAGCAAGGAGTGCTGGGTTGCCTTCCTAAGCTTAGCAAATAGAGTCAAACTTGCCTGAGCTACTCTTTCTGGAAAAGGTGCTGTTTTCTTCCATGGAGACACTAGGCAGAACCTGAATTTTGACCTTCTGGTTAATGCTTTGTTTTTGTGCCTGTTGTTCTGGCTTTCTTACAGCCTACTTATTTGACATAGTACCCATCTCACAAATACACACCTCTTCCTTCTCCCTTGACTAATGTTTTTGACAGTCAAGCTATTGTGTAGATGCTTTTCTAGTTTGGGCTGGCCACAAATGCCTGATGCTGGAAATGCTGACTTTAGCAAAATTGTGCTTAAAAAAAAACAACATTGGACGAAAGACACCAACCTGTTGTCCTGTCTTACACAAGGCTACATAGAGGCTCACGCTGCATACCTAATCAAGTGCTTTGAAATCCCTTTTTCATCAACTGCAATAGCTGGTGGGAAATGATGCCTGATTAGAGCCAAAACTTTCTCTGTGCAGGCTAATAGAGTGAGGAAGTGAGGGTAGAAAAGCTGCAGAGACTTGTTTTTGCCTTGCTGAAACAGGGCCCTGGCAGCAGTGGTGGCATCCCTTAGGTGCCAGGAGGGCACAGACTGGGTCTCTCCTGGGCTGCAGACACTCCTGGACTGCTCAAATAGCTGTAATCAGTGAACATAACATGGTATTTACGAACAGTAGATGCTGGATAGATGAACACATCTCATTTTACAGATCTAGACTTACCCTTTAAGACTATTTAGATTTCTATTATTGAAAAAGTACACGAGTCGATATTCTACACATGAACACTAATATCCTCTTGCCACCAGGCAAATGGATCCTTTACAGGGTGAAGTCTGACCATAATTTGTCTGGGCAAAGTAGCCTGACTACCTATAGACCTCAGTGCCTTCATACAATTGATCAGGAACTTCAGCCATATCTAACAGACTGGAAAACTGAGAGGAGGGGTAGCAGGCTGTCTGTAATAGAGCTGATAAAGGAACTGACACCTCAGGCACCCATTTGAGTGTCATGTTCCCCATATGTGTTCTCTGACTCCTGAGGAGGGCTGTGTAACTAAATTCTCTGTCTGACTTAAAATAAATCTGTCTAGAATATTATTGATAAGATTAATCAAGTTATGTAGCCTTTTCTCCTGTGAAAACCAGCAGCAGTGCCTTTTTTATTTATTTGACTGTACAAAAATAAACTGACAGAGTGTCTGCTAGTGAACTACTCTGCAACAGCACTAGGTGCTAAAACCTAAAAGTTTGCAGTGTAATAAAACAGAGATTTTTTCTGCAAGGTCTTGACTCTGGGATTATGTTTACTTGTATCAAAATAATTAAAAAAAAAAAGGTGGAAGAAACCAGCCAAGTCCCCTCTAAAATTATCAGTGGCACCAGCCCCACTGAGTGCAGATCCTAGTAAATTTCTATAAGTAGAACTTGGAGGAGTTGTGGAAGATTTGCAGATCCCATAATTTTCCAGCTGAAGCTGATGACTGGCAGCTGACTGCAGCTCTGGTGGCTGAGGAGCAAGCAGGATGACTCCCAGCTGTCCAAGGGAGATCTACAAGCAACTTGAAAAGTACTTCAATACTTGGAAATTGCCTATCTTTCAAAAGCTTTTTGTTGTATCAAAATAAATGTCAGGGAATACATGCGTGGCAACATTCTCCTGTTTATCAAGTAAAACCTCTAAAGAATCTCTTGAGCTGTTTGCCAAGTGCACAACTCATCAGCCTGTTCTTGGACACGTTTACCAGCCTTAGAGGGTATTACTTGTACTAGAAAGCATCTGAAGGGTCAGGACCTGTGAATTATTGTTTTTACTGCAACCCCTAGGGGCATTACATGGGAATTAGAATACAAGGTGTTGAACAAGGCACTTAAGCACGTAGCAAAGAAGTTCTGGAAATCTGCAGTTTCAAGTAGACAGCAGTGTGTCCCAAGGAAATAGAGAGAAGAGCAGTGTAAAAGTGGTCAGAGGTCTAATACCATCACTATTTCATGAAGAAGTACTTATTAAAAACAATGTCATAAAGATGATATACATATTGGTTGAAAGCTTATGTGCAGGGCAAAATATATATGTCCTGATAGTTACTCTGTGGTTTAGGTGTGGAGGTTGGGTTTCCATGTGCTGGGACATTACAGATGCCTACAAATGGTGTCTTACATCTGAAGTTGTTTATAATGTGATTTCAAACAGTGAATGTAATGTTTATGAGATGCATTTCAGTTTACAGGTACACACAGATTGCCTGGAAAAGTACCAGACCATTCCATTTTTAAGCAGTGATGAAGAAAGATGGAAGTCTACATGTTCCCTTACAGCGTAGAATCACACAGGGGAACAAAATAAGTCCAAGAAGACTATAGTAGTTTGGGTCTTAAGTTTCTATGATTTACCTCATACCCTTCTTCTGTCCTTGAGATTATTTGAGATTCCTAATAGGGTTATTTCCTACCAAGAAAGGAAGAAAATGAAGGCTGGGAATCCATGAGAAATCAAGACCGTGATGCGATAGAGTCTCAGCATAGACTTGCAAAAAAACTTTATCAAAAGCTTTCCTTTGGCTACCACCAGAACCTTTAACAAAGTCCAGCTGGTTTCTGTACTGCTTTTGGCTCCATGACCCATGTGTGCACTCTGGGGAGAGGGGGCTCATGCAGAGTAAATGGATTTAATGCTGCTTCAAGCCACATTAACTGTACTCAACATTTACAGCATATGGTTCCCAGGTTTCCCAGTGGAAAATATCATTCAGACCTGCTGCTCGTTAGTTCTTTGTACACCCTATACTGTACTCCCTCTTTCACTGTGACCTACAAACCATCTGAAGGTTTTGGAGGAGAGGGTTGTGTGAAGGGGAGAGGTAACATTAAATATTGCTTTCTTGGCTTAATTTCCCACCCATTTCATTAGAAAATGTGTAAAGCAGAAAAATGGATGCTAATTGTAAAAATACCAAACAATAAATACCCTTTGTGGTTTATAGTAGAAAATAGGAAAGAATACTATTAAAACTTATTTATAGACAGAGTGATTTTTTAAAAAATTATTTTTGCTTGTAGTTTTCCTTCTATCTCTGCAAACTTCATCGCAAGAAATTATTTACAGAAATACATAGGTAAGCAGGAGTGCATCAGTAGAACAGACATGCCCAGTTTACTAGAGCTATGTGTTTCTAAAAGAGAACAGTCACTGAATGGACCCTTCACCTAAGCCTCTGGATCCTCTTGACTTCCCCAGCGGTGGGATGTGTGGTTAGGTATTCTGTGCATAACTGTCCCTGAGCAGTAAGAGCTGCATTACTGAAGCTGCCAAACAGCCTATACCTTTTTACCTGCTCAGCTGTAAGAGTTAAGAGCTTGGCTTGCCAGGGATGGCACACAAAGGAGGTGTGATGGGGAAAGAGCAGGACACCCCTTTTAAAAGCTGTGTATCTAATTTCTCATGCAGGGATGTTTTCACTCATTTTCCTGTTCTTCAGCACTTAATGATTTTTCTGTCATCAATGGAGTTTTAATTGAGGGGGATTAGGGGTGGATTAAAGGATCTCATCAGAGCTCAAACTCCCTGCATCCACTTCCTGTTGAGTCCTCTCAACAGAAGAGCTATTGACATTAGAAAAGTGAAAATTGCTTAAGACAGTGACACAGTGAGGCAGAACTCAATTGAACTATAACCAAGGAGTTACAAGTGTAAAGGCAAGCATGTAATAAAATCTTAGAGATCAGAGAAGGACATGGTTTACGTCATTTTGCCCACTTCTGGATTTCACCTGGCTGTATACAAGAGGGGCTTAAACTTTAGCAGACACAAAGACATCACCTCAACTCCTTCCTCAAATGCTTATGGATTTTTAAATGAAAGACACTTTCCAGCATATAGTTGAATCAATATTAAAAATGTTGTAAAATTCACCACACAAAACCCCAATGGATTTACATTTCATTCTATGTTTACATTGGATTTAGAATCAAAACTACATTAGGAACATAAACCTTCTTTTTCTCCTTTTATACCAGGGAGAAGTAGGATATCGAGGTTATGCATTTATTTGGGTTAGTTCTCTTTTTACTTTTTTCTTGAAAATACTTTATCTTATCTAACCAGGAGAAAAGGGAGAGGAAATAGAGTCTCTGAAAATGAATCTATTGAACACTTAGCCAGACATGGGAGAAAATCCTGACCCAGCAAAGAAAAGAAAATACTCCTAGTGATTTCAGTGGGCACAGTTTCATATATTGCTTCCCAAAGAGCAAAAGCTTAGTTCTGCTCTTCATGTTTTACTTTAATCACCAGGAGTTATACATGCAAATCCACAGCAAGACTGTAACTAGAACATTTAAGCCTAATTATACAGCTCTGGGAACAATGACCGAATCTCATCACAATTTTTTATCTTTTAGACACTGAGAAATCTTTTCAGTTACAAAAATTTCCTCTCAGATATGCACAGCAGGTCTCAGCTGTGATATGCTACTGGCATCAATGGGATATATGTAAACAGTACTTATGTACACATATGCAAGTCAAAATTTACCATGAGGTTCTGTGAGGATAATACTTCTGATGTTTTCCATATCTGTACTTGAAAGAAGCAGTGACATTTTAGTCTCTTGGAGTATGTTTTAGATACAATTCTAGTTATGACTCAGTTAAGACCTTCAAAGTTACACTCTAAAGGGGTCCAGAAGGCTCTAGGCTAAAAATAATTTTAGAATGGAAATTCTTGTAAAATGTGCTACCTGTAGATCTTATGCTAAACATGACTCAGTGGGGCCATCTCCACTCCTCTGGGTTGTCGCTACTCCCAATACCTTGCCTAATTAAAGCTGATTGAATGTATCAGTATTTTGGTGAGGCTTTTTTTTAGTGTGTTTTGTGTTATAATTTATTTATTATTTATTTAAACAGATGAAAACCTATCTGAGAAGTTACTGTTTTCTTTTGTAGAATAATTTTTACTCTTTATGCTATCCCATTGCTGTGAGTTTGTTTGCTACAAGCATGTGTAGTAGTGTGAGTCTGGCTGTTGAATGCCTGCAACTCCAGGCATGTATCTGCAGTGAATACCTGCAATTTGCTGACATCTTCTAGCCTGGCTAGCTCCATATAAATAGCAGCATTCAGCCCTGTAGGGTTACCAGGTATCCGCAAATTTCAGAGAGGTTTCTGAGAGACCGAATTTCCGTATTGTCACTGCAGAGCTGTTTCATGTATATGCAATAAAATCAATCCAACCAGTCCCCAAACAGTGATAGACATCTTATAATGGCACCCGACTAACTTCTCGTATGAAGGTGTTTCTCTGCAGTAAATCCCAGACAAAGCGGGTAAACCTTTACTTAGAAGACTGAGTTTCAGACAGATGCTTAGGGTCTGCAAAATAATTCTGTAACAATGAAACTCATAGTGACTAGTTCACATGAAAGAACTTAGAAAAACACAGGGTTCCAGGTCCCCACCTGTTTGCAGTTGGGATGTTGAGGAGCTCAGCTGCAAGGAGACTGGAAATTGCTGTTGAAGGACAGGAGCCAACAGAAATGAGAAGAAGCACAGGTAGAAATTAGGTTAAAATAGTGCTAGGAAAGGAAAACTCAAATTTACAGCAGCTTTTTCAAATTTCCACAACCATAGAGAGTGTAAGTTCACTCTGGATGATTGTTTTCAGCGTTCAGAGAAAAATATTAATGGAGAATACAGCTGCTAAAAATACAGTCTCACATGCTACTCTATATTTGCTAAACATAGCATATCACAGGTACTTGACTATAATACATTTCTTAGTAATTAATGTTTGGGTTTTTATTGAAAATACATGATTTTGAACATGTGACTTCAAGTCCAGGATGTTTAAAACCAAATTGCATTGTGTAAATTATGTTAAATAGTGAAAATGATGATTAGAATAATTCAAGAGTCAAATTCAGACACCTATTATATGCTGCTGAACTTCAAGTATAATTGGGTCTGTCTCACATTGATACTAAAAATAGGAATATTGTAAATGAAGTGGAAGAAAAATTATGGCACAGAATCCCATGAGTTACAGCCTTCAGAGCATCGGTCTAGCGGTCAGACATAATCTAACATGGCCAATAGATTCTCCTGAAGTGCTCCTTGCCATTAGAAGGCAATTACTGAAAACAAGCAGAAGAAGAGAGCCAGCCAGCAGCCAAGTCCCACACTCTCAGTCCCCCTGCAATGGGATGGGGGAAAGAATTGGAAGAGTAAAACTGGAGAACATGTGGTTGAGATAAAGACAGTTTAACAGGTAAAGCAAAAGCTGCTCACACAAGGAAAGCAAAACAAGGTAGTCACTCACCCTTTCCCATGGGCAGGCAGGGCTTCAGCCACCTCCAGGAGAGCAGGGCCCTGTCACATGTAACAGTGTCTTGGGAAGAGAAATGTCACCACTTGAAACGTTTCCCCATTCTTCTTCCCCCCGCTGTACATGCTGAGCATGATGCAGTATGATATGGAATATCCCTTGGGTCAGCTGGGGTCAGCTGTCCAGGCTGTGTCCCTTCTCAGCTCCTTGTGCACCCGCAGCTTCCTCGCTGGTGGTGGGACTGGTGAGGGTCAGAAAGGGCCTTAATTCTGTGTCAGCACTGCTGAGCAGCAACAAAAACACCTCTAAACTCTCAACACTGTTTCCAGCCCAAACCCAAAACATATCCTCATACCAGCTACTATGAGGAAAAATACCCATCCCAATCAAAACCAGTACAAGCATCTTCCACAAAAGTAGACAAATGAAAAAACTAAAACTCAAGACAGGCTTTGGAGTTCTTTAGACCAAAGGTGATCAGCTCTAAGAGTGATTGAAAAGGGCTAGTGTCTGTGCTACCAGTCTTTTCCTTTGAAAAATAGAGCTGTAAGGCTGACTAGTTCTTTAAGATGCTGGGTAGCAGTAGTTATCTGGTTGAAACAGCCAACTGCTGGTGAGAAATAAGACAAACATGTTTACACAGATCTCATCTTCTCCTTCATAAAGCTTTTCCTTTCATTTTCAATTTACTAGTTGCATTGAAATTTCATAGTTACAAACTCAGTCTTGTGCTTTTCATTAAAATAGCTGACATATACTAAATTTACATTTATGTTTCAGACAGTAAGAAGACATCACAGAAAATAACTCCTTGATTAATTTCATCTGCTTTTGGTTACATTTATTTTCTTACTTGTGACCATTGTTCATATTTTCCAGAAACTGATTTTCTCAAATTAACAATACAATTGATTCGTGCTGCGGGGTAGCTATTTAAAAAATCCTGGGAATTTCCAGTTTGTTTTTTTTTACTAGCTCAGTTAAAATGCCTTTAGTTCATTGACAGTAAGAGTTCAAGTTAAGCCTACAAAGCTATGACTGTGAGCAGAAGGAAATTGCCTTCATCTGTTTCCCTAAGAGACACAGAACTGCATGATTTAGAAGTGTGATAGAACATTTATAGGTGAATCTGACCACTGCAAGAGTAGAATAACAAGTCAGATGAAGCAGAAGAACAGTTTTCATATCCACAGGTAAATGCCATATTTTCATAAAATTTCATAGTTTGCACGACTTGTTGAAATGCTGCAAGAGACTGAAAACCACAGTCAGAACTTTGAATAAATTAGATGATATGATTTAGATGTGTTGCAAAAAACCATCAGAATCGGTATATAAAGAGGCTTTGCGGATCAAGGCTTTGAAATAAGCTGGATTTGTAATAACAAGGTTTTATAAAGCACACAGTCTAGAGGAATGTACAGCTAAAATATTTCAAGGCTGAAGTTTTCCATAATAACATAGAAAAGAAGCATTTCCTCATTTGAATCATATTTAATTCTGTGTCCAAAGCTATCAGATTGGCCAAAACTCTCCAGAGATACAGGGAAGTTGACACAGTGGCATAAGGCTCAGACTTCTGATAAAGCTTACTTTTCTTGGAGGAACTACAGGACATATGCCACCTTGGTAGGCACATTATTGAATCTTTGGCACAGAGCTGGAGACCATGCTGTTCGTGCTTTCCGTGAATAAAAAGATCTCTGTGTTCAGATCCAGTGAGACAACCAGATCTTGGCATGTATTCCTTGTTGTTCCCTCATAAGAGGAATACCAGAAAATCAGGTCAGCCTGCTTAGTCTAGTATCACCTTTTGTTTGGATAACTTTCAGCTGGGGAAATACAATAGGGAAGGTGCAACGTATGAGACAAAGTCATGGCCTGAATGCACATTTTTACTAACTTTGAAAAGCTCCCAGGGAATTCATTGGAATCTATGTTAATTTAAAGTAGAAAGAGTTACTATAGTTACTAATACAATAGTTACTAAATATAATTCTTACTATATAAAGTGCACATTCTAGGATCATATAAGTTGAGAAGATAAAAGATCTTTAATTATGTTTGCCAAGGTAATACATGATTGGCTCCCTTTTATATTGTTCCACTGCAGACAGAATATGTGCCTAACACTTTAAATGTTTTCAGCAATTCAGCATCAGTCAGGAGTATTAGAGTGCTTGTTCCTTCTTTTATTTAAAGGTTGGCAGTAATTTTTCATGTCAAGGTCGTGATTGATGTGGGTTAACTTTCACTGAAAGTCTTTTGGAACATTTTGAGTAATGTTAGAAATTATGGCATGCAATACATCAACATATTTTTCTAGACTTCCTGCATTAGTAAACAAACACAAGGGAAATGTGGAAGGCATTTGTGGTATTTTGTAAGCAAGTTTCAAACTGCATGTTGCAGATTTATATGCTTCATAGCTTATGCTGTGATGCATGTTGCATTTCATTAAAATACACTATGGGTAGGGAATAGATGGTGATGTACTACATTTGTGTCTTTGCCCATGTCAATTTGAAATGGAGATCAATTCACTAAGAAATGTATCCAAGCATGGATTATGTAACCTGTCCATCAAGTGTCAGTTTCCTGGGGAAATACTAATAGCAAGTCCTCAATCTTAGGCCAAATGTCAAGGCTGTAGCGTCCAGCACTCCGAGTATGGAACATGAGATTACAAAAACTGCCATTGACAGGCAAATGTTAAAGCTGCTGATCTTCAGCAGTCAAGAACTCAATAGCACAGAAAATCCCTCCAAGGCATAATTCCCAAAGATAAGTAAAGTAAAACAAGATGAGGAACAGGTGAAGCGGCAATGTATTTTCCTAAAAGAAAAAGAAAGAGGGATGTCTACTGTCACTCGATAATGTAGGTTGAAAAAAAGACACTGGCAGGAGTACATTTTGGAGCTCCCCTTTTTAGACAGTCAGTGCCTTCTCATTCACCCTCAATAGCAGAGAGTTATAAGAACCTGGGGAACAGGACACCAGTCTTTTACCATCGTGTTTAGGTATCTCAGTGAGGCACTCATGAGAGGTGTCTACAGTCCCCTCAGTCAGTCCATCCAGAGGTGTCTGTCTGTCTGTTTTGGACATACCAAGTCCCTAAGCAAAATGCTGAGATTAGAGACTTGTGAATGCAGTCTGTACCGCATTCACAAAGAAAAAAAGCTCTTGCTTTGAGTGAAGTAAGATTCTTAGAAGCCTATAAATGGCTGAGGAAAAGGTTCAGAGATGCTGTAAAACTATCAATGTCAGTAAGTGTTAGAACTTTACACTAACACAATCTTTATTCCTTCACATTTTTCTTTCCATTTCAAACCCATGTTAGGTACTCTCTAAGCATGAGGGATGAACTGTTCTCTGACAGATGAAAGATGATCATTTTCTAAGATGTTTGCATTAGACAACTAGTTTAGATTAGAAATCATATGCTTTCATACCATTAAACTTAGGTGAGTCCTACATCTAATGCATATAGATAAATATTGGTAGTTAAAAATACTTTAAGATATTTTCAAGTGCCAGGTAGGAGGTAGCCTTCTTGGGAGGACATGCTTCAGTATTTCTACATGTTCAAAATTACCTAAGTGAACTATGTCTTGGAAAACTGAATACTACTGGGAAGTTGACTCAAAATGACTGAGAGTGTTTGAAACACTATATTCTATATTATATGTACCATACTCTGCTGAGGTGCTCAGTGAAAGAGCTGTACAATTAACTCTCAGCAAGTATTTCCTGCTTTGCAAAAATTGTGTGATAGCACCTACCATAACTGCCAAAGTTCAGACTCTTATTTTGGTATAATTTTTACTTTAAAAAATATTCCAAATGCATTTTCATAGCTGTCTTGAAATTAATCAAACAGACAATGCCTAATAAGACATTAAGATACTCAATTATATAGTATCCAAAAAACCCCAGAAATTTTCTGTATTTCCAAGTTTTAAGACACCAGTGGCCACAGAAAAAGATATAACCTTTCAACAAAGATTTTAATTGTTCCAAAACTGAAAGAAGACTAATACAGTGCTGGCAATTTATGAACCTTTTGTTCTACCGAGATATAGCTGTGCATAAATCTTGGGAAACTGTATTATTTAGCTTAATGCAGCTCTGTAAAAAAAAGTATGAATAATAAAATATGCACTTCTGTTGCATTTCCAGCAATCACGTTGTTTTCTCTATTCCTACTTTTCTTAGCAATAAAGGAAGGTTTCAAGAGTTTTGTTCTAAGAATCCAAGCCAGAAATTATTTTTATGATCTGCTCCATTTGCATGCTGTCTCACATCTGACAGTCCACTATGAGCAATTGAGAGACTTCTTCTGCATAAATTGCAGTAAGCCTTATGGCAATTATTGCTATCTTTACTGATCCATGCAAAACCATTTCTTCTCTCATTCCAGAAAGTGCAAAGCCTCTTCTTTTTAGGGAGTTGTTGACCATATTAGAGTTTTCAGCAATATAGCTGTACAAGTAGAAGTTAACCAGGCCCCTGAGAGGCCTGGTTAATTAGAACTTTTGCTGCATGGCAGAAGTGAATGAATTGTGGGCAAGACTGTACATGTAGATTTTTACCCAGAATGGGCAGAAATTTTGCTTTCTATTAATTACACCATAAAAATAAGGTTATCTGTTATATGTTAAGACACTGCAAGGTCAGGCTGTTAAAATAATGAATCATTTTAATGACGCTAATACAGAAATGAGGTAAACAAATAAGAGGAGAGACAAATGGTAGGTATGATTTAGTTAAAAAAAAGTAAATTGAGTGAAGTATACAAGCATATATATTTAAAAGACAGTCTTTTTGCTCTGCCTGCTCAAGATGGCAGCTTTGGCTCCTCTTGTTCACCTTGTTCTGCCATGTTGAAGGTTTTGTGATACCATACCATTAAACTTAGGGCTGGTTCCTGTGTTTCAGTTGGTTTAAGAATGAAAAAGCTAGCTTAGGTCTTGTTTGATTTCTGCTGTGCACATCTATGAAAGAGGAATGATGTTTTTCTAATAATGTCTTCAGAAGCATTTAATGAATACAGGAGCAGGTAGCCCTATCTTTATGAGACAGCTAGCAGGTTGTATCTTGATTTGTTGAAGGAATGTTCACTGTCATGGCTGAAAGCCATGTACAGGGCTATAATTCAGTCAATTAAAAACATATAAATAATATTTAAATGCTGCTTAAGAACATACTCACTGACTGCTCTGTGTGTATATGGAATATATATATTTATATTGGCTATTTATAGCCAGTTTTCAACTCGTGAAAAATCCATGGGACAAAACAATCTTTAGATCATGAATAGTTTCATGTGCAGGATGCTAGCTGTAGCTCTGGAAATGTGTCTCAAAAATGTCTTCTTCCACTTCTAGAGCAGCTGCTAGCATATCTATACGATTTCTGCAAACACATCTTTTAGTGTCTTCTGGTTTTAAATGTAGTGCATAACTGCTGCTACATGAGCTCATTTGTAAAGCCCTGCCTCTCTCACAAATGCCTTAGTTTCTCAGAACAAATCATCATCACACTGTAGCTAAGGCTCTTCAAGGATGGCACACAGTCCAGAACCATGAGACATGTAAGTCTGTGACCTAATGAATGAACAGGTAGGAGGTGGCTGTGACTTTCTAGTCTTCTCCCCTGCAAACAGACCTCTGCTTAAATGGGGAAGCAATTGCAGGAATTGTGAGCTCAGTGCAGGACTTTGTGTTTTGCTTGTTTAATTCTTCAGGATAGATATGAAAGAGAATTGTGATTTTTAGGTTTTTGATTTATATTGTCAAAAATCCATAGCTTTTTTGAGAATGAATTATTGCAGTGAAAATAAGCAACATCTGCAAAATTTAATTAATTAAGGGGTATCTCTTAAAATACGTGAGATAATAACCACAGGACATCAATTATGGTGGTGAGGAATGCTTGCTTAAAATAAGAGATGGATCACCCTAATTTCTCTTGTTTGTCAGCTAGAAGTGATGAGAATTTATGCTTGTCATTCACCAAGGATTAATGTAGTTAGCTTTGAAACCCTGACCACTTTGTTCTGAATGCTTGCTTTCAGACTTCTGGCTCACTTCAACTATGAATGAAAAAAATATTTGTAATGAGTCTCCTGGCCATTGTTTTTGATCCCTTTCAATTCCTCACTAAAACTAGAGAAGAAGGGACACTCATATTTCTCTGAACAAGTAATGTTATAATTTTATTCATGTGGCAGTAATGTGTGAATTGGTACAGTAAGTACCCAGTGAGTATACCAGGTATCTGTGCAGTCAGGAATTGGTTGAGTCACCATTTCTGGAGGTATTTAAATGTGGCACTTATGGACCTGGTTTTCTCCTGGGCCAGGCAGTGCTGGATTAGTGGTTGGACTCCATGATCTCAGAGGTCTTTTTCAAACTAATCAGCCTGTGGTTCTAATGTACTTTCATTTCAGAAATGTGTTTATGTGTTTGTGTCCTGTTGAAGTCAATGGGTTATGAACACTTCTTTGCATGTAAGCATGTGCCTGCTTGATTTTAAATCTGGCAGCACAATAGATTAATGCAGCCCAGCTGTAAATTTCTTTCCCTTGACCTGCATTTTGATATCCTGCTTGAAAACAATGTGGCCTGATTTTCAAGGATATTCAAACTGAGCAAATTCAAGTCAAAATAGCACTCTATAGTCCTAAGGCGTGCTTTGTTTTCCAGCTTTACCAGTGGGGCCTTACACACCTTTGCCAGTGAGGCATAGGAGGAATTGATTGTATCATATCTATCATAAACTCTGGGATACACAGATAAAAGAAACTTCATAAGAATAATGACTTTTTATTGATGACTGCTCTGAGCTGAAATTAATGCATCTTCTGTCTGCAAAGATGAAGCAATTTAAAAAGGAGAATAGAACATATTTGGTGAGTAGCAGATCTGTTTAATACAGAAAATGTTATGAAAACACATGGCTAAGAGATGTGAAAGATGAGTTCTTGAGACGCATCTGCTTTATTTAAAATATGTTTAAACTATTTTGAAAAGGATTTTTAAGTGATTTTTAGAAATATTTATAAAGGGTAGAAAAATTGTTTAGTAAAATGTAGGAAGATACAACTAAGTGTAAAAGAGTGAAGTTGTGCAGAGAAAAAGGTAATCTAGATGAATTGTTATAAAGTTTCCCAAGGACCATAATAAAAGCCCCATTATTGGCTGTGCAGAAGAAGAATCTATAAGTAATGTGTCCGTGGCAAAGTCTAATTTAGCTAATGAAATGCTTTTTGAATCCCATTTTGAATTTTTTGAATTAAGAAAATACTAGTGAAACCTCAGATTTGTCTGTGTTCTCTCTGCACAAAAATGAAGAGGATATTAAGAAATGAACAAGTACTGCACGCATTTTTTTGGAAACTAATTTATACTGTTCAGTTTGGAGAACTATATCTGGGTAAAGAAATATTTCCAGCAATCCAAGTCTTCCAGTGCATTGCTCCAGCAAACTCATGTGATTTTGCTTCTAACAGGTCAAAGCCATTGGATCACAGTGGAGGGTTAGATGTAACACAGGTCCTAAAATATTTGCATCAATGAGTTCTTTCATCAGTAAATAACTTGAAAGATGCATAACCAAACAGGATAAATAACTAAAGAACAGTTAACAGCCTGATATGTGGGCAATCTTCCGCTCCTCTTGGAATTGGACAGCTTTGGGAATCAAAGATGAGGACTAAACTAGGGCATATTTCTATCCAAAGCACTGAATATACTTCAAACCACACTTATTTTGTTTTATGTGTTTGCTTTGCTGGGGAATGTTGCCAAGGCCTTCAACCTCTCTGGCACAAATTAGAAGTTTTGAATAAATAATTGGCAACTTAGTCTGCACACACTAAACAAGATTCTACCTCTGCCTCCAAGAGTACAATGAACATAGCTTTTATGTAATTCCCAGCACATGCAGCTCTTCATGGGCTCTTTTTCCTCTTCTGATCTGAAAAGGCTAGAGAGCACAGAGGCAACACACAGTCAGAAAATAGTGGTGCTAAAAGTCCTTGCAGTGCCCAAAGGACCTGGAAAAGTACTTTATAACTTAAATTGTATTATTCATCATCACAGGAAACAATTAATCTTGGGAAGCGTATTTTCATAAGCCACAAGGTCCAAAATACGTATACTTCTCAAATGTATTGATATCACATGTGTATCATTATTATTCCAGTGTCAGCATCAGAGTTTACTGACAGCTAAATGGACCCAAAAGAGGGCTTTTTTCCCCCAGTTGTTAGTGAAATGCTTAGCAACTGTAAGTGTATTTACTGGCCAGAAGCTAATTCATATTCTAAAGTGAATTAAAAAAAATGCACTTAAAAATACAACGTAAGGTAAAACTTGTGCTCAAATGTGAAAAGAAACCCCTTATTTTCAATAATCTCTTAAGTTCCACATGGTCTTCTAACCAAACTCTTAGTACAAGACCAAAAAAGCAAAAGGATTATTTTATCAATAAGAACAATGTGGAAAATCTAGAGCTCTTCTGGAATATGATAACTATGTGCACAATTATATACAGTGTATACCTAACAAATTACTAATAAACCCCTCTAATTTATCTAAATATTTTTCAAAAATTCATCCTAACTCTGTGTGCAGCTGTAACCATTTTATTAAACAAAAAATATTTGTGTAGCAAGGGTTGCATCATTAATTAACATGTGAACTTCCACCTTCAGCTGGCAGTAAAATGCCAGCTCAGTCAGTAGCAGTTGCCTGTATGTGATCTATGTGATGCTATCATTGAATGTGGCAAGCAATACTTAGGAAAACACATAATGGATTACTATACTTCAGTCGAGTCTTCATATACTGTAAACTGACCTTCCCTGCTCAGTGTGGAGGGTGAGACCTGGCAGAGATTGACAACTGCCACGGCTGTCAGGGGGGAGACATCCCAGGTCAGCACATCCACCACACAGAGCATCCTCAGCACATCCATGGGAGACCCCAGGACGGAGAGACTCCCACCTCCCAAGGAGAGCAGAAGGTTGCTCTGACTTCTCCTCAAAGGGCTTCTAATTCAGATTTTACTGAATTAGGGAAGTTTGCCTACCCCTCCTCTTTAACTTTTAAAAACAGCTTGTGCCCTGTCTATGTGACCATTTGGGTGCTCTTTTAGCTGTTGGAGAAGGCTGGCATGTCTGAGGTGGAGTCTGATCATGTCCATTTTACTCTGTAAATGCATGAAAATGTACCTCTTCTTTGGACAGCAGAAGCTGACAGAAAACACACACTTTTTATTCACAGTAGCAACAATTGCAACCTGGACATCTTTCACTATCAGCAAGAATGAACTTCACAGCCCACTTACTAGCACATTTCTTGGTACATTCTCAGTGAAAATCTCTAATGATGATGTACTAATTTACTGAAATGCAGTGTTGCAGACATTTAAACAAACGATTTTGCATTTCTTGCAGCACCAGGCTACTTATATTTAGTGATCGCTTACAGATTGTATTTCAGTTATTGGTTATTTAATGCCAAACCTGACAGAAGTGTCCCATTTTTGCTCTCATATGTGCATAGGAGTTCTCCACTGGTGTGGGAAGCCTAAGGAAAGCCTGCTTGGATTTTTGTGGAGAAGAATGCAATTTTCTGACACAGTGTATAAGATATGGTGCTATTTCCCCACCTTTACTTTCCCATTATCTCTGTCCCCGTGCACAGTGCAGATGATAACCCACAGCAATATATAAAAGCTGAAGTAAAGTAAGACGCAGAAGCTTCTCCCTCTTGCACATCATATTCAATTTAGTGTAGGAAGTTCAGGGTGGAAAACCCAAACTATTCAAAATATGTGAGAAGACTCCCATGTGTTATGAAATAGATGGAATGAAAGGTACCTATGTGTGTAATCATAAGTACATACAGCCACATTTTAAGTTATATAAAAACATAAACTTGCATATACATTTAATTTTTAACACACAATTTAATTATAGTTAATTTTTTGGTTTATTCTCGTAAATATGTATGCATGTATATATGTGTTTACAGAAGATCCTTCATATTTTTCTTTCAGTTTTTCAGTCTTTAGGCCACAGCTACCTACCACTACACTATGTAAGACTTGTAGTCCTAAAAATATATTGAAGTGAATGACCAATAAATGGTTCACCATTTGCCAATGCTCTATTGTTTAATAGCTAAGAATAATGGAGGAAAGAGTCTGCTATGTGGAAGCAACTAGCTGTCTCTAGATTTTCAAGCTTCATAGAGTGAGGTGTTTTTTCCCCTATATACAAACAAACAAACAAACAAATAATAGAAAAAGTCAGAAGGCAAAATGCAAAACTCAAAAAATACCCACTTTGTGACTGTTCAGCTCTGTTCTGTACTATGCTAGTATGGAAAACCAATCCTTTCCCAGAGAGAAAATCCATTAATATTTGTGAAAGGCTTAGATATTGTGATAAAAGGGATCCTGTTAGTACTTAGACAGATGTATCTGCAACATCTGGCAGTAGATTTCACAGCCCAGTCAGAGGTCTGGCCTTGATGACTCTGTTTAATTATCTCTTGGCTAAGGAATGCATGTCTTTCCCTCTTATCTCTCATAATCCTACCGAGATCCCGTCTGGGAAAAATATTGGGTAAGTGAAAACTTAGCCCAGGGAGTTGATGAGATGAGGTAAATCTCAAGCTGCCATGTTCATGAATACTCCAAGTTTTAGCACATTTTTACAAGCTTTGGCAGAAGGACATCATTAATGTTTCAGAAGTTCTCATGATCTTTCTTTATTGCTCTTTGGTCAGTGTCCCTGTAGTTTTCCAGTGTAGTATTTTTTTATTACTGGAAGGAAAGTAATATGTCTTGCTGGTAAGATATTATTCTTTTTCTTAATGAGTTTCAAAATCAAGTGGAACACAGGTGTATAGGCAGCCTTAAACTTGGACATCAAAGCAGTACAACAATCAGTCCTAGTGGGTGTTCAGCTCTCTTGATCATCAACTTTACTATATTTATAAATGTTCTGCTTTACTAATAGAACATTTGTTTCTATCAACTGTAGGTAGAACATTATACCTGAGGTAAATCTATGAAGGAGTAACATTTAGGTTCTGACACATGGGAGTCCTGAGGAAGTTAATTACCATGACTGATTTCTTTGTAATTTCTACCAGTTTGGTCATTCTATCTAGAATGTTTTTACAGTTGATCAAATATCTCTCAAGAAACTCTCACCTTGATTCCACTAACAAACATCTGAACTATAGAAACATATTTTGCGTAGCACTGTTATACTAGATAGAACACATTTTTAGACCAAAAAGGAAGTAAATTTTGGCCCTTAATCTACATATTTGATCTAAGCAATGTTTCATAGAAAGAATTGTCTAGTATGGGTATGTTTTTCCTCAGTCATTCTCTTTGTGATTTCCTGCAGTTTTCTTTGAGCACCTGGTATTTGTTTCTAGCCATACAAAATTTTGAAGGGAAATGTTTGGTTGAATTTTTGTTCAAAACCATGAATACTGGAATTGGTCACTTCTTTTGGCAAATGGCATTTTGCTTTTTCATAGTAAATGATCTTATCCCAAATGACTGGCTTGACCAAGGATACTGGCTTGATGCATTTTTTGTAATACAATATTGATAGTTCAAAAATAATAGTAATGCTTGCTTAAATGTATTGTTTGTGTGCAGAATTGTGCACAGAAATTAAAAAGGTTGGAGAAAAACTTCTTGTAAAATATATTGCCTTTTAAAGAAGTAGCCTAAAATTGCATAGCTGGAGAAAGGACATTGTGCTTTTGGCTAAATGAAACAAGATGGAATCTGCTGATCAGAGCAATAATTATTGCCTAAACACAGTGGATTCCTCTAAAGAAAAATAGTCTTGTCTATTCCTCTATAAAGACTTGACCATTCCTTTGCTACTGAAGACCAAATGTCTTAAAATATAAGTTGCAAAAAATTAGTCTTACAATGACTGAGTTCTTGATGTGATTGAATCCAAATTCTGTAGATGTCTGAGACCAGTCATATTACCCTTGCCATTTAGAGTTCTTTCTTGGTTTCCTATGGGTACTTAGCAGAAGTTTGCCCCACAAGTGAAGCTTATTAAGAGTTCGGTAAGGAGTGGAGGGCTACATTCCTCTCTGGAATGACTCAAAACTCTTATAATTTTGCATTCTTTTACACCTGCCAGCACTTTTTAAATGTGCGACGTCATCAGAAGCTGGTGAATGTATAATTCAGGAGATAAAAACAGGATTCTCTTTAGACAGAAAAGACCCAATTTTAACTTGATACAGGCTGCTGCATATGGTTTCATGCCATACATATTGCACTTGAAGAACCACCCATGTCAAAGCACTTCCCTTCATGCAGAGCACCATCAGAATGCTAGAAAAAAAATCAAGCCCATAAAGCCTAATGCATACAGAAGGAAAAACTTCTTAATGATCTGCTAGATCAGTGACTGGAGATATCACATAATGGCTCTTTTACTATATGGTTTCAGTGAAGGCACAGGAGATCATATACCATAGTAAATCAAATCTGGAAATATTTAAATACTGTTTAGTTCATAGATCAATGATCTGGTAAACTGTAATGGAACTTTTTCAACCATAGTGAGCTAATGGAAAAAATGAAAGTTAAGTTGTGTTAATCTATGACAGAGCAAAAAACACAATGAAGCTGCAATGGTCTACTGTGTCAAAGTCTGTGCGAAGCATTTTTAATTAACTATTCATCTGCTCATTAGACAGGATTCATGCAGAAGGATCTATTAAGATCTACTGTCTCAAAGAGTATGCCATGCCAAGAGTCTGTAAAGCCTCAAGATATATTACCCATTCACAGTACCACATTATAGACTGACAGAAAAATTGCATACTTAAAAAATAAAGCTGGCTCTGAGTAATGTTTGTGCAAGCAAATACCTTAAATCTTTTTTAAACTGCTATTTTTCTCAGTTCTGTAATTAATCAGAGGAGCATAATATAAGATTTTTTTTTCAATTCTCTTAACACAATCATGTTTATCAGTTTCTGTAGCATCATTTAAGAAATCCTAGTTATGTCATCATGAAAAATAAGTTTATCATATTTTGTCCTCATAACCCTGAGAAGTTCTAAAGTCAAATTATTCAGGGAGCTGAGGGTTTTGGTACAAACACTGGGAACTTGGGCTGTTCAGCCATAAGAAGTGAAGACAAGGGGAGATCTTATTGCTGCCCTTAGACACCTTATAGGGAAGATGGACCCAGGCTCTTAACAGGTGTGCTATTGCACAAGAGGAAATAAACACAGATTTCAGAACAAGTCCTTTTTAAGAGGATAATATTCAGGAGGCATTTAAGCTAATTTATGCACTCTTTTTGAAGGAAAAAAAATAGGAACAGGATATGAAGATAGTAAGGAGCAGTAGGTCATCTGTCCAGATCTACCAACCATTACTGATATAGCACTTTGAAAATGCTACTGAATATCCTGCTGAATCATGCAGAATACCTATTGCAATAAAGATATGTCATTACATATTTACAAATGTTCTGGCTATATTTGGAAATGATATCTAGGTAAATAGCACTTAAAGTGTGTGATGAATTACAGACTTGATAAGCTATCTTGCACCTTTGAACATAATAAAACATGTTCAACTTTTCTCACACTTTTCAATGGCCTTACTTGCCATTAGAAAGTAAGAATTAGAAAGTGCTTCTGTTTAATTGTTCTTTTCTTCCTGGAAGGACACATACAAGCTTTCTCTTTCAGATCTGAGTTTATAATCCTTCTTAAATTGAATATTTTCTCATATTTAAATAAAAACCCCTAAATCTGATATCTGATAGTAGTTCAAAGTGAGGCAATCAGCCAAGAATAACTAAAAATAATTACTCAAAAAACAAGAAAAAAAAATCAATATCATGACAAATCCAATTGAAGTTTCCTCTGAAAAGCTCAACTGATCAAACCTTGCAATCAATATTTAGATTTTTCTTCCTCATACTGCAGAGATTTTTATAAAACATACCAGTTATGATACACCCTCGATTTTGGCCTCACCTGCAGACCTCTGAGTACATATTCCTTCACACTTCCAAAGACTGAATGAAATCAGCAGATTTTCTTGGAGCACAGCTAATGAATCCTGGTGCAAGAATTGTGCCTAAAGCTTGTTATTTGTGTTGTCCAGTGAGGTGCATGACAAAAAGGAGGCCTTCACACCTCTTCATTGTCCAGAGGTGGTGCAAACCCAAACCTGGCAAGGTGTTCTCTCTGCAATGAGGCATGTTTTTCTTTCTGAGACCAGTAGTTACTAAGGTGGGTAGAATATAGCTGTACTCAGTGCTTCAGAGGAAGCATTCATGGATTTTCAAAGCAATTAAGCATAGCGGGCAAGACTTCACAGGTCAAAGATCTTATTAGCTAAACTATTAGTATTTGATAATTCATATTAGCTACAATATAATGTAACTTTTACAGATCATATGAACTCTACTTTTAACATTTTAGCCAAATATGGCAAGCTTTAGCAATTCTAACATCATAAAATGGTTGTAATCCCATTGTCATGCTTTAAGTCTTGTTTTCTCAGACACGCTACCCAATCCTTGCAAAGTTTTCTCTGTGCCTTCTGTTCCCCAAACTGGCAAGGCTGCACCTCAAATCCTGTGTTCAGTTTTGGGCCCTTCACTTCAAGAAAGACACTGAGGTGCTGGAGCGTGTCCAGAAAAGAGCAATGAAGCTGGTGAAGGTACTAAAAACTAAGTTATATGAGAAGAGACTGCAGGAACTGGACTTGTGTATCCTGGAGAAAAGGAGGCTCAGGGAGGACCTTGTCACTCTCTACAGCTACATGAAAAGACGTAGCAAGATTGGGGTTGGCCTCTTCTCTGAGGCGATTAGTGACAGGATGAGAGGACATAGCCTCATGCTACACCAGGGGAAGTTCAAGCTGGATATCAGAAGGAATTTCTTCATGGAAAGGGTTGTTAAACATTGGTGAAGTCACCATCCCTGGAGGTGTTCACAAAACAACTGGACTTGACACTCTAGTGCCATGGTCTAGTTGGCAACGTGGCAATCAGTCAAAGGTTAGATATGATGATCTCAGAGGTCTTTTCCCACCTAAATGATTCCGTGATGTCACAGAGTCCCCCTTTTCCACCCTTAAACACAGATGCTGGTAGCGCATTTCTCCCATTTGGTATCCACCTTTTTTTGATTTAAATCTTACCCAGGAAGACAAAAACTGCCTTTTGACATGTTTGTTGGACACTGAGTTTGATGGTGTTTCTAGGACTCTCTCAAATGTTAATAAGACATAACTTCAGGAGCCTGGGTAACAGTTAAGACCAAATGCCTGAGTGGAGACTACACAGACTCAGACACCAAAACACTTTAGTGACAGATAAAGGTAATCAATCACTTATCATAGATTCATAGACTCATGGAATAGTTTGGTGGGAAGGGACCTTAAAGATCATCTTGTTCCACCCTGCTGCTATGGACAGGGACACCTCCCATTAGACAAGGTTGCTCCAAGACCCCTTAAAGCTGGTCCTGGACTCTTTCAGGAATAAAGAAGAATATGCTACAGCTTCTCTGGGCAATCTGTGTCAGTACCTCATGACCTTTTCATGACAGAGAACCATTGAATAGCAGAGGTTGGAAAGGAGCTCAAAAGATCATCTTTCTGTGGGAAAGGCAACCTAGATGATTTTGTCTAACAGCCTGTCCAATTACATCTTGAAGCCTTCAAGAACGCTGGGGATGCCATTCCAGTGAATGACTGTTCTTACCATGAAAAATTCCTTTCTTATGCCAAGACGAAACCTCTCCTGGTGTAATTTGTACTCATTGCCTCTTGTCTCCTCTATTTGGTTCCTTGTGAAAAGAGAGCCTCTGTTCTCCTTTTAGCTGGCCTTGAACTGCATGAATATTGAGATGATCCCTCTCTTTTACAGTGAGAAAGGACCCAACTCCTTCAGTGCTTTCTAATGGTGCAGGTTCTCCAGCCCTTTGGCCACCATCCTCTTGGAGGAAAGCCATGGAGGGCGGTGTAGAGGCTGGGACCACATGGTGGGTGCTCCCAGGGCCAAGCTGGGGCATTCCCAGGCTCTCTGACTGCTGACAGACATTGGAGGAGGTAGAAAACAGCCTGTGTTTGGCTGGCTTTTGTCAAGTTGCTGCCACACCTGACGATGGACTGCTGCTGCTGCTTTTGTTCACCACATACCCCTCTTGAGGGTGCTGTCACTACTTCTGCAGTGTTTGGTGATTTTTACACTTAAGGTACTCCTCTGTGCCTGTAACTTAGCTGTGACCTTGTCCTGTGGGACTAGCAAAAATTTATATGTCAACACCAAGGTCAACAGGCCTAATTTACATCAACTGCTAGGCCCTGCTCCAAGATTCCCTCCATAATCTCACAGTCTCCTTCACGTTCAACCTGTTTCAGAACTTCTTACCCATTGTCTACCTGAACAGCAGTACACTGGGACACCTCAGAGAGAAATGCCAAGACAAAAGCTTGAGGAAACAACCAAAGGGAAACCAGGGAGCATAGTGGTGGGCGAAGCTGACACTCTAACATCAGAGCAAATGACACAAAAAGAAAAAAAATTGTTTTCTGTAATGAAAGACTGTAAAGTACTTACCCAGCTCTGAGCTCAATGAAGAGGAGGAGATAGCCCAAAAGGCAGGCAGAATGCTTCACATAAAACACTCTCACTACTAAGGAAGTGAGAGGCGAGAGAAATTTTTTTGAAAGGAGAGGAAAAGCTAGACGTTTATTCTCATCATCAAAGGGAAGGAAGAAGCAAATGAATCAGAAATCAAAGATTGAATATCATTGGTCTTGCTGACAAAGCAATCAGCAATCCCCTCACAGCAAGTATAGGGGTTTGTTGAACAAAGCAAAGGAATTTGAAAGTCCTGAACAAAATAGGGTCTTTCCATTTATAAAATTAGACATAATTTTAGAACAGCATTTTGATTTAGGAGCTGTGAAGAATTTCTGCATTAAAAATATATAAATCCAAATTTTGTGATGTGCAATTAATAATGACTTTGTCCAAACCCTCTCCAGCCTCCTTTGTAATTCTCTTAAGAAAGCATTAAATGAGGGCATTTTCACTTTAGTTGAAAATCAATGACACTTCAATGAAGCATGCATTTCCAAAATATTATGCAATGATAATATTGCATACATTTCTGCAGCTCAGTCAAGAGGCCAGAACTTCCTAAGTAATAATGCTGATTTAACACTTGAAACTAGAAAATCACAATCAACAGCTTCAAATTGTATAGGTGTCATTATTAGTCCCCCGGAAGTCTCAAACTAAACCCCTGGGGTACCCTATTTCAAAATGAAAAATGCAATGCTCAATCAATAGAAAGCAAAGCTGAATGATATTTAAGGTTTCTTTTTCTGGGATATTTTGTGAAAACATGACTTCTTTTTCAGCAGATTTTTTTTTTAATGAATGGGAGGAAAGAGAGCAAGAGGGCACTGAAGAGAAGCAAGAATCCAGAGCTTTATGTCTGACCATACCTCTGGGTGACCATAGAACCACAGCCAGGCACTTCCACCTGGCACAAGCATCTTGCTCCTGTTCCTGTTTAGTTTGTACCAGACTGCAACCTCTCTGTATCTCTGGCATCTCTTGATACCTTTAGGGATGGCTGAAATATGTTTCAGCTAAGGTCTTCAAAATAATGACTTGGGGTATACCTGTAGTGAACAAAAATATCCAAAAGGGAAAGAGAAAGTAATGTAAATACCAGAGTTAGAAACCCATGAATACCTCAATTCCATCACAGCCAAGAGAGAAACAGAAACTTCAGAAACTGAAGCCCGAAGTTTGTGTTCCATGACACCCCAAAATGAATACGCAAATCAGTTGCCATCAGTCGTTTTCTCTTCCAGCTCTTCCTTGTTGCCCACCAACTCTGTCCTATGGAAACATATGGACTAATGTCATTCCTTTGCTTCCATGAAGTGGCAGATTACCCAATGGCGAAAGCCAAATTTCTGTTAAGCATCTCATATTCTTTTAGGTAACATTAATATAATAAAAGCAGCACTCTGTGTGTGGGTGTGTGTGCACGCACACATGTGCTTGTTTTTAATAAAAGAAACTCACATGAAAAAGGCCAAAAAGGGATTCCTAATGAGAAAGGATGTGCCTGCTTTTGGAGAAATTAACTGCTCCAGTGAATTGCAAAGATAAAGCAGAAGAAATTATCCAATAATTTGTCGGATGTAATTAGAGATGGCCCGATCTGCTAAATTCTTATCCAGATCCAAATTATGGGGGCATCTGGAACTGGGATTATAGTTTTGGCTCATAGACTCTAGTCAGGCTAGTGTGAAGAGCAGGTAAAAGCTAAGGGACCCAGCTCCCTACCACAGCATACAAACCACTGCCATGGACTTTAAAGATGAGTTACTCAAATCCTATGGAAAAAGATTAGGAGCCAATTACTGTAAGTATCCTAAGTGAGATATTTTCCCTTTGGTCATAACACTGAAAACTATCCTATGACACTATTAATTAATTTCTTGCCTCCTGCAGTTGGAGAGTTGAGACACACAGATTTTCAAAACTAATTTTTACCACATACTCCTGAGAAGCTCTCATTTTTCCAAAAAAACCAGAACATTTCCATCCCCAACTTTACATTTTAAACCCTTTCTTTACCTATCAAAAAGGGGTAGTGACCTTCAGAGGAACCAAGAGAAGAAGTAGTGCAACCATGGCCAGTACTTGAAGCGTTTTGTGAATCCTCCTTACACATTTAGCAGTTAAAGAACAGGACTATGGGAAATAAATGAAGACTGTAGTATGGCATCTAAATGTGTGGAAATGTTGCATGATGATGACTAAACAACGTATTTCAGATCTAGGAGTCAGTCTGTGTCTGACTTTGAGGGCCATATACTGACCCTGCAGAGCAGAACGCATATGGGAGCACACCAGACCTCATTCCCTACCTCACATGCTCCATTGCAGAGAAAAGAAGGAATTGCACCCAGATCTCTTACCACTGAGCTGTGATGATGTAGCCAAAGCAAACTGCAGTGCAGGCACAGCTGATTATGACTGAGCCTGAATTTCTGCCTAACAGACCATAAACGTTTACCAGTAGGTTCTGCTCAGTCATACCCACAAGAGCTGACCATGTAGAGCAGTGCAAGTAACCTTCTCCTGATGTTTCTCATTGTTCCTAAGGCAGTAACTGGAAGGAACCAGAAGTGGAACCAGAAGATACTGCATGCAGATGACGTGTTAGGCAAGCAAAATACAGCAGCAGTGGAGGTGATGGCTGAGGCAAGTGTGAGTGGAGGAGCCCAGGAAACAGAAACCCCCACCAGTGCTCAGGTGGTGATTTGACAGAGGCTCTCAGGGGAATGGAAACACTCAGGTGACAGGTTCCCCCTCACTCTAACAGTAAAGAGAAGCAATGCTGGGAAAGATGATTTACAAGGTGGAGATTTATCAACAGGTGAGAAATACCAGTCCAGCAGTGCCAGCAAATTGATACTGACCTTCCAGGAAAACTGCTGCCCTCAACAAAGCATCTGGCCTGAGCCAGTCCCACACAAACAACAGAAGGTATAATTGCATTGCTGATTCTGGTTACCACAAGTTCAGAAAGAGTGAATAAAGCACACTATAAACATGAACATATTCCTGCTAATTAAGAAAAAAAACTAAAACAAAACCCAAAACAATTATCAAGCAAATGAAGGAAGCTAAAATCAGCCCAAACCCTATAAAACCAGCAGAAAAAAGCGGCTAAAAACATGACTAAAGCAGACCTCAAAGCACAGCAGCCATCTGTGCCAGCTAGGATCCAGTAATAATGCAACTCCTAATAGCAACATGAATAATAAAAGTAAAACTCTCATGAGTTGCTACTGTGTTTTGCAGCAACAATAATAGATGTTTCTCTGTGGTCTCTAGTCTTTATGTACGAATCATTATAACTGTGCTTAACATTTGCAAGGAGAATCCTCATTTTTAGATGAAACTTAATGGCATATTTGCATTCAGTGGGTGAAACCTAGCTCTGGGAGCAAAATGCTGTGCTCCAAGGATTTCCAGGAAGAATTCCCCT
Organism: Drymodes brunneopygia; assembly: GCA_013400955.1. Classification (NCBI taxonomy): domain Eukaryota; kingdom Metazoa; phylum Chordata; class Aves; order Passeriformes; family Petroicidae; genus Drymodes; species Drymodes brunneopygia. The sequence goes on along the minus strand of VZTZ01050175.1, from coordinate 84,538 downwards.
GTCCTGCAGTCGTGGGGCCCAAACTCCCACTGTTGTACCTTCTCTGTCAGGGTTTCAGATCACAGCTGTTTCTAAAAAGATACCAAGCTTAGAGATGGTGTGGGTGTACACAGCTTCTTTGCCCCACCAAAGGAAGAACATCTCTCTTTCCCTTTCTTTGCATTTCTGAATGCTCTTACTTTTTTTTGGTGAACTGAAAAGTTCAAGAAACAAGCAATTGCAGTGGAAGCAGCAGGACAGCTATTGCTTGTCAGGAGAGTTTCAGTGGCTTCTGGCCTTATTGATGGTAGTTGGAGCAAGAGGAGCAAAATGGAATGGCTGTCTCAGCTGGAGTCTCCTGAGAAGTTTGAGTTTTCAGAAGGATGATAAAAATTGGGTGAGAATTCAGAAAAAGAGCTACAGAAAATGCTTCAGAGTGTGAAAAATACTGCTCACTTAGAGAGAATTGCATCACTCATTTTTTCTTCTTAGCAGAGAAGAAGCCAAAGGACAAGTTCATTAGCAATACCTAGGGAAGATATGTGATACAGGAAGGCCTTTTAAATGTAGAGATAAAGGCACAGAAAAAAAATCAAGTCTCAGGAGGTGGAAGCTGGCAGTAGTCAAGACATCTCTGTGGTGTGTCTGCATTTTGAGCCTCATAGAAGTTTGTGAAAGTGGAAAGAGGAAATCCCATAGAAGGGCTTTGATAATGTAAAGGCTGACCAAGTCCAATGAAGGCTAAGCAGCATTTCAAAATGACCCAATCATGATAATATAATCAGAACTTTGTGAAACATGCATGACATTTATTCCAGGTCTTAATGAAGGAAGTGCTGCAAGAGATTGACTACTTAATCAGAAAGGTCTTTTCTACTATTTTTCTTTTCATCCTGTGAAAGGGATCTGTCACAGCACTGGTTTTCCCACCTCTGTCTGTGAGGAAGGAAGGGATGACAGAAAATACCCTTTTTCCAGGAAAGTAGAAATAGAAACTTTCAGCAAGGACATATGGTGGAGGAAGGAAAATAAAATCTATAATGAAGATCACAACTATTCAAGAGAAAAAGATCTTGCATGTTGGTCGATTATGGATTTTTAAAACTGTCTTCAGCTCTCTGTGTTTCTGCAGACAGAAGCTCTCTTAAACAAATCTCATGTTTGACATCTATAATATGTTTTAACTCGTGACTCTTTTGAGAAGGCAGATGTCTGGGCCTGTTTAGTGCAGAAGAGAGCTTCTCTTCTGCATGCAGTTTCTACCTAGACCCACCCCGTGGAACAAGTATTGTTAATGAGGCCACAACTTCCAAACAGAGATTGTCCAAAAATTACTTCCTTGTGCCCCTGTTATGTCTGTTCCCAGCTGGGGAGTCTTTCAGCAGACACACTGTGCCTTCACGATTCTCTGCTAGGTGAATTTTCTGCCACCATGTTAAGCATTGTGCAATGTCCCCTGTGTAACATTGACTGAAATGTAGAAATGATCAAGTCATCTGAAAGGATATGGGGAGGTTTTAATTTCCTGAAATAGACCTGCTGTTCAGGCAGTATTGCCTTCTCTGTAATAGGAAGTTCAGGAATATCAATTTCTAAATTTGTCTATTCAAATTAGCCCATTACCATTAATGCCAACTCCTTTGAAAAACCGTGAGTCAGGCCCCCCCAAAACCATGAGAATTTAATGGTGTAGAAACATTGTCCCTTTTTCTTTGTCATCTGATTTTCTAAGCTATTTGGAGACAAGTTTTCAAGTTCTTCTTTGCAAAGGTAAGATTAGAAATTTATTTCTTTTCCCCTCTCTGTGAGAAGAAAGGTTTTCTTGTTATTGTATGAGTTCAGGAGCTGAGCCAATGTAAAACTGCAGGAGCTGACAACACCACCTGATGTTTTTTTCAGGTGTTTCTGTCACTAAGAGATGCTGCATACCATCATGACCAAGTTAAATTGGTTAGACCTGTCCAAGTACTTGTGCACAGACGCTTAAGTGCACAGTCATCAGCTCATTTAAAAATAGAGCTGGAAAAAGCTTCCTCTGGTCCTCCCCTTTGGTTATGGGTGAGATCTGTTAAATCTGTGCCATTGTCGCTCAGCCTGTTCTTAAAGGTCCCCGAGAGTGGAGCTCAGTCATCTCCTCACTGCCTTACATTTAGAAAATCATTCCTAAATTGTAACTTGAGTTTTCAGTGTTGTAATTTACGATCATCTCTTCCTAGCCTGTGAGATATCATGGAGAATTTATTGTTCCATTCCACTGTGCAACAGCCTTGTCAGGTCTCCTGACAGTTTTTCTTAAGTTTAATAATGCAGGCCTTCAATCTTTTCTGTTAGATCGTGTTTCCTAGGGCTCTGCTCATTCTGAATGCTCTGCTCTGGACACCTCTTCAAGTCTCTCTTGCAGAAGCACATCACCCAAATCTGGATGTGTTATTCTAACTAAGCCTAACTAGTATGAGGCATGCAGGAAGAATCATTCCATATCCCATACTGTTAAACTTTGGTTTATGTGTCCTAATGTGACATTAACCCTATCATACCAGCTTGGTATTGCTATCCATGTTCACCTTATAACCCTCTATGCCCTCAGTTCCTGAATTGATCAGCTGCTCAGATTCTTGTATAATGCAGCTGCTCATTCAGACTTGTCATCAATGCTTCCCACTTACCAAACAACACCATATATTTTTCAGACTATTTCTTCAGTTCATGGAAACCATCTTGATCTCTAATTCTGTCCTTAAATGTGGGTGCAATCCTTCCCAGCTTTGCACCAGCTGCAGATTTAATAAACATATTTTCTATTCCATTGTTGGAATTGTTAGTGACAATGGACAAAATCCAGAATAGACTGTTGCAGAACAACATCCAAGAACTACTTTCTGGATAAAGTTCTCTAACCCAAGTTTTCATTCATGACGTCATAGTTTCATTTAGACTCTTAAGCAAAGTGACAACAAAAGCCTTTCTAAATCAAAACTTGCCCACTCCTATTTTTTTCCATATGCACCACAAAAAGCACTTTTCAGATTAATGAGCTAATCCTGTTTTAAGAATGTAGGCCACCACCTTATCTATTTTCAAATTTTAATAAATATTTATGGCCATCTGTAATTATCTTCAGAAGATTTCCATGTATTTCCACAGAAAATACCTTTGCTGCATCCCAAATACATGTGGCTGGATATTACTGCTGCCAGTCTCTTCTCTAGCACCTAGTTCTAAGAAAACCCCAGGAAATAATGTGAGCTACCTTAGCCTTTTCTCTCTTTATAGCTCCTACCAGAATCTCTACAAGTAAGGCCATAAACATTCTCTTCAATATTTCAAATCCATTTAAAGGAGGTAAGCAAATCTAACTCTGGAGCATAATATTGCACAACTGATTAGAGCAGTCACAGATGAGCAGTATATTTAGAACAGCAAACTAACATTTGAATATGGCTTTTCAACAATGCTGTCAATCAATTAAAAACAATTGTTATATTTAAGAGTCTCTTAGGCTCTTATTCCTTTAGAGAATATCCTTGTTGAAGTATTCTTCTTGAAAATTTTATTTAGCTTTGCTTGCATAATATTGCATAGACTCTCACATTTCTTGAACTGATCCATGATTTCATGTGTAGCCTCTATGCCCTGCTGCTGGCTTTGTGCAGCAGTTGGTAACATCATGAGGCTCTATGCAAGTATGAAGTCCTGGCTGGCCATTTCAGTATAGGTTCAGGGATTCTTTTTGTAACCCCTTGATTAATTTGCTTGTAGATCTGCTACAGGGAATGATCTGTAGTCCATCACTTGGGCAGACTGTTCATTTTGTGGGAACCACATTGAGGCAGTCCAGCAGAATATCATGTTAAAGACATTCTATAGTGAGGGCTTGTAATTTGTACACAAGTCTGGAGAAGAGCACTGAATTAAGAAAATTTAATTTTGACAGTCCTGATATATAGTCTATTTTGGTTAACCAAAAGGAACACATACATTTTCTACATTAGAGAAATTTCCATTATTTTTCTCTCAGCCATGAAAATCGATTTTGATGTGATTACTCTCAGAGGCTGCTTGATGTGCTTCTGCCAGTACAAAATGGATAGAAACTGTGGGTGGTGTTGAATTGAGGATACTGTGGTTAGCTAAACCCTGTCACAAACTGAAAATGCTAGGATTAAAACACATGCCATTAAGATATTGAGCAGGAGAATGGGCCTTAGGAAAAATGGTGATTACAATAATTTGATATTGAAGATTGCAAAAGATGCAAAAAGCTTTCATCATATTCTGTTTACCGTAATCAGTGACATTTGTTTAACTGGAAGGAGATCACCAAAACTCATCAGATGAAAGCAGCCCTTAACATTAAGCAAGAGGGCTGTGCCTAAATACAGGTGGATATATGTAAGAAGGTGAGCCATGGTATTTGGAACAGTACAAAACAATGAAGATTTTATTCTGTTCACATTGATTACATTGGGCTCATAGGTGGTTTCACAGACACTACTTCCCTTTCTGAAATCAGAATTTTTCCCCATATTTCCATATTTCAGATAAAGTGACATTTTTTAATGAAATGTTTACTGTTAGCCTACTAATTAGGAAGATCCTCTTTTGCCTTGAGAATTTTCATTGCTTCAAAAGAAGCCCCCAACCAGACAACTAAGAAGAAATACAAAGAAAAGAAATGAGTAATAGGTGAGTATCCTAAAGCCTGAGGTTTGAAATTATCTAATCATCCAGATGTGTGGATCCTCTTCTGAAAAATGTTTAAACTTGGCAAGACTGGAACTTGCTAGCTACTGAGACTCAGTGGTTGTAAGCAGTTCGATGGTGCTTTCCTCTAACTGGTTTATTGGATACTTTGCTTATGGATCAGTAACAACAGAAAAAATAAACATCATATATTTCCAATTAGGTTACATAACCAGATTTTTCTCACAGCTGCATAGGAAACATCTATCATCTGAAAGATTTTTCAGCAGTTTCTAAGTTATGTCTTGCGAGCAGAGGATTTGGAAAAGGACAATAATGAAAGTTCCCTGATTTTTTGCTATGTCAGAAATATTGTGGTGATTGTCTTCTGTTCTCTCTGTTCAAGGTGACAACATTAACTATGGAGCTATTAGAAAGTGTATTTTTAAGTCTTTATCTCACATTTTTACAAGTGTCAAAAATAATCTGTTTCAGTGTGGATTTTAAATGTAAGAATAAAGTGGGTTTGAATTCTTTAATTCTCAGTATTCTAATGGAGTTAAAGATGCAATCAATAGGATTATATATGTAATAAATTAATTCCTATGGAAATGCTATAATTTGTACACAGTTAAATAACAATTTTTATCCATCTTAGTTACTATCTACCTTGAAGAACTGAGAAGAGAATTATGGTCTGGATTGAGCAAAACTTCAGGCATATGTCAAGCTTACAGTTCCCACTGGCAGTAAAGTCTAGCACACTAATTAATGTTTTCCTGGTTGTAGTCTCTAACCTCTCTGAACCTCACTTTTCACCACACAAATAATAGTTCTCATCCCAGAATATTGTGTGAGATATACCATTTAATTTTGAAAAAACTGTTCAGATACAACAGTTCTGGAAGGGGAAAATGTACATGCAAATAGTTCTCTCTGCCAGTAGTAATCACTGTTCCTTTACATTTCACTAGGTACTTAAATATTTGTGTTTTGCCGTCTATCTTTTATCATCTGTCTTCTCCAGTTCATAGTCACTGTTTCCCCAATAGTCATGAAATACAAATTTGAAACTTGGATCCCACTATGTGTAGCTTTCACTATTTTCAAAGGGTAGTGATCAGTACTACTCACAGCTCAGGGTAAAGGAAGCAGAGTGTACCCTTTCTGTAGAGTAATAATTACATGTATCTTGTCACAATAATTGGTGAAACTGAGTATGCTAATACTTTTCTTTTAACATAAAGCAGTGAAAAGTTAGGACCTGGTTTTCTTTCCCAAATATCTTCCAGTCCTCATGCTGATTTAATAGTTTTTCTAAACAGTAGGAAATACAGAATCTAAACCAATTAGACGATTTAAGAGCACCAGTGTCCCATCCACAGGTGCTTGAGGGCATATGTGCCTACAATTTTGAAATAATTGGTAATGTGAGATTCGAGATTTTGCAAACTTCACTGGGAGCTGAGGACCATCTAACTTCCTTTCAGCTGTGTAAATATTGAAGTCTGGTTTCATATTGTCATCTGCATGACATCAGTGTTAATGAGGAGACATTCGTAAACATCATCAGAGAGTGACAATCCACTTACTCCAGTCTCCTCTTCTACAATGGGTGAACTGTTTGTTGGAGGTATTTGTTGCTCTTGACTGACTATAGAGGAAACACAGGCAGCTATTTAAGGCTAGATTAAATGACAAGATTAAACTGTCCTTTCAAGAGCTAAAATTAGGGGGTGAATGACATTTCTACATTCTTAAAAACAAACTGAGCTTTGAATGTCTTGGTTTTCTGAAAATGGAATATCATTACTTTTGAAATTGTAATTCTCTTTATGCTTTTGGAGTGTGAATGATGGAAAAGTATTAGACAGTGGTTATATCTTAATAAAAAGTGCTTAACAAGCAAGAAGTACTTATATAGTATCCTATTAATCTAAATTAAACCCAGTTATTCTTACATGGTATATTCCATCCTTAATGTGTTCACATTTCTTCCTTTGCTGTTATACTGAAATATGTGTATGCACCAAGAGAAAATGACTTCCATGGGGTTTCATTTTAAAACTGGACATGCAAATCCTATTATTAGGTCAAATTTTGAAGTCCTTAATAAGTATTTTCTAAGTCATCACCCTATCAAGATTTCTGCAAGCCCCTTTTTACTTTTAATTGTTTGATCTGTGGGTAATGTAAGTTTCATATCTAATTTTTCTGGTATGCAAATGTATCTCTTAATATAAAGTTTTATTTGCAATGCAATTTAGGCTGCTTAGGGGTATTTTATTTTTATTTTGTTTTGCTTGCTCTCTATGGGTCTGCAGATATAAATACACTGCTTTACTGTGCAATTTCCCCCTCTGGCTTTGTGATAACTATAATCCAGCGACTGCCTTTTTTTTTCTTTTTCCCTGGAAAATGTCCTTGATCTGTAAGGATGGGCTCAAGTAATTTGTGAATTGTAGGTAATTCTTCATCTTGGGAATTGAACAAGGAAATCTTGAATTATAATATCTTTACATACTTTCCACTGATATGTCCCTTGTACCCATATCAGGTTGCACACATTCCCAGACCTGGGAAGGTATGGGTGAGTTTAATACAGTTCTGGTTCTTTACCATGATCCCCCTCTAGTTATCTTCTACCTTAGTATGGTCCACAGTATTGAATAAGAGAAGAGAGAACTCTATTTCCTAATTTCGTATTCCCAGCTACCGCCTCCAGTTCACTGGAGCTTTACCCTGGTTGCTTTTTGGTGAAGGGAGCAGCAAGGGATGTGGAGTTTGAGAGGTGCTTTCTCAGACCTTTACTGTTTTTATATGTGCTCTACCTACCTGTCTCACTGCTCTGGCTTTTGTTCTTTCATATTATAATGAAGTTGACATAGTAAATCTGTAATTAATGTGAGTCTTTCTCTCTCTCCTCCACCATTTCTCTAGTGACCCTAATCGCTGAGAAGTGGAAAGAGGTTTTGTGTGAAAAATGAGGAGTTCAGATCAATCTCTACTATGTTTACATTTCTGGCAGTATATTCAAGAATAGTTTATCGGAGATGTACTCTCCTGACTGTTTTTTTTCTAAAGGTGCCAGAAAAGTCTATCCTTTCTTTCACTTCCAAATGCTGTGTTTTGTCACATGCCACCTTCCTGCTCACTGTCTGGGCTCCTGACATGGCTGTATGCAAATGCATAATGAGGAAATTCAAGCCAATGACTTGAACAGGCCAAGTCCCTAGTAATCTTACCTTATCCCGGATCTCCGTTTTTACTTTCCATGCATCTTTTCCTCCCTACCATTCACTTAATATTTTCACCTTAATGCTTCCTTTGTCTCCTTTACCTCTCTGATTGCTTCTGTCATGTTTTATTCATTTGCTTTCTTGGTGTTTCTTTCAATCTTCTTTTAAAATACACTTCTCCTTCCTGTCTTTTCCCACATAGTTACTAATTCCCATAACAGTGATCTAGTATCCCTGACACAGCAGGATTTGATGTGGTGAAAACCCAACATAGGAGCCACTAGCCTTCTCTGTCCTTCACTGAGTGAGCCCATGTCATCTCCTTCAATGTCACAGTATGAGGGAGAATGACTTACTACTTTGCTTTAGATTAGCCCGTTGGCAATCCTCATTCATGCTATGGACAGATGCAGATAAGGAAAGACTAAAGTTTGCACTGAGATTACAACAGCCTGGCACTTAGGTGCTCAGCATCCATCCAGTTTCTCTACAGTCTCATTGGAGAGCACACAAGACCCAAACAGAAAAAGAATTCACAAAACATTCTACAAAACAGAAAACCTAGTCTGTGTGTTTGCGACCATGTGGAGAAGACACTTGGGATATGTTTTATTAAATGTTTTAAAACATCCAATACCTTTGTGCTTCTATCTGTGAATGCTCTTTCATACTGGATATTCATTCATTTTATTAGAACTATTATTTTGGGCAAAATTCCAGAGTCCTGAGTTGAAGTCAATGAGAGGTTAATTTGACTAGAGACCAAATGAAAATTGAGAAGGTGTTTATCTTTTGCACAGTGATAGTACCTTGCCTAGAATTCTGACCTTGCAATGTCCAAGATATGCAGCCCCGAAATAGCATCCAGGAGGAGATTTGGTCAGGTTGCAACTGAAAGCAGATGGCATATATAACAGAAATCATTGAAAACTAAAAGCCCTGCTGAGAGCGATACATGACATTCTGAAGGAAATCTGTCTTTGACACCTTTTATTATCATTTAAAAAAATTAAGATCTCTTTTATGAATTGGGAAAAAGCACACACCAGATCCTGCTGGTCCCTGCTCTGCCTTTGGACTGCAGAGCAAAGCAGGAGCTATGCTGCCAGCTCCTGTATATAACACATCTTGTATGGCCACCTCATTCCATTATTGCTACATGAAGGGGAAGATCAGCTCCTGTGCAATTCCCAAGCTGAAAGAAGTCTGCTTGGAAAAAAGGGTACCCCAAGAAAAGAGAGATGGTGTCCAAGAGATGATTAGCCAATCCTTCCTTTTCTTGTAAGGGTTAAGCCAAGTGCTGAGCCTGCTATGCACTCCAGCCTACAGGACACTGTCTGCCTTTCTTTCTTCCACAGGTAGAAGATTTTACTTTTTCCAGTGGTGTAAACAGTAAACATCACTAATTTTTGACAAGTCCTAGAAACTACATAAAGGAATGAGAAACCCAGCCTTGTCTCCAACAATCCTAAGCAGTGTGACTTGCTTCATTTTTTGCCTGTTCATATAGTAAGGAAAAAGGGTGCATTAATCTTGATTTGATAACTATGCCAGCAACCTATTTTAATGAACATATTTAAGTGATGTATGGTATATGATGATGTTTCTTTTTCAAGACAATATTTATGAATGCAGTTCTGTAAGCAGAAAAGATTCAGAGACTTTGTAAAATGTTAGTTCCTCAAATGTAAATATTAAGCTATGATAACTGCATGAAGCTAATCAACCCAAGCATTCTGTCAAAGCTCACATGATGGGCTCGCTCATCCTTGACAGCCTAATTGACACTATTATTCTCATGAGAAGAGTAACTTTTACACTAATGTACTGTACATACAAATGCAAAGAATTTATATACACCAGTTACCTTTCACTGAGATGTTTTAGTAATAATATTTGGCTGGTGTAACAATGTTTTTCATCATTTTAGATTTTATGGGCAGCCAGAAGGGATGCATACTGTGCTTCCATCCAGTAAAGCAGTAGTACTGTGGAAAAGTAGAGAATGGAAATTAATTAAAACTTGTACCATGATGCATTTGTCCAAGGGGATGGAGTTACAGTTGCAGCCTTAACTGTGACATTTCCTAACTTTGGAAGACCTGAATTTGCAAACTTAGTCATGTTCTTTTCCTGTTGCTTTAGTGAACATCCATATTTGGGAGGGATTAATTCATGAGTTATAAGGCAAATATGCAATAAATGTCTGCATTCCATTTTGAAGTTCACTTTAAAATACTAAAATATCAAAGTGCCACTCTAAAATTTTTTTAAGAGCTAACCCTGCCATGCCCACGTTGTGCTGTATTTTCCCTTGCAGGATGGTGACAGAGCATCAGACCTGTAAAAGAGCAGAACAGAGTCAAGTACAGCTATGACCTTTCCTGAAGATGTCTGCTCAATGGTAAGAAGCTTTCTGTTTTTATAAAACTGATCATGTAATTGTAAGAGTAGATCATTCTAGTGCATTGTACATTAGTTTGCAGGGAAATTAAATTCTTTCTTTTTCAATCAGAATCTTTATATTTCAAATGTGATGATGACTAATGAGAATTTTGGAAAATTTTGCAGATGAAACAGATTTTGGTTATGTTGATAAAGAGTGTTCACAACATATTTTTCTGTTCATTTGGAGTCCCCTAGGACTTATAAAAACAGACTGCATATTACAGTGTCTGTTAATGCTATGGGTTATGTATAGAATATCTAAATCTTAGGTCTTACAGCATCTCCTTGAAAAATATCAATTCCTTGAACAGAAGTTGTTATGGTATGTTTTTGTACAAGAAAGCACAAATATGGCCACAGAAAATTCAGAATTTTACTCTAGTACGAGCATAAACAATAATGTCAACAATGTCATTTAACCCCAGTTTCTTTATCTTTATACAATGCATTGTCCCCATCTAACCAGGACATCTGAAAGAAAAGAAAGAAAAAAAAACCCCACCAAAATGTACAGAAAGCTGGGATCTATCAAGAGTATTTTGTGTTACGTGGGGTATTTTTTTCTGTTGCTTGACAAAGAGACCAATCCAAATGTTTTGTTTAAGAAGCTACTCAGGAAAGACAAAATATTGGCTTGGGTAAAAAGAATCCCAGCAATCACGGAAAAACCCCAGCTGGTGCATAGCTGTGTGGCAGCAATGCCTGGCGTCACAGAGCTGTGAGCAGCAGCGATTGAAAGTTCGCCTCTAGCCTCATAGTCCCACCTGTCCTGCAATCAGAATTCATCTAATGCCACAGGGAGGTGGGTCAGAGAGCCACTGAAAATCAGAAAAACAAGCTACTGCTAAAAATCAGAAAATAAGACTAAATCAGAAAATAAGTTACTGTTAGTTCAGCTCTGTGAACCATCTCGGTAAAGGATCAGACAGGCACCAGGGCTGGTGCAAAGAACCAGGAAACTGAGCTGGGAATGAGGAGTGACTGAAGAGGCATCAACTTACTCCAGCTAATGCTGGTGTGGTATTGCACTTCAACTTGCTAAGAAAAAAAAACAGAGATCAGCTTTTTATTTTCAGCAGCAAAGGGTTTTCTGCGACTTCAGAAGAAGCACTGAATCAGAGTTCTTTTTCAGCATCAGCAAGAACACAATGCCACGTTTGGATATGATTGGGGGTTGGGAGGAGAGGTTATCTATAGCTCTAATACCTTTTCCTAGCTACAGTACGAGTGCTGGCAAACAAATTATGTTCGGTTTTGAGGAGGATCACAAGGACTTTGTGTGTGCAGCAGCCCTGCCCATGGGGCTGTCAGCTAGCATGGGAAATCAGCACAGACCTGGCTCCAAGGGCTCTGGCTTCTCCAGAAAGCTGACATGAGTGTCTCCTTGCCTCTCTCCTTGGCCAGAAAAAGAGGTGACCACATAGCCCTGTTACCTGTGAGGGGCCTAGTGAAAGACTACAGAAGGACTCAAAGAGTTATAAACTCCATCTTCCTAAATTTACACCACTTATAGAAGTGCAAGCAAATATGGCTGGCAACAAGACCTTTCTTCTGAGAGTGTCTTTTGGAGGGAGGTTATATTTCACTCACTCTTACATTTAAAACATTGCCATTTCTATTTTGATTTCCTGTCTCCTTTTTCTCCTTTTCCTATTTCTCCTGCCATCTTTCAAAAATATAGAATAAGCATACAGTCTAATGGTGATTTAGAAGAGTTAAATAGACTGTACAAAGTTAGGAAAATATAACCTTCTGTCACAATAGTTTTAATTATTAGCCACAGAAATATTTGTTTTCAGAAAAAAACTTTTCTTACAAAAATAAATGAAGATTTTTTAATTGCAAACAGAAATACATCAATATTGGGTTAGTTATCACTATTATTTTTATTTAATAGTACATTTTCATTGTTCAGTAGTATTTCCTGTAATTTTGAGGAGCTTATAAGTTTAGTTATATAGAAATTATATATTATATAGAAGTTACAGAGAGAAGATACATGTCTGTTGATTTCAAGTGGGTCCTTTTTTTCCTTTTGCATGCTTACACAAGGTGCATAGTAATGCATTGGGTTTTTTCATTACCAAACAGCTGCATTTGCGTTCATTTGGTTGCAAAGCTGTTTACTTTTCAAATTACTTTATTAATTGAAAAACTAGTAAATATTGGTAATGTCTCCTCCTACTGTAATTGCCACCACATTTTTATCCACATTCCCCTTGCATTTGTTGCATATCAAGCCTGTTTTACTACTTCAGTAGAGAGGGAACAAGATATGATAGAGAGGCAATAAGATGATAAAACAGTATTAGTTAGCTTCAACTAATCCTTGGATCTCAAATTCTGACAGAAATATTAATGACCTGAGACCTTGACAATGTTGTCAGATAGGACTGCCTTACTCCCATGAGGACAATCAGATCAAGAGAAGTTACACTATGACTCTGATTTAAACAGGCTTCGTCTGACAAATCTAGTCTGGATCCTATCAGTGTGACAGAGCTAAAATAATACACAAGGCACTCGTTTCCTAACCATGTTCTTTAATTCATTAATCTCTAGGTTGCATTTTCCACCAACCCCGAATTTGAAACTTTTTCTTTTTTTTTTTTAAATAATAGAGAGCCCTGATGCACAAGACACATTTTTTTATTTAGTGGAATAAATGCATCTGAAATGCTGAATGAAGTACAAACCCCATTCTGCAAGCCCTCAATTCTTACCAGAAGCTCTGCTTGGAGGGCTTGCAGGATCAGTTCAGAGAATATATGAGGAAGATAAGAAGGAAAAAAAGAAGAGAAAAAGAGAGAGAGATTGAAAGGGATTTTGTGGAGACAGAGATATATTAAACTAGACTGTGCTTTCTATTTTCAGTAGTCTAACAAAAGTTCATCTCTGACTTCAGAAAAAGGATTCAAAAGAAAACATGCAGCCAGGATTAGTGTTTGCTAGCATGCCTCACTATTAAATTTGGTTAATGTGCTGTTTCAAAAAGCTCAGAGAAAATTTTTTGGAATAAAAGAATAGGCCTTGTTTCTTCCACTCTCCCTCTCCCTTGTCTTTTCCACGAATATACACCTGCATGTTCACATAACCAAACAGATTCCACAGTGGCTAGGTGGGAACAATGTTAACCACAATACATTTTGGTCTACCTAATGAGTCTGTTTCTTCTTAAACATTACTAAGCTGACTAGTAACCTGTTAAAACTTAAAACTTCTTTGTGAAAGGAAAAAAAAAAAGAAACAAAACAAACAGTCTTTATAAATAAATTAAAATTCTAACTAAAAAGCTAATTATAAGGGTATTTGTTTTGTTTGAGGTAAGGCACATCTATTATCATAAAGATAATTAACTCAGTCTGACAGATCTAATAAAAGGACAAGTTTAGCATTGGCTTAGCCAGAAGCCCAAGGCAAGCAATTTTTATAATTACTAGTTATTGTAACTGGGCTCAGAGAAAATGGTCTGTGATATTTAAACAGTAATGTTAATTTGCATTTAGACCCATTTTTTTCCTCTTTCCCAGGCAAGATCTATTTAGCTGGAATGAGTAAAATAAACTTGAATAACTTAGAAAAAAAAAAAAAAAGGCTCTCTCCTTACAAAAAAACTTGGTCTTTTTATGGTCGGATAATTAATATCCTCACAAGGTAAGTGTTCTGGTAATCACAAAACAATTAAATGGCTTAATATAGTTTTAACACACAAAAAATGTTGAGTTTTTGGACCAAAATGATGCCTGCTGACTGCATTTATTCAGGGCAACTGCATCTTAATGTACAGATCTGCTATAAGTGCCTCCACTGCCCATGCCCTCAATGTGCCCCTGCTGTTGAGCTGGTGAAGAAAGGGCAGGAGAGGGGGGAGGAAAGCCCTCGGCTGCTGTAAGGAAGTGGTTCCCATTCACAACAAGAAAGGGAACAAAATAATGTTCAGGAATATATGCATAAGAAGCAAATTGCTCCTGCTGGCGTGGTGTAGTAGCCCTTTAACTAATGCTTACCTTGACATTTCGCAACACATTCTCTGCAAGAAAAACAAATCAACATTTTAAAAGGAGAAAGTTATTTTTTAAGTGCTTCTGTAATGAAGGTTTTAGAAATAAGTAATAACTAGAGTGAGAAAATCATTGGTGATATACTACAAAAAAAGCACTTAAAGTACTTGCCATTCAAGTATGAATTTCATTATGTACCACAGGCAGGTGATGTCAACCTCAGTGCATTTTGCCAGTGTAGGACCATATCTAAGGAGAACATTAAAGTCACATAAGCCTAAGCTCCCCAATTTTCAAAGTGCTGTGGGCCTGATATATAGATGCTGTAAACTGCCCTAAATCCTTTGAAGACAGAGTCCTACAGCATCACATGAGTTTCACATGAAAAAGAGAGCAAAGGAAGCATGAAGTCTTTGTTCCCAAGTGGGTGGAAAAGACAAATCTGAGACACTCATGGATCAAAGGGACCAGACTGATGCATGTTGGAGCACAGAAACAAGCAGCCCCTGTTTGCTGCCTCGCTGCCCTCCTTCAGTCCCAGCCTGACAGCAAGAGTTACAGCCCAGATGCACACCCAGGCTGCAGAACTGGGCTGCACTACCCCACCCATTAGTTCACATATTTTTTTGTGGCAACATATTTTGTCCTGATTTTGGATCCGAAGAATTTGTCTTATTATTCATCTATTCCATTTTTAATCAGGGATTTTGTTTTGTCATCAGCCCTGCTACCTTTGTTTGCCAGTCATCCCATCAGGTGGGATGGGTGGTTCCCTGTTCCTACTGTGTGCTATCCACGTAATGCTGAGGGTGGAGGCATTGCTTGCTTGCCCTTTTCCTGTCTGCTTTTCTGAGACTGAAGATACTACCTTAGTTTTTTCTGCTTCACTCTTAAAGGGTTTGATGTGTTTTTAAACAGCTTGGCCAAGGTATTTATTTTAATGGGAGGCTAAATTTAGGATCATAAATGCCTATTTGAACTCTAAAATTAGCATACACTCTATCTTATGTTTGGCTATTGGCCGTGTATTAATAATTCCATTTTTGTCTTCAGTAAAATGCACTTTTTCACAAGATACAAAAAATTAGATTCTTATCTATTTTGACTGAAGATTTTGATGATTTTTAAAAAAATTTTTTCCGCCTTCTTGTGCTTTGAGGATTTATGAATTTATTTATTCAGAAGGTCCCCTACCCACTAAAATCCCAATGTGACTTTGCATATCTGAGTAGTTCTACTAATATCATCAAGATTACTCACCATCTGAGAAGCTTTATGTGTACTTTTCTGAAGGAGAGCTCAAGGGTCTGATCTGTGATGATCAAGCACTCTCTGGGTTACTGACTAAACATCACCTGCAAGGATTTGGTCCTTTTCAGAGTCATGACCCACGAAGACCAGCAAATATTCATCTCCAACTAATGTGGAAGAGGGAAGGCTCATGGCTGAGGACTGAGCCTACTAACTGTAACCTAAAATGCCATCTCTGAGCTGCTAAATGCTTATAGATATTGAATTTATTTCATCAGTTCCAGAAAAACATTACCACCTCTGCAACACAGAAACAGGCTGACAAAACTTTGCTTTTTTCATCTGATTATGAACCTTGAAGCCAGAAGACAGGCAGAACCTTGTTGGGGATTTTGAAATTAAGACTGTGAAAAAATCCTTTTTCTGAATTTTTGTATGCATTAAAAACCTAACAGCATGATATTTTGTGGTCCCCATCTACCCTGAGATTTGGAGATTTTTAAGCTGCTTCCCCTAGAACTCTAGGATTTCTGCCACTATTTCTGAATGTGCTCAAAGGTGATACTAAGTTTTCTTGGTGAAGGAAATTGTTGGTGGCAATTCTATGGCTTCCACTTACTGCTATAATTTTTAAAAAATGTTGAGGGCAATTCTCATTGTATTTTAAGAATTTAAAGTGGGTCAGCTTTTGGCCTACATGGATTGATTGAGCCCTTTAAATAGGCTCTAGCTGTAGCACGTTATTAATCACTGTAGCAGATGAAAAAAATACATTGTTTCCTTGCTGAGAATAGCATGTTTTCCTTTCTTATGAATTGATCCCTGAAAGGTTCCTCACGGGAATATGTTTATTCTTTCTTTCTTTGCTTCTTTCTTTCCTTCTAAGGCAAAATGGCTTTAAACTACAGATGTGCTAATCTGTAGGAAACTCCAGAACTCATTGATCCATGGGCAGCATAGGTATTAATCTACCTGGGCTGGGAGACGAAAAGAATGAACGATTAATTAAATAGCCTTGAGGTTATTTTTCAAAACAGCATTGTAAGCAGTGATGGGCAAACCTCAAAAGGTTTTTGTACTGGCTTCAGTTCAGATCAACTTCCTAAATTTCATAGACTGACCTGCTCATTGGAAGCATACATAAGAGGGAAAAATACTTAGAGACAATATTTTAAGTTAGACCAATGAGGTCAGTAATAAAAAAAGAGAAAATATTTAGAAAATGAATTTTAGTCTTGTGCCTGAGACTTAATACATATTCCAAACACATTTAAATGTATCTGTAAGAGAAGGAATGGGTGTTTGGACAGTTTTCCAAATATTCTTCAATGAAAAATGCAAAATTTATTATTAAATGTTATTGTTTTCAAAATTACTACTTAGTGTTTTGCAAAATTGGTAACAATGTCAATAAAATACTTTTTTTTATTCTTCTCACAGCTTTTACTTCTTGTTGCTTTCAGTAAATGAAAAGACCTTCGTAAACTGACACGCATGATGATACTGGCAAATCCCTCAGGATCATTTCTTTTGTGACACCAACAAAATAGAAGTGTGGAGAGATAGCTGAGTATAGATTTTGTACATCAGCTTCCATGATACATAAATCGACCCATAAACTGTATATATTCATGTATCATTCCCCCCTTTGTTCTTTCCTTATTGTATATTTTGCCAGTAAAACTGCTGGATGACACAAACTTTTCTACCAGGCTTTAAGCTGAGCAAGAGCATGGTAAAACCATCCTACAATGCAGAGCTCCATTAATTTATGTTGCCTCTACCAGAGGCTTGTCACTGTGTTAGCAGCACCTATGTCTATCTATTCCATTGCTTTTGATCATCTCAAAGGGCAGGAAGGAGCAAGAGAATGCACAAAAATTTGTCTTTTCGAGTTTATCATGAAGACATAAACTCATATTTAAAGCTGTTGGAGGCTGCCTATTATTGTACTATCAAGTAATGGAGCTCCTTCCTGTGAAGTGCTTCTGGATGTGACAGCACGAGCAATAATGTGACATTACTTGAGTAAATGGGTGGATAAAAGAATTGCAATGATTTCTGTCAGGGCTTTTAGGGTGGCCTGCATGCACTTTGGTCATGCAGTTTCTGCTGCAGCTTGGCACTGTTCTAGCTCCAACATTAATAGATCCCTCTAAGATCTAACAGCCAGATGGTCAGCAGTTGTGAACTACTTACTGAACCACTCTTGAAGGTATGCCAGGATAATTGTATACACATATTCTTTCTGCAAGTCTGTGCTATAAGGTCATAGGAAGAACAAGGTCAGAAGTAATGTGACTCGTTTTTGGGGATGTGTGCTGGCCTAACTGGCCACACACAGTTGCTGAGCAGCAAACAGAAGAGGTGGAGATAATAACTCATAACAAGTCAGCTATTAATTGAATTTTTGTGTCTTCCTATGTTTGCAAATTGTCCATGAACAGACCCTGATTTTCCGGAATGCATTTGTTACTCGGAGTTATTTGCTGACACAGGAAACAGAAACCACAGAAATGCTGGCTGGGGCTTACCCTTATTTCTTAAAGGCTAAGCAGAATAACCAACAACTAGGCACTTACCAAGGGGCCTGGTGAAAGAAAAATGGAGTGTAAAGTCAAAATATAGGAAGCCGAAAGATAGAGATAACCATCATAAAAGAGTTTGCAGCCTTTTGACCTCAGCAATATTACCAGCTACATGCCATAACTTGATCTTTGGCATTAAACACTCTGCTGAGTAGGTGTTTGCTGTATTACCATCTTCCTGGATGTTTTTCTTCAGCTGTTTTAACCCTTGGGCTGCTGCCATGCTCCTCCTACATCTCTTCCTCTTGACACACATTCTCAGATCTTAAGGTAAATTTTTGGTTACAAAACCTCCTGAAAGGAACTTGAAGCTTCTTCCCAGACATTTTATGAATAATTTGAAGATAAAGGTATGCTTGTAAGTGTATTTGTTCAACCATTTTTATCAACTATTTTCATCCACAGTATGATTTTTGCCTGCATCTGCTGCTTTTATCTCAGAACACGCATATGTACAGTTATGTCCTAAAGCACTTACAGTCTGAAGACAGAAGAGGATGGAAGACAACAGGGAACATAACTTCTGTACTTCCTTTTTGGCATGCCTGTGGTTCACCTCAGAACTTCAAGCCTTTGCCTTGAACCTTTAACATCCTGGTTGGCTCCAACACCTTTTGGGACCAGTTTGTTAAATACCTGCAATGATGCCCCTACTTCAGTGGAGCACAAAAGACAGTGCTACGCATTCACAGTCTCTGCCATTTACAAACTTGCCATTGCCATTGTTACAAATTTGAAAATCACTTTCAATTTTTATTTCTCACTCCTTTTCTTTTCGTATCTGAGAACACAGACTAAATTTCCACCCAGCCTTTCCTTTTTTTTTTTTTAATGTTGAACAGAAAATTGTTTTGAGTAGCTCCACTTTCAGTGCATATTCCTGGCCTAGCATAAAACTAATGAATAGCACATTTGTGGGAAGTGTAGGCAGAAGAAATGTGATTGCAGGCAAATTTCACTAGGAACTGAAATAAACATTCACAGAGAGTATTTTCCGGTGTTCAGTCACACTGGCTAACCATTAATTGATGGGAATAAGTATCTCTAGTTAAATGCACTGTCTAAGTAACTGAGCTGTATAATATACATTGCTGTGTTGCACTTAGCATATTGCTTCCACATGTGGGCAGAGAGGCTGTGTGAAAAGCAGCTTCACAGGTGCAATGCAGGGTGGCAAGAAGCCTTTGAAATCTCCTGTCCCTTTTCTTCTCCCCATCTTCATAAAAAAATCCTAAAACAGAAGGGACAGTGCTTTGGGAGTATCATATTTGCCCAGGATTTAGGGGTTAAAATTGATGAAAAGAATAATACAAGTCAATGTAGTTATATTATTAGAGTATCATATCAAGATATCATCATAGAACAGGTGATTTTTGCCCTCAGAAAATGTCTTTTCAGTCGGGCTAGTCCTTAGGCTGGGTTTGCACAAGAAAAATATGATCCCACTTCCTTACTCAGTTCCAGTGAAGCTGCCTTGAAGCCAATTACTGCCTCCTGGTCACTTGCCACTGCTTGTCAGGAATGACCATAGAAGGCCAGGAAGATCAAATATACCCCCCCTAGAAAGCCTTCAGGGCTTTTCCAGTTCTTACTGTCGCATCTGTGATTCCATCTCAGGTATGCTGCTATTTGATGAGCGATACTAATTAGGACAAAGTTTTTTTCCTTCTCCTTTTTCTGACAATGAATCTACCATGATGAAGAAACCTGAAAACGGCCACTGGGGCAATGGAAATCAGTTTCCATGCTCAGGGGAGTGTGTGGTAGTAACTAAAGGCAGTGTAGTGTAGCTGTCTGCTTTCTTTTATGATTCTCAAAGAGAGCTAGACTCATCCTCATGCCAGCTACTAATGTTCTCTGAAGACAGAGCCAGTGGAGTGAGACATGCTGCTCCCATGCCTCAAGTTATCTTATCAGCTTCTATTCTTGATCCCTGGGATGCCAGGGAATTTCTAGCATAAACCTTAAGCACTCCCACAAGCCACCAAGTCATCTCAAATGCAGAAATTATTAAGCTTCTTAATTTAGAGACTTTATTTCTTAAGCCTGAATCTCTCTCCAGAAAGTGGGTGAGAAAAGTCATTTATTAGAATACTCACTTATCTGACAGAGTTCAGCTTCGCTGTAAATAACTTTTCCCCTTTCTCATGAATGTTTGCCCACTCTGCTGTCTCCATTTTTGG
Organism: Drymodes brunneopygia; assembly: GCA_013400955.1. Classification (NCBI taxonomy): domain Eukaryota; kingdom Metazoa; phylum Chordata; class Aves; order Passeriformes; family Petroicidae; genus Drymodes; species Drymodes brunneopygia. The sequence goes on along the minus strand of VZTZ01050175.1, from coordinate 64,166 downwards.
AAAAACTTTCCTAGAATTTGAAATTTTAGGAAAAATATAATAGCATGTGCAAATTAATAAAGTCTGGAGTTCTAGTAAAATACATACCTTTCATGGACACAGGCACAATTGATTGACCTTGCAGAACTTCTGTGACTAAAATTTGGCTCAGCAAATAGGACATTAGACTACATCACCTCAGCTTGTTGGGCAAAACATAATCCATGAATTACTTGGAATAATGTCAGGAAATATGGTTTTCCTGGTCTGAAACTAGTATAGATGCCATCAAAGTATTATTACTGTGAATATGAAAAAAATAAATACAATAAATCTGTCACATAAATGCCACCTCTATTCCCTTATGGGATACCTTCCTTGAGTTTTATGCTCATACATGTAGTACTGCATATTAAACTTCCAGCAGCATTGGACATGTGCTTTGCTGCTTAGGCCTAGTACAGTATTTTCTTTGCCTTGCTCTTTCACCTTATCTTTTCATTCTGTCTTATTTGTTGCACTTATTGTTCTTCATTTCATTCTTACCTGCTCAGATAGTCATCTGACCTAGTTTTATGATATGGATTAAAGTAAATCCTATAATGTAAGTATTCTTGCTTTTCTGTATTCTGCTCTGTCATCTGTGTTTTGCTGGGATTTTGGATATTGGGGCTGGCTTTGGTTAGGAGAGCTGCTGTGTCTCTGAGACTTATCCCCTAAGTGACTGGGATCATGCTGTAAGCAACTTTGTTCTCCACGCTCTTGGGTACCCATTATCTCATTGCTTCAAAAGCAGACTTAATTCTTCAACTTCTGAAGATAACTTTGTCTTTAATTATTAAGTCAGAAACTCCCACTGAGGCGAACGGGGGAGGGAGAGGGAAGGTCCCTGTATATTTTAAATCAGAAATGTCTGTTTGAAAGATTTCAGTGTTAACTTGCTCTGGGTAAATACACACTTAAATGGGAAAGAAGCAATCTCTTAATATTATTGGGTTAAAAAGCCAGCAGAGATTCGTTCTGATGCAAATCCTTCTCCCAGTTCAGCAATACTGGAAATGCCTAAGACCATTAATAAATAAAAAGCAAATATGAACATCAATGAAGAGAATGATCCTTCCTTCTTTTCCACTCTGTGATGATGAATTAAAATTAGAGTTTAAGGACATCAACAAAGGGTTTTGTTAGTGTCCCAGCCCTTGAAAAGGTGTCAGATCATAGGATGCCTTCATTCAGCTTTTAATCTGTGTTTTTCTTTGTTTAGGAAGCTCTCAACTTACTTTTGTTTAACAGCTGGTAATCAAGTGTTGTGTATGATGCCGACTGCTCAGTGCTGTGGCTGATTTTCCCACCCTGTCTTGCCCCAAGACTTGCTTACTGATCCATACATTCCATTGTAGGAATGCACCTGGATTTCATCTCTCATTTTCACACTTGCATAGTTTTTTCTTTTGCAGGGTAATGGCTGTTATAATTGCTATGTGACACACAGTCTGAGAGGTCTATTCCAATGTTATATACATCACTTTTTCAGGTATGAATTTCTATTTCTATTATGCAAACATGTAGTAGTGGGGTCCAACTATTGTTACTACCGGACTTTAAAAAAGAGAACAACTTGTAGAAGGCAATGAGAAGGGGTTCTTCATTTAAAACCACAACTTTATGGAAACAGCTAGCTGAAACTACAGGAACCTCTGGCCAACAACTGTGACCGCACAGCTAAAGAGATTTTTATTTTCAAGCCTCCAATTAACGATCAAAAAGACTGAGGAAATGAGAGAGGTAAAATAAGAAATGTGAGTGTGTGCGTGCCTGATGCCACAGAACACTGGGGTCTAACTGGGCCATAACTTTGAGCTGGTGTGGCAGTGGCTGCTGCCCTTGCCATCCAGAGAGTGCCTCACAGTGGTGCTGGTGCTTTTGTCAGTCTCCTGGTGCTTGTGAAAGGAGTGCATACACAGATACACTGTCCCAGGCAAGGCAGTTCTACCAGACAAAGTGGGCCATTGAAACACAGGACAGGTGCAAGGTATAAAAATGTATGAATATGTTATTTCTTCTCTGCACACTCCCACACATGGAAAAGAGAGGGAAACTTGGAAGTACCATTCCCCCCAGACAAAACCACAAAGATAGAAAACTGCAACTTTCTATCCAGGAATTAATTTTTTAAAAAACTTGAATTGATGAGATTACAACAAAGAACATCTCTGAAATAAAGAGCTCTATTGTAAGCAGCACAAATGGGCAGCATGTATGTATTCTCTGAAGAATAATGTACAACTACCACTCCAGATCTCCTGAGCTTCTCAATCTGAACCCTAAAGCTGAATTGCTGCATGGCTGCAAACCACTGTGGGATAGATTTAACCTACTCTCTGGCTGGCAGTGCTGGGTAGTTATCATCTAGGTGTGAGTGCAGATAGCTGAGGACAGAGTCAAGCAGGCATGTCCATCTTTCATCCCAAGGTGAGGGTACTCTTCTGCTTGCAAACCAGAGTCCCAAGGGCTTCCAGTGTTTATAGAACTAATAAAGGACTGGTGCATCAGCCTTATTGCTTGCATACTTTTTATTTCTATGTATATTTTTTGATGCTTTAGATTAGAATTAATCCCACTAATAATGTGCATATAGTACTTTAAAACAGCTGCATTTCCTAGCCTGCATCTGTGTTTTCCTACTACTTATAGCTACCAAAATTATTTTATTATTGGTTTGTGGTTATTTGGCTTTGTGGTTTAAGAAGAAAGCCTGGCTTTCCATGTGAAAGCTTGGTTTCCTCACAGAGAGCTTGAGCATTCAGTTTTCATGTAATAATATTCCTGACTGAATGCTTACTCTTTCAAAACCAAGTTTACTTGAATTAATATGCATACCAGTCCCAATACTACTGTAATCAGCTTTTTTGATTTCAGAAAAAATATTTTCATTTATATTTAGGGAAATTTATTGATACTTGAACAGTTCTACTGATGCCAGGAGAGTCCCCAGCCTAAAATGCATGTCTAAATACTCATACAATTTTTGCTTAAGCAAATATTTTTTTCACAGTCAGGCAACACTTACTAACCAACATTTACTCAGATCAATATATTTTAATTGAAACTAATGGCAGATAGCTTAAACCAACAGATTTTTCACTGAACTAAGTACATTAAATCAATACATTGCCAAAACCTGTGAGTTCTTTCATAAAAGGTATTTTTATTCTTAGCTAAATTAATTTTATTGAAACATATGCATATGAATAGTAATCAAAATACTGATATTCAGACACTGCTCATGGCATCAGTACATTCAGCAAACTCTCAGCAAACCATACAAAGCCATATAAAACAAGGAGTTAACTTGCTGACAGTGAAGAACAAAAGGCTCAGGGTTGATTCCCTCTCTTTGCTATAAACTATTTGTCTGATCTTGGGTGAAGTCCTTAGAGGACTAATTTAGGCCTGGACTTTCCCAGCTGACATCAGCAGAGTAAGCCAGGCTCCTCTCTGCTCAGCCGTGCTCCACGTGCACTCACCTGGTGGAGGTGACTCAGGACATCGATTATTCTGGGAGTGTCCAACCAACGTGGCCATTTCAACCAAGCAGCTCAAGTTTGGTGAAATCTGTCATTAGTGGCTGATACTGCAAAATGTGTCAATGCAAGAGAGAATTAGGCACCTTGATACCCTTGAAGATCAGCACACCTCTTACCTATCCACAGATTAGGTTCCTGTATACAGAACAAGGACAGCCAGCAGCCCTTCTCCAAAATGTGTCTTCTTTGACTCTAAGCTTTTGGCCTGGGGACCATCTCTGACGTTCTGCTGAGACAACACATCACAACAGGATCTCAGTCACAGTTATTATGACAGCAAGCTGATTGTAAATATAGAACTGGAAGAATTGGTGACTTAAGTGAGAAACTGATAGCATTTACCCATCTGCTGGATTCCTATTTTCAGCAGGAGATACACGAGAGCATAGACACTACTGTGCGTAGGAGCAATGACACAAAGACAACTGAGTGGGATGGAGGCTGGCACACGGTCATCTGTTTTGGTATTCAGTTACAATTACAGCATAATTAGTCTACTAAATGCATGCCCAAGTTTAGTCAATGAATTTGTATTTGTAATTACAGCTTATTGAAATTCACTGTGTTTTCAATGCTTGCCTCTGTTTCCATGTGAGAGCGAAATTTTCTTCTTCCACTCCCCTTGCGTTGATTGCACATGCAGAAATGTAAAAGATGACCATAACCCACGCAGGCAACTATGTCAGACCCTTGCAAAAATAGCTGCCAAACTGTAGCCATCAGTTCTGCAATCACATTTGTGGGAGTTCCTGGCCTCAGGTGCAGCTTTGTTGGCTTCAGAGAAACCTGTGCAGTGTCAAGAGCCACCCTTGCTTACAGAATCATGCTGAGGGATGAAGAGCTCCTGCCATTCAAGGTATCACCTGTTGAAAATGGCCTTTCAAAAAGCAGACTTCATCAGCAAAGCTATTTTCCAGTTCTAGATGCAGAAAATTATGCAACTGCCCCAATAACTTTGCAAAACTCTCCCCTGATCTTTTTCATGTGATGTGAGTGGAAGCCACTAAAGCAATGCTGTTTCTTAAGCAGCAGCATTGTCTTTCTTACAATCTACAGGGAAAATACATCTTCCTTTTCTTCCATTTAGTTTCCTGTATCCAGCTGAGAAGCACAAGTTAAGTACTAAGGAAAGGACTTATCCTTTAAGAAGAATCTTGGATGATGCTTTAAACAGTGTAAAGCTTTGTTTTTATTTGATAAACCTTCATAAAACCCCCATATTCTTTGAAGTTCTGAAGTGGTTGCCAGGAGTTTCTTTCCCATGAGAAGGTAAGGTGGCAGCCACATGACATATGTGCAGGATTTTATGCATTCTACAAGAGGGCAGAGAGTCTGTCTCACTTTCAGAGAGATGCCAGTGTATTTATGAGATGGTCTGTACCAAGGGAGAATCAAACTGAAATTTGCAGCCTGTACATTCTGTAACAGTTTGCTTTAATTAAAATTAGACATGTTCCTAAGCAGAACTCCAGATCAAAACATACTCTTCAAACTTTGGGGAGAACAGATAATGGTGTAGTACTTTTTTCTTTTCTTTTTGTCTAGCTTCCTTTAAAAATAAAAGAATTGATTGCACAAAAACTTGGTGCTGACAACTGGGGAGCTATAGACTCAAAGTTCCTTGAAAACTAAGTAGATAGACCATACTATTTCATTTTCTATGTATCTATTCCCCATGATTTATGATTCCCACAGACCAAGATCTGAAAACTCAGGCCAAAATGCTGAAATGAAGAGCAGAGGAAGTAAACAACATTGACATTTCAGATGAAAACCCTTTCAAGCTCAGTTATCCCTGTTGTTAAGGAAGCTACTGATGTAAGGGAAACTTTTGGAATGAAAAGACAAATAAAAAAAGTACCATTTAGGAGGAGCATGAAGCTGATGATTCTTTCAAGAAATATATTCGATACCTTATCTCTGCTCCTGCTTGGTTCAGTAGGGATAGAAAAAGTTATTAACTGGAGAAAGAAAACAAATAACCCACAAAAAACCCACCCTAAAAGCCACACTCAAAGCTAAACAAACCAGTCTCAAACCAAAAGCAAACTTCCACAGATTTCATAGGACATCACAGTTGACAATTCTCATCTGAATGTGGTTTGTTCCTTCTCTGCATATCTTTGGTCAACAGTGTTTCAAATCTGAGAAAAATATCTTCTCATTCAAGTACTGTGAAATAGATGAAAGTATCTGAACAAGGAGGCAGGGCTCATTTTGACATCTAGCCTCGCCTGTTATACTGTTTAGGTTCCTACACACTTTGGAGTCCTAATTATTTAGCCAGACCATAGACCATATCCTTTAAATAAGTAGCAATATCCATTTAACAAGTTCCTTCACAACTTAACAGTCAAGTGCCATTACCTATTTAACAAGTAAGTTAATTGAGATGTTGCACACAGTGCAATCCCCTTGTAAATTCAATTAATCCTTCACAAATGGCCCAGACTTGCTGCCCTTCAAATACTTGCACAGAGATTTAGAAAAGGTAGCATACTTAGTGAGGAGATGAAAGGGAGGGAGAGGTGACTAGTCTCTTGCTTTGACTGGTGTTTGTAAAATGGTCATTATACTCGACAATTTTATGTACTGCATTGTATAGGATACATTGTCAGCCTGAGCATCTGAGTATCTCATTCAGGCACATGCAGTTTGCACCAGTTGTAGTTAATTACAGTGGTATTGTGTAGCTGGATATATGTGCAAAGCCTTGAGATAGAAAATATAAGTTCAGAGATTGTTAATTATTACTAATAGATTAGGAGTGCTTTGGTTGATCTGATTTTGTGGGGTTTTGTAGTATCTCTTTTTTTTTAAGGCAGTCTGTAAGATATAAATTCTCTACCCCACACATAATGTATTCTGTCCTGTTGGTTAGTCCTAAACAAGAGTTGAAAAGAGAGAAGTCTTGCTAGCACAGAGAATCAGCACTTTTTAATTACCCTATTTTGTGGTACAAGGAGGGCTGGTGAGGTGACCTACAGCAGGAAGGCAGCACTTTTTGAGTGAGCACCAGCATAGTTTTGCATTTGTTTGCTTCAGCCTTCTATTCTCTTTCAAATGGATCAAATTCCCTTTCTTTGGATCTTTAGCTTTCTCCATCAGTACATGCCCAAAGAGTATTTTGTCAAACAAAGCAAAACACCTTGAAGACAATTCTAAGTTTTTTTTGAGTTATAGCCCATACTTTGTTTATGTATAGTGATTATTTATTGAGTTAGCACTCTCAAAAGGCAGATCTGGATACCAGAAAAACGCATTAGATAATTGCTAGTCAGTTTGTTCTCCTGGTATTTTGTGGTATTTTATGCTGCCTTAATGGCATCATCTGAGATTCTTTGGGCACAAAAATATTTTAAACTGTGGTCTGTGATAAATTTTCAGGAAGTGCTTTTCAAATTCCCATAGTAAGAAGCTCTGTTGAAAATGTTCTTGTGTCCAGGTTGTTGTTCTGGATAACATACAAACAAATGGCTATACAAATCTTAGAGCCATAAGAAAGATTGGGGAAAGAGATGATGATTATTGTAAACTTAACTCCTACAATTAACAATTGTTTCCATTTAATCTTTCTTTACTATATTTTCAAAATTAGAAAATAGTTTGCACATGTGATGCTGAGAAATATTTTCTTAGGTTATGTTCTCAATTAGAGGTTTGCTAAGAATCACTTCTCTCTCCAAATATCACTCTCTCTAGGAACCCTGAGAAGGACTCCTGGATTTAGAATATGTTGACAAGAATAAAACCACACTGAAAAGCTAAAGGTCTTCCACTATGAGCAGATAAATATCAACTATTAAAATGTCAACAGCTACAACTCCAAGAAATAAAATACTTTTTAATTTTCATGTGTCCATGACAGAGCATGCTGTCTGCACCTGAAGGAATCATGAAAGCTTCAGGTATTTTGAGATCTGATGGCCAAGGAAGGGTAGCTCATCTTCTGAGATGGTTTTAGTAAGAACAATGCTGGAATAGCACAATAGGTTATTTAGACACCAAACTGATGCTATCAATGATTTTTCATTACTCTATGCTCTACACGCCTCTTTTGGAACCAGTGCTGACCACACAGCTTAGTATAATTGAGAGGCTGAGCTCTATTTCCATTTGATATTTTCCCTGCTGTTTCAATGATAATATTCACATACAATAGGAGGAGATAACACTACAAAATCTATATTACTCTCAAAACCATCTTTTGCTGTCTAAATCCATTGTACTCTTTGGGAGCTAGTTAGCTAATTATTAAAACAATATCTAAAAATAATCAACTTCCAGAAAAATTGGCAGGCCAAATTCAGTTCCCATTCATCCCCAGACAGCACCAGTGCATTGTAGTGTATGAGGGAGGATTATAGAAAACAGTGTCAAATTATTACTTTTCAATAGTGGATAATTCATGTGTGGGTTGTAGGAAATAGCCTAATGGCTTTACAGACAGCCATTGCACTCTTTACCCCCTCTTTATCTTGTTCTTTACTTGCCAGATTCAAGCACAGCATGTGCTATAGGAGGACCTGGGTATCCTTGCAAGACCTCTTTCATCTCTCATTGCAGATAGGATCTGGCAAAGAAGGAGTACCACATTATTTTAACACAAAGACAACTGTCACATTATTTCCCCAGTGGCCAATCACCCTGCAGGGGACAACTTCATCTATATTGTACCTGCTTAACATACTTCATTAACTCTGTCAATTACCAGCTACCTCAGCACCTTTTCTGTTGGCATTACACAATTTATTCTTTCCATGTCCCAAACAGTACCACAGACCCTACTGCTTCATAATCCAAGTAAGGAGATATTAATCTTAGAAATGTGTATTAGAACAATTAAAATAGATTTTCAAGATGGTTAATGGCTTGTCTTTTTCATGGTGTTCAGCACCTACAACTATTTTTGAATTTTAAATACAAGGGAGAGTTCCCTCAAAAAAGCATGTCTTTTAGAGGGGACCATATTTTTCTTTGACAGACTTTCCATAGAAGTTCTCACTGCCAAGTACAGCAGCAAACTTTTCGAGTTTAACTTACTCTTTCAAGATAATCTTTAAAGGTAAATAAACAGAGACTTGACTTTAGTCACCTCATTGAGGCTTGCTAGGCCAGGAGCTAAGGAGCATATTTACCCTGGGCTCTTTCTGCAGGCACTGGAGACAGACTTGCCCTTCTGAATAGACATTTAGGCTACGTGAGCCAAGCTCTACTCACTGACTTGTGTGAGACTCTGGTCCTCACCATACAGCCTTAGTTAAGTGGCTTTTCCTTAAATGTGTCACTTAGAAAATCCTTGTGAGAAGCAGGACTTTTGGTTTTATAGAGACAGTTCAAGAGGCTGGAGTTTCAGGTGGCTGCAATGGCCAGCAGAAAGGTGGGGTTGGATAAAGAGCTAAAATTTGGAATGGGAGTAAGGTGACATTAAGATTGGGTCTCTAAATGCAGGAACAGGTATGGAACAGGAGGAAGGGGGCCTGAGAGTTCCAGGGCAGCAAAGCTGCAGGAGGCTCCACGGACAGAAGGTGTAAAAGTAGAAAGTGCATTTGTTTGAGCTAGCACTTATCAGTGTACGTAACTGTCTCCGTGAATATTAAGCTCTGCTTATGCTAATCAGCTTCAGTGCATGAGCCCAGATCACCAGAGAAAGGAGCTTGGGGGGGCAGTGCTGGGTACACTCACAACTGCACAATTCCACAATTCCCCACCACGGCTGTGGGGCAAGAATAGAATTAACAGATTACTCCCCACTTCCCTCCCTCACCCTCTTCTCTTTCTTTCTTTTTCTTTTCTTCTGTCTGAAATATGACAGGTTTCTTCAAAGGACACTTTTGAAACTAAGAAAACCTGTATTTTCACAGAAAAAATCAAACAGTAAATGACCTAATGCCTGTTACAAAGACATCTGATTAAAGCAAATTCAACATACAGTTTAGAACAGACTAGCATCAAACGTTCTGAAAGGGAGCAGATGAACCAAGAAAATTGAAAGTCAATGGAAATCCTAAATACCTCCTGATTACATGGAGTTTTCCCAGTCATTTTTCAAAAACAGCAAGGGACATCTGATCGCTCAGGTCCTGCTCTAATTAGGTTGAAAGGCAAATCCTTCAGAAAAGGGAAGCATGGCTTGAGGTTACACATTGCAATTGTGGAGTCTGTTATGAAGTTGAAGGTTTCTGCACGATTCAGCTTTCCGAATTAATATTTCTTCCAACTGAATATTTTTGCTGCTTCTCCTTTTCTCTTTGTGCTTTCTTTTTTTCTACCTGAATCAGTATGCTTCCTTCAGAGGTAGCTACTGCATACTTCTGCAGGTATTGATCAGGGCAGTCTCTCCGATTGGCTGGAGAGAAAATGACATTACCTGTCATCTTTTCCCATGCTACAGAATTGTAAAATACAAGGTTTCAGTACATCAATTAACTTCAAAATACTACAACTGCATATTAAGAAACAGCAGATACCTATTGCCATATGCTACATTTGTACCTTCACTATCCTTCAAGACACCTCTGGGGGCATTACAGCATTTAAAGTACAGTTGGAATGTGTATAGCCTAAATATGTAAGGAAGAAGGGTCTCCATAGTGAGGGCTGTGTCTGCAACAAATGAACATTTTTTTTAACACTTCCTTAGTTAATATTGCTTTCTGGGCTAAGATTCCTTTTAATATCAGTAGGAAAACCAGGCAAAGTGAATTCTCTAATTGCAGTAAAAATAAAACCTTGTGATTCTCTGATGTGCCCATAACTTGAATTTTTGAATTAATGCAGGAAGGGTTTAGGGAGTTGCAATACACCAAACTACTTCCACTTCTGTAAAAGCTGTTTGTTCACAGACAGGTGTAGCACCTTTTTTTTCCTTTCTTTTTTTTCCCTCCCCTTAAATAAAAATCAACGCTGTGCAAACACCAGCTGACTCCTTTTTAATCTGTCAGCACATTCTTTACATCTGTGCATAAACATTATTATCACAAATTCAGAGTGTTACTGCAAAAATTATCAGAGTCCTCAAAATGTACTCTCTGCAGCCTCCATTGGAATACAACTTTAATGTGTTAATGTGAGAACAAGCAAGCTCTTGGAGGAGAAAAAAGAAAGTCTTTTAATTTTCACAGAAGGTTAGCCAGGGTTTTCTTCACTATCATGTGCATGCACAGGATAAATATTTTGTATTTAGTACAGTACTTTCTTCTGACATGTAGTTGGCCTCAATAATGTTTCCTTTTGCATTCACTTAAAATATTAACCACTGATGAAAAGACATGGTCTGAAGGAGAATGATACAGGACATGTTGTGTTTTCAGAGATTTTTAAGCATTACCTTTTAGAATGTAGCCTCTAGCTAGGTATTAGTATGTCTGTATGTAGGAAAAAACCACAGTCATATTTTTCATGTTTATAGGGATGACCTTTTATGTTACAGTACAATGCTTTGAAGCACAGTTATTTTAATTGCTTTATATGCCTATTGAGACCATTCTGCATGTCACTTTGTTATATATAGCACCAAGTCACATATGTTTGGTCAATGAATCTTTTGCTGCCTTGATATTTATGTTAAACTCTGAGCAGGAGTTGTGGAAACACTGTACTCTGGGTTTTGCCGTCAGTGTTTTTTTGTTGTTTCAGTTTTTTACTGTCACTCTAGCTATATACCTAATGAGGTGACAGGAAGAATTAAAAATGACAGATTGTTTTGGCTGCAGTGGGGCTGTCTGAGCTGTATTTTCCTGTAATACAGCTCAATAAACCCAGCTTGTGGAAAGCCCTCTGCATGTGATTCATTGCTGCAGCAAGGGTCCGGCTGGAGGTTTATGGAAGAGCAGAGGTTGGGCTGGGGACGTGGCACCCCATGGCTCTGGCAGCTCTGGGGATGCAGAGTGCTGCTCCGGTCAGCAAGTGCTGCTCCCAAAAACAGCTAATTAGACATTGTGAGGGTTGGCTATGGCACAATTATTTCTCTCCAAACGCTTTGTCACACTGTAGCTGTCAGTCCATAATGCTTCTGAAGTGTGGCGGCACCTTCTGCAGACGGCCCCTGAGAGCTGGGAGGCGCTGGGATCGCGGAGTGACAAACAGCCATCGCGGGGACGCGGGGCAGCCTCCGTCCCTGGGCCAAGGAACGCCTCAGCAGCCACGTGCCATTTTGCTGCTGTGTTCCTCGTGGAAGAATAAACGGTATCAGAAGAGATTCCAGGACTGAATGGTTAACTAAAGGTGTTAGACAGATAGCTGGTGTAATTAAGAAAAAAGATCTGTCATTTCACAGACTGCACAGAATAAATTCCAGATATCTGCACATAATCTTTCAAAGTGCCTTTATCTCCAGAGCCAGAAAGGGTGACCACAGAATACCCTGAACCCAATTATGTACTTTCTGATTATCATATTTTTATTTCTCAAGACACAGGGCTAATAAGAAAGATCAAAAAATGTTTGAACCAAAGTAATTTCAAATGTCAAGAACTAGTTATTCTTACAACAAGCTCCCAGGTCTTGGTAATGTAAGCTGTTCTGTTTGGTTTGATTCCTCTTGGGGAGTGGAAACGAAGGAGTAGGAGATTTAAAGTCACTTTGTACTGTGGAATCAACTCATGCTTTCAAGACATGCAGTTGACACTGGTTTTGAGGTGGTTTGTTTTTTCTTTTTTTATTTATTTTATTATTTGATTTTATTTTTGGAGTTGGGGATAGTGGAGTGATGTTGGTTTGAATTTTCTTTTTACTTTTTTTTTGTTTTTTAATATTGTTTCTAAGAAAGAAAACTGCAGAGGAATTTCAGCCTATCACCATCAGAGAGTTTTTGTTCAGTTCTTTGGATCAGATTTACTCAATCAGGTAAGAGTCTGCAGGAAGGATGAATCCAAAATTCAAAACCCAGATCAGAAATTTAGGAGGAAGAGGAATGCTGCCAATAAAATGAGCAATAAAAGGGGGAGGACAAAGAGGTGGTTTCCTCTGCAGAAGGAAATAAAACAAATTTTTTCCTTCCAAGTGATTATTTGGAGAAGGATTTGGAGGGGACCTGACTTTATTCTCTTTACAGTTCCTCATGTTCAAGAAGCAGTGCACATATGGATATTAAGAAAAACCATGTGGTTCCCCAGAGATGATGTTCTGCATGTATAATTTCCTATAGGGGAGAAAACAGCTTGAGCCTGTAGGTTTCTATTTTTTGGCTACAAGACATAAAGGCAACTGTTGTGGCCTGCTTTCTTGAGATGCTGAGCAGCCATACATTCAGGTGAAGTCAGGGGAGCCATACATACCAATCCTGTTTTCAGAGACAGAGCTGGTTTGGTTCTTTGCTCTCCAACTGGCTCACCCAGAGAAGGGCCACAGAGGTGCCAAGAGGTTCCACCCTCCCCACCAGGGGTAAAGTGCTGCCTGTGTCAGACAGAGGAAGCGGGTAATTAAAAGTAACAACTCTATAATGAGCTGGAAGCTTTGCTCCAATCAGGGCGTGTGTGAAAAAGAGTAAGTGAGAAAAGTTTAATCTGAAGCTTATCCCTAGGCTGGCAATTGAATTCAGTAGTTAGTTGGGTCTCAGACAAGCTAGCCAATTCTGGAAAGTAAAAACGAAGATGGAAAAATACTACAAGTAATCATGCAAAGTAGAATTCTGCTGGTAGCTTCAAGAGAACAAAACTGTTTTCACTGAGATCAATCATGTTAGTTTCTGTCTTTTTTTTTTTTTTTTGTCCTAATTATCAGTGCCAAGCAGGAATCACAGATTAGACACTATTGAAGCTATTTTTAATTTTAGCTTATTGAAACCTGTTCTTTTCAATGAATCTGCTCAGAACAAACTTAGCTTTTACATTCTCTGCTATATTGCTCACAGTATCCTGAAAGGAAAGGAGCAGATGCAGATAATTCCTCTCGGGACCAAGATCATTGCAAGGAGTTTAGAGACTCACATGTACACGTTAAATTAGTCAAGAATTTGAAGGTGAGGTGGAGGGGATCTATTTCTTGATTATGCAAAAAATTTGCTGCTCAGGGTTTTTTCCCAAAACTCTTTGGATTTGGGAGTCCTTTTCTCATTGTGAGGGGATGACAGGCTGACGACTCCTTTTGCTCTAATGTCATTTGAATCTGGGTATGGTTTTAGGAAATTACATGCCTGGGCATTTGGATTAAATTTTCATCCAGAAAATGCTGTATCAGGGTGAGGAGGGATTTTGGACCATGCCTCCTGGCAAGGTGGCAACCCAGGTAAAATTTCTTACGACAGTTGGCCATGGTCTGTCTGTCAGGCAGTTTGTGTGGGAGTGAGAAATAGAAGGATCAGGAAAAGAGGAACATATACTTTGAAGGTCATTTGTTTTAATCTCAATTTAGCCTACTCTAGGTTTAATAAGAAGGGGTTGGGAAAGAAAAGGTATTAGAAAGGGAGAAGAGAAAGACAGAGAGAAAAATGTGCTGAGACATATTGGAGAACCGGGGAAAATAGGAAGATGACAACTAGACCTGATCCAAAATATAAAGCAAGCATAGCAAGTTGCAAAGTGATACAAAATAAGATACAAGAAAGGCAGATAGAAAAAAATCTGAATTACCAGACATGTTATACGCTTCCATGCCATTCTATGTGTGTAAATGTATTTAATCTCTTCGCATCCTTAAAATGCCCACATTTTGCAAAAATACACTTTTAAGAAGCTATGGTACATTAAATGCTAACCTTCATTTGTGGTTGTGCTCTAAGAGAATAATTCATTGTCTCTGTTAGTTCTTATGGCAGACAAGTGAAAACGGATCTGTGGAGTGAACCAGTGTGCATTAAAGACCTGTTGACAGCATTATACACATTTCTGTCAGATCTGCCTGGAAAAGTTGTAGTCCAGCCCTGTGGCCTGAATGGCCATTCGCAGTTGGAGTGCACAGTGTGTTCTTACAGGGTGGATCTCCTTCTTTAGCTCCTTAGGAACCAAGCTGGCTTGAGAGATCCAGGTCCACTGAATGTTGTAAACCAGTGAGGCACTCTAAGTGGGAATGGCAAGACCCACATGCCAATGCAGACTTTCTACAAGAAAGTTAAATAAATATCTGTATCCTTTCCAGGGTACAGCTTGTATAGCTGTCTGTAAACCCCAAAGTCTATGGTTTTGTACAAAGCTACATGTCATATCTTGACACTTACTCAAGATCTACATTATGCTTGTGTAGCATAGGTTCCAAAAGGTTCGTTTATTATTAATGAGATAGTGGAAATGCTCTAGGATCAGCTTTCATCTAAATGAAGGTGATGATGTTTATCTGTACCCTTTGTATTCATTGTTGTCTTAAGTGCACAGTGCTTCCTGCTGGTATCCATGTTATTCATTTGCTGACTAATCTCTTTACCTGATCAGTATTGATTGTAACACTCAATCTATAACCTTTAGATGCAGTGATTTTATGGTTAAATAAAGCACAGATGCAAAATAATTAACAAGGTCTGATACTGGTGTTTCCTTTCTGGCAAATAGTTTAAGCAAAACTTATATTAGACAGTTAGAAGCAGTATTTTTACAGCAAAGTGTAAATGGAAGATGAATATACAATCTTTAGTTCCTTAATATATATTGCTTAAGAATAAGTAGTAAGTTACCTTGCAGAAATCAACAGCTTCTTCAATTGGATTGCTTCTGTCACTGCATGGACACAGTCTTGTTTGATGTCCTCCTACCATTTGTCTTGCATGGAGTCTTTTATCTAAATCCAAAGCAATGCAGTCATCACTGCTGCAATTCAATAATGGCTCCACAGGAGCTGTCATCCCCAGTTTGCTATTCATCTTTTAAAGCCTTTGAGCTTTCAAAGTATCCACTAAAGTTGGTATTTCAATGCTGTGGACAGATCACTTAAGGTTCTTTTGTATTTTCAAAACAGGTTTAAATTGAGGATGGGCAGATATTGAAATGCCCAACTTATTGTACCTAGGTGCCAAAGGAGATGATGGAAATGTCAAAAGGTAATTGGATAATCACACCCACCTCCCAGCTGAAAATGTGTGACTTTGTGAGCTTGAATGACACTTTGACTCAATACTGGCATTGCCTGTGGGGAATGAGCCCCTTGGAACAAAGGGGGAAAAAGACAGAGATGGAAAAAAAATTTGAATTAGCCACGAGCACCCCCAGGAAGTGAAAAATTATGATGTGATAACAACATGAAGTATAAGTCAAGAGAGAACTTATATAATTTCTACTCAAGTATAAGATGCCCTTTATTCCATTTGATATAGACTTAGAAAGCCGGGGTCATTTTGGACTTGAAAGTTAGCCTCTACTCTGAAGGAACTCTTGAATAATTTATCATTATTCAAGACCCTCGATGTAGGCAGCTGGATTTAGGGGTCTCTTCTGAGGTTTAGGTGGGAGTTTGGGGGATTGTTTTTGGTTGGGATTTTCTTGCAGGTGCCATTTTATCTGGGCCAATTTGAACATGTATTTTAGCTGTTAGACTTTTGCTTGTTTGTTTGTTTTCAGAAAAAGCATATCTATATTTGTGTAGTAATCTGAAATAATTTAGTACAGAAAAAAGGGATTAATTGTATTTTTTGAGAGTGAGAGTTAGTTTGGGTAAGAAAGCAGTATTCTTACCTGAGCTCAAGTGTAGCTAGGATGCTAAATCTATAAATAGTCTTTTTCTTACCAGAAGTACCATGTTTTGCTTAGTTTACTATACAGAGATTGGAGTTTTACCTGAAGAAAATAGTCTCTGTGGGAATAACTCAAATGGAAAGTATTGAAGGAAAAAAGCTTCCACTGTCAGAACCAGTGCTACTTCCATAAGCACCAAATCCATCTGTATTGAAAAGCAAAGAAAAATATTTCACCTAAATCAAACGCTATGAATTTATGAGATTGACTTCATTTCAGGGCTGTTTGGCACAACTACAGTATGTTGTCCCCTGTTGCCCTTCTGGGGACAAGTAACATAAATTGCTTACTGTGCAGTTTCCCTGAGTCCTGCTACGTTCAGTGGTCTACAAGAGTATTGGAATGTGGCCATAAAGAAGAGTTTGCCTTGTCCCTGCCCTCTGGGACAGGAGAGGTGCAGGTGAATGATTTGGAGGCAGTGTCTGAGCTACTAACCAGTTCTGCCCTTGACAGTCCTAGTGCTGCCAGAGAAATCTTCAGGCTTGTGCCAGCGTCCTGTATTGATCTGCAAAGGTCCTGGGAGGCTCTGTAGATGCAGCTCAGAGTGGGGAGGATTTCTTAACTCAATCGAAATACGGCCTTCCTCTGCCTCTGTATTTTGCTGTCTCCCTTCCCTGAGCAAAACTGTACCAATTTCCCTGCCCAGAGCTCATCGCAGCAGCAGAACCATGACTCACCTGGTAGTTTCTGAGACAGCCAGGCATTCCCCTCTAAATCTCTTCATCCCCTTCAGCCTATTTTTAAATGCTTGGCTGCTATTCTTAAGTGCTGGTATTGAACAAAATGTAAATATAGTGCAACCTCTGGTTTTAACCTTGGCCTCGATCCACTTTTATTCTAGTTAAATGCAATAAACAACAAAGGTAACATAAAGATGTATATTCTTTTTTTAAAAAAGTATGTTTATAATTCTTTAAAATACATGAGTCAGCTAAGCATTTAAAAGTAAAATATAGATATAAAATTATTCAGATGGGGTGATATAATATAGAATTTAAATTGAGCATATTTTAGCAGCACTGGGAAACCTTACCCCAGAGCTAATAATGTAATGGATCTATCTCACCAACATCTTGGAACTTGCAACACAGTTTTATCCACAAAGGAGAGTTCTCTGGCCTACTTTATTAAATACCTTAGAGGACTTTGCCTGTAAGACTACATATGAAAAATGCAATTTATTAAAATCCCTGTTCTTATTTTTCCTGTTGAAATTTTAGCCAGTTTTTAAAAAAATAAAAACAACAACAAAAAAACAAACACCAAAAAACCAAAGTATAAACAAATCCAACAGGCTAAATAAACATAATTCAACAAATGTTTCATCAAACAGGTATACAGGGAAAACATCCTACAGTTTATTTTTTGCCATCATCTGTAAACTCATATTGTGTCTGTCTCTTTTGCTGTGCTGTGTTGGGCAAGTTGTGTTCCTGGTCAGGAGTATTTTTTTCAAATCTGAAGCAGTACTGTGAATATAACTGAAAAGTTGCCTATTAAAGACAGTCCTAATAAATAAAAATGAGTCAAATTGAAACACTCTTGCTATTTCTTATAAATGGGAAACATTTGTTTAACAAGTCTTAATGTGCCAAATGCAATTACAAGTCCTTGCAAAAGGATACAGACAAAGGTTGAAGCTAAATCATCTTATAAATCACTTGGAATGGACATGGATATTTTGATGACTTATTTAGAAATGGTTTACATTAACACACCACTGTTGGAGGTGTAAGTATTTAAATCTATTCACTAACTAGGATTTTACATGAAGTGAAAATAAGAGAACTCAATATAGTGATGCTAATTTATATGTATATCTGAGCTTTCTGCTTAGGTTCAGTTATACATTCTAGCATTTACCTTGGAGTTTTTATGTAATTCTGTTTGATCTGAGAATTCAAGTCCATCCCACTTAGTGGAAGATGCTAGATATTCAACAATAATAATTACTACCTTAAAATTAGGACATTTATGTAAGTAGTAGGTTGCAGAGCTGGCAGTTAATGCTAGGCAGCCATTTTTGCAAAGTGGTATAAAGAATATCTCCAAATCACTTTCTTTCCTCTCTCTGGTGCTGCCTACCTGCCGAGATCATAAAAAACAATTGACACACTTGAAAAACGTAGAAGTCTAAACCTGGAGAACGAAAGAAGGAAATTCAAACAACTCACTAGGCAATGCCAAAATCCAAATGCAGACAACTAAACGTCACAACAAAAAAATCTAATTAACCTGTAACTCCTTCCCTGTATGTATATAAGTGCTAATGTGATAAAGGGCTCTACCATGAAAAAGAAATGAGACAGATGAAATTTCCACGAGCCTATTGTCATGGGCAATCCAATTTAGAAAGAGAGAGGAAGGAATTAATGACATTAATAACATTCATTTACCAGTAGCTGATGGGGAAAAAAAAAACCCAAAGTAAAACAATCTATGAAATCAGGAAATGAATAAATGACTGAAGGTAAGTATTTATGTGCATGTGTGTGGGCAGTTTGTTTGGGAGGGGGGTTAATTATGAAGGAAGACACACAGTCAAAAACTGAGTATGGCTTAGAAGGCCACATAAATGTCTAAACCAAAGAAAGCCACAAAAGAAAACTTGGAAATAATGAAGTGCTGGAATTCCTTGTAGATATTGGAATCATACACTCATAGAATAATTTAGGTTGAGGATGAGCTTTGAGATCGAGTCCTACCTTAACTCAGCACTGCCAAGTCCACCACTAACCTGTGTTCCTGAGCTTCATATTTGCACATATTTTGAATATCCCAGGGACAGTGACTCCACAACTTCCCTAGGCAGCCTGTTCCAATGCTTTATAACCTTTTCTGTGATGAAAATTTTAATAATAACCGATTTAAACCTCCCCTGGTTCAACTTGAGACCATTTCACCTGGTCTTGTTGCTTGTTACCTGGGAGAAGAGACCCCCACCTGACTACGTCTTTTCAGGCAGTTGTTGGGAGTGATAAGGTCTCCCATGAGCCTCCTTTTCTCCAGGCTAAAACAACCCCAGCTCTGTCGCTTCTTGAGAGACTTGTGCTCCAGATCCTTCATCAGGTTCATTGCTCTTATTTGGATATAGTCTATTATATAGTCAGTAGATGATAACAGAATTTTATAGAATGTAATATTACAAAACCTTATAAACAACACAAAATGAGAAACTATTGGGGAGGTAGGGAATTAAAGATAAAATATAAGGTCTTTTTACTCTGAGTGGGAAACTCTTTCTAGTATGGGCAGGGCTAGACAGACTAAAAGAAAAGGTCATCAGGGACAGACTGGAGTGTACATAGGTTTCTTAGAAGGGTTTAACTAAGACCTTGAGAAGGGCAGTTGATGTGACATCTCCCATGACCAAGGGCTGCTGGGATGTGCTCCCAGGAGGAACCTTCCCTCTGGTGTGAAAGGAACTGCCAAGGAAATGTCATGGGCAACTGCTTCAGCCTAGGACAGAATGAAGCTACAGTCTGGGGGCTTTGGAAGGAAAATAGTGATTTTTTTTTTTCAGATGTACCTCAGAATATTTCGTAACCTCAAAACAAAAGGAAGGTATTTCTAAAATAGAAAATAATTTGATCACCTTACATTAAGTTTGGAATAAATTTTTGTTTACGTAGTTTAACAGAGGAAAAACTTTAATGTTAGTTGAAAAACTTAGAAGTTTGAATGATTTTTCATCAAGAATTCTGCATTTTTTTTCAGAGTAGCTAGTGTTGGGCTATGTTTTGGATTTGTGCTGAAAACAGTGTTGATAACAAAGGGATGTTTTAGCAATTGCTGAGCAGGGCTAACACAGCCAAGGCTATTTCTGCTTCCCACTCCACTCCACCAGTGAGAAGGCTGGGGATACACAAGATGTGAGGGGACAAAGCTGGGACAGCTGGCCCCAACTGGCCCAAGGGATGTTCCATACCCTGTGGCATCATGCTCAGCATATAAAGCTGGAGGAAGAAGCAAGAAGGGTGGAACATTCAGAATGGGTGGCATTTGTCTTTCCAAGCCACCATCACATGAGATGGAGCCCTGCTGTCCTGGAGATGCCTAAACACCTGCTTGTCGATGGGGAGTGGTAAGTGAATTCCTTGTTTTGCTCTGCTTGGTGTTTGGCTTTTGCTTTACCTGTTAAATTGTCTTTGCCTCAGCCTGTGAGTTTTCTTGCTGGTGCTCTTTCAATTCTCTCCCCCTTCCCACTGAGGGGAGTGAGTAAGAGGATGTGTGGGGCTTTAGTTGCCGGCTAGGATTAAATCACGGCAACATTGTGATGAAAACTATTTTAAAAATTATGTGCTTTTCATTTTTTCTTATTGAGAAGACAGGTTTAGCATGGGGGGAAATGACAAAGACCTAAAGCAGTTTGTATAAAAACCAACCCAAAGCAAACAGCAATAAAACCTTCCACTCTGCAGCTAGGCCACAGTATTTTAATCTTTGGTAAAACTGAAATATAAAGCAAATATCCAAAACTATAGTTTTGGTTTGGGGGTTTTTTGGTGGTCTTTGTACATGAAAAATTTTGTAATGGGTCCAGTGTTTTATCACAAGTTACTTTGCACCAGAGTAATCCATCCCTGTTCAGGTCCAGCACCGATCTCTAGGGCTCTTCCCATACTAATCAGTTTTGTGACCTTGTTGGGAGTCTGTCAAAGAAACAAAACCCCCAGCTGAGAGGGTGAAAAGCTGATGCAGAAGGCAATGAACTGTGGTAATAGCTGAGGCCAGACCGAGCATCCCATGTCTACTTCTCTGGAGTAATGGCAAATACACATCCCAATATTAGGAAAAGGATGAGTAACAATAACCTCCCCACCAATACTGTATTTGCAGATCTTGGGTTAGATGACTAAGCTTTCCTCTTCATATTTATGATTTTGAAAGTTAATTACTTCCTTGCCTTTATTTGATTGATAAGAGTTATACAATTCAAAACTGGAACAAGATTATTTAAAATAATATCCTAGGGTAATGAAATGGGACAGTTTCATAGCCTGCAGTTTAACAGGAAAGCTTGTACACACACTCCTACACATACAAAATCAATGCACATGCAGACACAATTAGTTTGTAAGTATGATTTACTCTATCCCTCTTTTTTCTGCACATTGCCCAAACCCAGGACATCCTTGCCTCTTTCAGAAATGAAACTCAGGTTTCATATTCTTACAGGTTCCAAAGCTGGAACATGCATTTTGCTTGTGGCACTACCTCTGTGCACAGGGCCCATTGAAATAACCATGACTCCTGAGGTCAACAGCACCATCAGGCTCTGGGGTGACCCATTCTGTCTCTCCTTTCTCTGGATATTTTTCTGTATCACTAGCAGTAGAATACAACTGTCCCTCTTGCTTTCAATGCCATGTGCAAAGAGTCAGATACACTAAATATTTTGGGTCTTGAAGCGGGTGCATCCTGTCTCTGGACTGCAGCCAGGAAGAGCATCTCTTAAGAGGGACATAGGACAAAAGTAGCTCCTTTACAAAGTACATTTCTCTACTATATTGTTTTTGCTGCCTTTTTGTTCCTGGGCCATTTTCCTCTGCAACCTACAGTTGCTTGACAGAGGGTCTATATGGAAAGCAGGTAGCAGGACTGTGCCATTACTTTCTGAAACTACACAAAAGCCAAACAAAATACTAATGAATTGTATTGTTGGCATATATGGTATTCATCTCATTGTCTGACACATTTCCACAGACATTGGAAAACAGATATAAAATAAAATCAGCTTGGTTGTGATCATTAATCTGATGTTACACCTTCAGACACTGAAAAAACATTAGAGTGCTAAAATGCCTTGTTTGTGAAAAAGCACTCGGTACATAAAAATTAGGTATAATCTAAAGTTTTTGTGATGCACAATGCTGCAGAGGCAGAAAAAACTCAAGAGCTACTGTTTTTTTCTGACAAATGCCATGGAGGCATGATTTCAGATCACTTCCTTGTGCCCTAAAATGCCCATGACATCACTGGTGACACTACAGTCTCCCACTGCCCTTGTCCAAGGCTTCCATTGCACATACAGCTGCACACATCCAGGCTGATGCTCTGGCTTTATCATTGCTTACAATGCACATGCATTCCCTCTCAGCCCCAGCTGTAATATTTACACAACAGATTGGATTAGAATATTTGCAGGGAGCCCGTTATGAATACCTCTTCAGATAATTTTTGTGGAAAAACTTTTGTTTGCTGATTAGCTAGATAATAGCCTTCGGTTCAGTATTTTGGGGTGAGGTTCTCTAGAGACTGAAAAGGTAGTGGAGAATGCATACACCTACATGAGATGCCTACATAGTGGAATATTCCCTCTGCACTCTGAAGTGCCAAAGCAGAAGGCAGCTCCAGGGCAGGAGCTGTGTAAATGTGCTGGCACAGTACTGAGCTCGAGACAAAAGGTCCTGCTAAAGATATTGTAAGGTAGTGAATGCAGACCTTATCCTTTTAGATTTAAAACATAACTTTTTAAATAATACAAGCCAAAGAAGAAAGTGAAAATGATAGACTTGCCCTTCAGTCGTGTTGTAAATTTTATACATGACTGAACTTGGAGCGCTACTTGCAATTCCTTCTATTTCTTGGCAGTTGTTTCTTTACTCTTAGAGGTCCGCTCCTAGTCTCAGGTCTCAGATTTAATTGTTTGTAATTATAATTTGAATGTAAGATCCTCATCTTCCTGTGTGTTCATGAAGCCAGGAACACCTATGATCACAGAAAACTCCTACAAAAAGATAATTATGTTTTTAAGGAAATGGATAAAGGAAAAAACCTATTCCCAGGATGAAACTTTGTGCAGTCTTGAGTAAATGATAAATTGGGGGTTAATACCAGGGGAAATAGTGTCAGATTTTAACAAGACTGGTGAAGCACAAGGAATTTAGTACAGGAAGGCTACATGTAAAAAAAAAAATAAAACAACAACAAAACCTAAAATCCTGTGTTTGAGACAAGTGTCCTGATTTGTTGCCTGAAATTCACCTATGTGTAGAGGGGCCTGTCCAAAGCCCCTACAAAATCTCTTCTTTCCAAAGCTTATGCAACATCCAAGCAGTGCCCAGCCTTTATGCATTTCTCTGGGAGAAAACTATAGAGGTTTGCAATTGCCTTTTGTGGCAGCAGAACATTGACATTTTTAAAACATTTATTACTTTTCCTCCTGCAAACTCTCTCTGTAAAATGTAGCAAATGGTTTAAATCATCTTCCTTTTTCTGTACTCTCACAGGTTGTGCAGGGGAACCATACTGAGAATCATGTTTTCAGCAAACAGAACACAGAAATTTAAAAAAATACTTGGGGTGCTTTCTGGGAATTTTTTTAGTCATCAGGCAGCTTTAGGTTATTTGATCAACTACACCTGGATCTTGTCTTGATGCAAAAACTTAAACAAATATTTTTGTCAGCAGAGAAGATGCCTCCAGTAACAAAAGGCACGTTTGATGCATACTTCTTTTCCTCTATGTTCCAATTTTTTGTGTCAAATCCATGCAGTCAGAAGATCTGGATATCCTTTCTTCAGATTTTCAGCTAGCTGCAGTGTGTAAAATAATGCCATGCCAAGATTATCTGTACTGAAGATATGGTATGATGAAAGCTGGTTCTGTAAAAAGATTTCTTAGGAAATGGCACTCAGCAAACTTTTAACAGATCTCTAGAACATCCTATGTCAAACACAGTGTGCTGAGATTTCGTCCCCCCTCCCCAAATATGGCTACTGTTAACTGTCTGAGTGGTAATTTCAGTTTCTTTTTTTCTCTTTCATCAGCTGAATGTCAAGATGATGTCTATATTTCATGTACATAAAGTGAATGGGGAAATGTTCTCTGTGGATACCTTTTCTGCTTTTTAATAAATTCTTTCTTTTGCCTAAAGAGGATTAGAAGCTGGCTTTTGACCTCTATTAATTTTTTTAATTTAATATTTCTCTGCATGCATTAAAAAATATTATTAGCCATACTTTGCACTGCAACATTCCCATTTCTTCTTCCTCTGATGCTTTCTCACTTGCTGCAGCAGGTGCCCAGTTAAGAACAGATTAGGAAAAGCAAAGGGAATAAATAGAGGAAGTCTGGGCCCATATCCCGAGTCTTCCCCAAAAACAAAGTGTTAGCATGTCTCTGTCTACCAGGCTGCTTTATAACTGACTGCTTCTCAAAGCAAAGCTATAATTATAAACTCAGGGTTGTTTGACAGCTTTCTAAAAAGCAAATAGCACCATTTAAAATCTTCTAAGTTAAA
Source organism: Drymodes brunneopygia (assembly GCA_013400955.1). NCBI lineage: Eukaryota > Metazoa > Chordata > Aves > Passeriformes > Petroicidae > Drymodes > Drymodes brunneopygia. The sequence goes on along the minus strand of VZTZ01050175.1, from coordinate 39,696 downwards.
AGTGATCAGAAGTGTTCTCTGACTGTGGTATCCTGGGTAGCTATTGCATGTGCAGATGTTCAGGCAGGCTGTGCTCACTTCAATCACCTTGGTGTCTGTAGGGATGCTTCTAGGGCCAGGTAAAGTCCCTTTAAGTGGCATCCTACAAATCTTGCCTTTAATATCACAATTCTTGCATCAGATCTTCCAATTTACCCCCAAATGAGCAATTCAGCACCAAAGGCGGAAGAGACTCTAAGCTTTGAGCATACCCTGAAGTCAAACTGTATTTACCACCGTGGAATGGCAGCACAAGCCACCAAACTTGGAGCGTTCTCGCGGGTTTTGTAGAACAGGCAGTTCATGCAAGTCTGGTAGCCGTCTGTTCGTTTGTTACAGAGGCAAATCATTTGTTTGCTTGCTAGAGAAAGGAAATAAGTGGTACGGGTGTGAGGAGGCGATGCACTCAGCAGAGGCAGTGGTGGGCTCTGCCAGGCAGGAGCAACTGGCCCCTCTAGCGGGGCTGTCCGCGCACTGCAGCCGCCCCTGCCCGCGCACCGCCGGCTCCGCCACCGCGGGCTCCGCGCAGCCACCACGGGGGCGCTCCGTGAGCAGCCACAACGAGAAGCGACCTTTTCTAAAAAGCCCTATTGTAAAGCTTCAAAATGAACGCCTTCTTTTTTGATGATGGCCAGAAAAGATAAGAGAAAGGAACATCAACCCTCCCACTTTCCGCTCCCTTTGTGCTTCTCAATCCACAGTGTCTATTTTGCCCCGTCTCCTTGTCAATGCCTGCTCTTTTCTCTAGAGGTTGTATGAGTATTGTACAATGCCAAGTACAGCTATTGGCACTTCACAAAGAACCTGGAATAATAACTATAAAGAATATGCCCCTAGCCATGCAAAAAGACAATTGCTGCTTCTGGTACAATTTACATCAACGATTTTAATCTCTCTCTCTCTCTCTTTTTTATTTTTTAAATTTTTTTTATCTACGTATTTTTTATATTTTATGTTATCCTGCATATTTTCAAGCGAAGGATGCTGGATGACAAATTTGAACCCTTTGGCAACAAGCTTGTCTTTTCTTAGTTTTCTGGGCCCCTTAGAAGCAGTCTATGGGCTGAAAATCCCTATTTACATTTTACCACATAGATTGTTTGGATTCAGACAGTTAATGGCTGGGAAATAATTGAAAAGTATTTAATGGAATTCAGCAATAATAAAGGATAATTTTGCATGAAAGTTTTTATAAAGGTTATTGTCTGAGGAAATGGGTTCAGAGTACTTTTCCATAGAAGAAAAGGAAAATACAGAAATGAATAGAATAAAGTAAGGAAGTGAAAATCATGTGCAGAATGAGCACACCCCTTGCCTTTTTTTCAAAAAACTCTTTCTTTCTGTTCCTTTCTGGAACTCCTCCTTTTTCTATTTGTCACCACTGGCTTTGCCCACATCCTTCAGCATTTGAACACATACTTTTTATTCTGTGTTCTTGCAACAATTTCCTTGGCATTAGCTAAAGCTAGAGACACTAACATCACTAGGTAAAAAGCTAAAAAAATAGGAGGCAACTTTGCTGACACCCCAGAAACTTGCATCAAAACAGGTAGTACATGTGCTTCTCCAAAATAAAAAACCTTGTTTTAGCTGACCAGCAAAATAGCCCATAGGCTTTTACATCAGTTTTGCTGGCTGGCTGAAGAGCATATCTCAATCAGACACTTACGGGTTTTTGGTCCTATTGTGGCTCCTTAAGACTAACGTTTTTCAAAGATTATGAGATACGATGAAAAAAGGCAGTGAATTCACTCTTACGACAAAACTTATGTGCAACAAATTATCCCCTAAGAGCTGGTACTAAAGCCAGCTTAGTGTTCCAGAAAACACAAAATAAAGGCATTCAATGCTCATTAAAGTGTCTGCTTCAGCCTTGTAACATGCAGTCTGTGAACAAAATTTTATTTCCCCTCCATTGAACTCAGAGCAGGACACAGTGAAACTGGAGGCACCTGAAGCCTGTAGAATGCTTAATTTTAATAGGCTATTGTAAACTCAAAATGATCTGTTAATAATGAATTTACTCCCAAATGCATCCAGTAGGTGCATGTTACTGGAGCACCTCTTCAGGAGCAACAGCACAAGTCATAGCTCGTTCTATACACGGGGGCCTTCTGAAGGAGGAAAAACTGGAAGAACACAATACTAAAGCCATTTACTTACCAAATTAGCTATAGGAAACTTTGGGGTTGCAAGACAGTGAATGTGAAGTAAAAATAATGAGAATTTCCAAGTGACATGAATACAGAAAGGGATGTGGTTTGACAAACAGATGAATAAATATCTTAATGGGGCATAAATTTAGTGATCTAATAGGTCTTGTTCAACCCAGACTTCAGTGATCCATTTTGCTGTGTCTATCGCAAATATTTGAGAAAACACACACACACACACACACACACACATGAAAGTGTCTTCTAAGAAGAAGTGTGTTACAAAATAATTCAAATCTGAGTGCAGATTTACATTTTAGTCCACTTAACCATTTATATTTCCCCATTTGATTTTGTCTTTAAGTTTTGTTTGTGCCAGAGAATATACACATGAATGGTCTGTGATTTTCCCATTGATACTAAGGTCATGATGGTCTCTACTGAAATGACTGTCACATGCTATTTTTCTACAAACTTCAACATGATAAACAGTAATGATGCTTTTTAAGATGTCATGGTGGGATATGTTAACAAGCATCTTGGCAAATCTAAATGACAGTGTCATTGGCAGGATACTTCATAACAGCAACCCTATACTGACAAAGGATTATGCCCCTTTCTTTCTTTCTTTCTTCCTCCTTTCCTTTCCTTTCCGCGCCGCGCCGCGCCGCGCCGCGCCGCGCCGCGCCGCGCCGCGCCGCGCCGCGCCGCGCCGCGCCGCGCCGCGCCGCGCCGCGCCGCGCCGCGCCGCGCCGCGCCGCGCCGCGCCGCGCCGCGCCGCGCCGCGCCGCGCCGCGCCGCGCCGCGCCGCGCCGCGCCGCGCCGCGCCGCGCCGCGCCGCGCCGCGCCGCGCCGCGCCGCGCCGCGCCGCGCCGCGCCGCGCCGCGCCGCGCCGCGCCGCGCCGCGCCGCGCCGCGCCTTTCCCTCTTTTATCTAATTTCTTCTTACTACAGGTACTTCCATATTAACTTCTGTTCCTGCAGTACCACCTTCCAAACCAGAGCATTAATACTCCCACAGAATTTTAGAGCAGAGTGGCTTCACAGTACAGGTGCAGGTTTCTGATAGGGAACCCTTTAAATGAAGATCTGCAAGTCTGAGGCAAACTGTATTATTTGGAAGAAAAATAGAAATAAATAGAAAAAGAGCAGGTTTAAAATATGTTTGTCTGACACTGGTTGCATCGTGGATTCCAGCCAGATGATTCATTGTCTCCATTTTTGCTTCTGTAATTCCCACAACTGCACCAAATATCTGAAAACCACTTCATTCTGGTTTTATGCACATAAAAGGGATTGTCTCTCTAAGGAATCCTTTTTGTTTCAATAAATCACACTAAAGCTTAATATTAGTAGTTATTGAAACACTTCTGAGTCCAGTTAAATCACAGAGCAAAAGAATTCAAGGTCTTATCTAGAAGAGATAGCTCTGAACTGTAGTGACTGTAGATATATTCTACAGCTGTTGAGAAAAGATCCAACATCACTCCAAGATCAAATTAGAGATAACATCATACCTGTATTGGGAAAGAAAAGAAATACAAATCCTTGAAGGGCAGGTGTAAATTGGATAAGCCCAAATCCTGTAAGACTATGAGAATGCAAGAGAGATTCAAAGTCAAGAGGCAAATTTTAGGGTTTGTATACCAGAAAAGTATCATATTATATATCATAGCCACTTGTGAGACAACATTAGTTGGGAAGATTTGACTTCAGTGTGTAGTCAAAGAGCTGATGTATTTAAAAAACAAAAACAAGAAGGAATTCAAGTGTAACACTAAATCAAACTTACAATTGTAGGAATATAGAAGTTACGAGTAGGGCAAGGTACTACTGTGAATCTTGTATGTGAAAATGAAACTAGGAAATCTGACTTTTGTCGACAAATCAAAGTCAATGCTAGACATCAGATGTACAGTCATAGGTACACATGTAAATTTTAGTCCTATATGTCTACAATACTGTTGTTTCTGAAGCAGGAAATTCATCTATATAAATTGAAACAGTGAACTAGAGAAGCCAGGAAGATAGATGCCTGAAACTCAGAATAAAAATAAATCAGTTTTCTCATCCTCTAGCAGATAGAAATCCTGGAAGGGCAGAAGAAAGGCAAGGGTCCTGCGGTGAGCATGAGGCAGGCTCCATAGATATCTGATGAAGGTAAATGAGGGTAAATATACTAATGAACCATTTGTGCCTGAAGGACTGATTTTGGAAAAGTTAAAGTTGTTTATAATATTTAGCAGAACTCTGTAAAGCCTGTAAGGATCCTGCTGACACCAAGTAGAGGATCTCAGCATCTTTATTCCATTCATGTCTTCAGAAATCCACTGTTGACACTAAAACCAATTACATGTCTGACTTCACGAACATTTTTGCAACTGGATGGGAGGATCAGTGGCACCTGTCTGTTGTTTTATTTAATCTGTTCATGAGAACTTACAGTGTTGGCAGCTGCAACACACTAATTTTATGAAACCTGGGTTCATAAAAAGTTTCACATTTATCTAGAACATTTCATTTATTAAAACAATTTATTTTAGAACATTTCTATACTATTCAACTCAGGTCTAATCTGTCTTGGATTCTAAACAAGACATCATTATGCTGGAAGTCCTTCTCCACTTGGTGCCATACCAATATAATAATTTTTCTGTATTTCTAGATATTAGTAATAGAAATGTTGAGTGATGTTGGACTGAGAACAAATCTTGTGGAAGTATAACACTAATATGGCAATAAGCAATTGACATTTCCTCAAAAATACCCATCTTATCTAGATTCTGTGAATACCCTAATCCCTGGAAATAAGTAGAAGGACCACCTAAGAAGATGAAAAACTGTGGTCATGTGGTATGTCCAATAAGTAACTTTTCTATTACACTCAGTAGGAGACTACTTTTTTTTACCTGGTTTGCCTTTGAATTCTCATATCTATAATGGATTCTATCTTCTTACACCATAGAATGATCAAATTTTTTAGGTTGGAAAAGACCTCAAAGTCATCTAGTCAAAGCATTAACTCAACACTGCCAAGTCCACTGGCACATCATGTCCCTAAGTGCTACATCTACATATCTTTTAAATATCTCTAGGGATAGTCACTCTACCACTTCCCTGTGCAGGCTGTTCCAGTGCTTGAGAGCCCTTTTAGTGAAGAAGTTTTTCCTAACATCCAATCTAAATTTCCCATGGTGCAATTTGAGGCTATTTCTTCTTGTCCTATTGCTTGCTGCTAGGGAGTAGAGTGTTCCTTATTATATGAATTTCAGCTTGTTTCCTTTCTTTTTCTCATTTTTGGCCCAAAATTTCTGCTGCACTTCTAGACTTTTACTAACTTTCTAAGTAAATTCTCCTTCTGTATATTTGATTTGAATCTCTCGTTCAAATTTATATTCCTGTCAAATTTATGTTCTAGTGCCCTCGCTAGCTTCCCTCTGTATTTATGCTGTAATACTATGTCTGAAGCATCTACTGGCTCTCCTTGAGCTTCATCCCCTGTATGAGTAGTTTCACACTAATGTCTTTTTTGATATCTATTGGTTTTATTTGTTGTGTCTCACCCCAAGAATTTTAAACTCTACCATTCCATGCTAATGCTTATCTCAGTTCTCTGTTGGTTGAAGCATTTTCAGAAAGTCCATCCCTCCCATTATTTTTATATTTTTCCGTGTAGAAAATAATCTTACAAATGCACATGCACTTGCTGGACAGCTTGTGTTCTGACACACCAGTTTTGCAACAAATCCTTCGGTAGCTGAATGATCTTATACTTGTGTGTTGTAGTAAAACAGAAATGAACCCTCTTGTCTTTGGGCCTGTATGAGAAACAGCAATCCCAGGGCCTTGGTAGCATAGTGTAGTGGATTGATCTTGGCTGGATGCTGGGTGTCCACCAAGCCACTCTATCACTCCCCTCCTCAGCAGAAGAAAATCACTCCACCTCAGGTGTGGAGATAAAGGCAGTTTAATACAACAAAAGCTAAATCTGTGTGCAGGAGCAAAGGAAAGCAAAGGATTTATTCTCTGCTTCTCATCAGCAAGTGATGTCCAGATACTTCCTGGGAAGCAGGGCTTTAGTACATTTAATGGCAGAGTACTTCTGGAAGACAAATGTCATAATAACGAATGCCCCTCTTTCTCCTCCCTTCTCTGAGATTTTCTGTCTGACCAGATGCCATATGTTATGGAATATCCCTTTGGCCCCTGTGGGTCATCTGTCCTGGCTATGTCCCCTCTCAAGATCTTTTCCCCATCCAGCCTTCTGGTGAGGAGGGAATGTTGAAGAGACAGCACTGATGCTGTTGGAGCAGTACCCAAAACATTGGTGTGTTACCAACACCTTTCTAGATAACAATGCACAGCACAGAGCTGTAAGGGCTGCTGTGGAGAAAGTTACCTCCATCTCAGACAGAACTAGTACACATATACAGACATTCAAAAGGAAAAGAAAGGAAAATTACTTCTGATTGATGTAGTAGAGAAAATCAGGCCATATTTGCCTTTTATAAAAAATACAGTCTAACAGTATCCACTCTTAATTTGGCTTAAATCTGAATTTTGTAACAGTGTCTTGAAAATGATCAGTGCATATTCTATGTTCTTGGATAGTGATTAAGCTTGCAAGCAAAAACATTCTAAAATCTATTTTTGACATTTACTAAAAGCCAAGGATATTACTGAAGTCCTGATGTGCATGATCCTTCAGTCCGTAAATTGCTAAAAATCACTCTAATAAGAATCACGACTTACACCAGTATTGTAATTATTGGTGCTAATTTTCCTCAGATCTGCTATTGACAAAGTATATGGACCAAATTTACCTCTGCAATCAGTTAGATTACAGCATGGTTCACATCCACCTTCAGAGAAACAGAGTGAGAGAATCTATCTCATAAGTGGGCATTTGTCAGATAGAGTTTGCAATTTAAGTACTGGCTGGCAGTTTTAGACTTAGAAAATTCAGAGTAAATCCATGGATCCAGTTTAAGTTTTCAAAGTAACAGTAATCTAGGCTCATTATTGTAGTATTGAGTATTCAGGGGAAAAGAGAGGCATATGTGCATACAAACAGAGCAGTTGTTCTTGAAGTCTTAGATGGGCTAAAGCAGTTACCTCGAAAAAAGTTAACAGCTGTAGCTAGTAAGGCATTCTACAACCTCCTCCTCCTTCACTTAATCCTGACAAGAGACTGGGAGAAGATACCAACTGATGTTATAGCTTGGTGGAAGAAATGATCACGTAGAATAAATAGCAAAAAACCTCCTCTGATTTTGTCTCAGTACAGAGCACAGCCATACAAACAAAAAAATGATTTTTTTGTTTGTTTAGTTGGTTTGGGTTTTTTTTTTTCCCAAAGCAAAAATAATTCAAGGAAGGATTCCAAGGCATTTCCTCAGAGGAAAACATCTTTTTTAAATCCTTCAGACTTCTTCCTACATTATATTTAAGAAAGCCTATCATCCAAAAGGAGGAAGTGCCTGTATACAGGCACTTAAAATCTATTTTTTAATCCTTTCCTGGAGAGATATATGCCTGAGTGATACATTCACTAGTAGCAGAATAAATGGCACTCCTCTAGTACTTCTGTTGACCTGGCTAACCCATCATTACACACTGTTCAGTTATTGCACAATAATTTTTTCCCTCAGAGGTTCTGGTCTACAAGTAATAACAAGCTTACAGAGTTTGATTTCTTTAGATAAGGGTTATGTGGGATTCTTTGGTTAGATTTCACCTAAATTCATTATGAAATACTTTTGAAATAAGAACAGAACAAACACTAGGCACAATCTTTTTGCAGAGCTAGCAGCAATGAGCTACTTAACCATAACTTTGATAACTGCTTCTCCTGCAGCTGTGCTTCAGTCTGCCTTTAAACTGTTAATGCAAGAATACATACATTTGCTTTTGGTGACAGTATGAAAAATGGAATATATAACCCTGCTTTCAGCAGAGAATTTGCCACAAGGTTCTTAAGCCTTCACTGGCTATTTTGTAAGTTCAAGTAGTTTGTGAAAAGTGGCAGAAAAATCCTTTCAAAATCATTTTCTCAACTCCAACCCAATTGTTTAATGCCAAATGTGGTTATAATCAACTTCAGTTTTTACCCCCTTTTTCATACCTGAAATCTAAAGAAAATGAGGACAACAGTAGAAAGAATTCATTATATACATATTAGTGCTCTGAAGTCAGGAAACAGGATTAATCATACCCAAAATACCCAGAAGAAAGTGTGTTTCTAATCCTTGTACATTCTTATTAGCCACTTGAAACCAGTCTCTGGAAATCTCTAATTGGGGAAGAAATTCTATACAAAATCTTTGCCCCTGAATTGACTGAATCAGGGCTCTAGGGGAAAAACAACATGATTAGCTTTGGCAGTTAGACTCAGCTGAAAGTCTGACTAAGAAAACAGATTCCCTTAAAGAATACTGCTGCTCTTGGCCTAACTCAGAGCACACCTCTAACTCTGGTATGGACATCCCTAAAGAAATCATGAATCTTATCCAGTGTGGTTTTGAGTCCAAGGTAAAGGGCTCAGAGGTTAATTTTTGCCTTTCTGTTCCTATGAGGGCTACAGTAATCATAATTACCTATTAACAACTTTCTCTTTATTTTAGCATAGACTTTAGATATCTAAATCCTGAGGGGGGTTTCCCTAGTTTTAAAGAAGAAACCTTTCCCTGTTTTTCCTCTCTAATATGCTAGTCCTCATGGTTGGTTCTCTTGTAGAAGTCTCTTCATCTACCAGACTGTACCTAGGAAATTTAATAGGTGAAAACTGCACAAAATGAATTTGACTACATAGATGGACCTTTAAACTTTATCTCCATTCTCCAGCAACTCTCTAGTAAGTTCTGTAGCTTTTGTGCTCAGTCCAAGAAACCTGGAATGGTAGCTGAATGTCATTGAACACATCGTTTGTGATGGCTGTGTTGGTGAGACAGAAAATGGAAAAGCTATTGAAATTATCTAAATGGAACCAACACAAATCCAGGGAGTGCAGTATCAATCTTGTCCTACTCTGTTCTGCTCTTCTGTTCTGCTTTCACAGTTGTGGTAAAACACATAAGGAGCTGTGGAGGAAGAACCAGAGAGGAGATCTAGGATTGTGAAGGACAAAGTTGTGTGAGTCCACCACAAGTCAACAGTGCAAGTTCTCTAAAGAGATAAATAATGGTGAAGTGGGATGTTTTCAAAGAATCCGGCTGTGATGAAAAAGTTGTGTAGAGTGGGTAAAGTCAGGGTAAGGACAAAAATTGGAAAAACATCATCTCTGAAGGTGGTTGAGCAAAAGCAAAGCTGGGACACACAGCCAACTTAGAAAGTTTGTGCATAAAGCAGATGCCTGAAAAAGAAAAAAAAAAAAGCTAAAGGCACACCAAAGGAACAGAGAATATTTCCATTAGCTCTCTTATAATGTGAAAATTGGAATAGCTATATATTCTGGCCAGGCAAATGTATGCAAATATATGTAAATATGATGCAGATTGTATCTTCAGCTTTTTTGATGCCCAATGTAGTCAGGTCTATAATATAGTTATCCAGAGGAATCAGTGAATTCTTGCTGGCGAGGCAGAAGCGTTTGGGTATGGATGGAGATCAAGTAGTTTTTCTTCCAATTCTACTTTAATGACTGAAGCAGAGTGGATAACTCTCTGAATTAGGCCATGTGCTAACTGGAAATCATCTGTAAAAAGGATCAGAGAAGCCATGTATCCATGCATTGGAATAAAGGGATATATGTCTTCTGTTAGGAATTTCAAACTATGAGACAATTGCTATAAATCACACTTTAATTTGTATGATTCACATAAGGAGTCACCAGGGATTTGGGGAAAATCTATCCAGAGCTGAATATCTGTATCTTGTTAAAATTAGCTAATATATATATTACATTCATTTAAAATATCTTTTTTACAAGCAGATAATATATACTGGGCAGAGCAAACCATCATTCTGTATTCTACACTGGATTTCTATTTAATTATTTTCTATTTCTGTTGAAGTAATATTTCCTGAGTTTTCACATTGTGTTTGGCTTTTTGAAGAGTCCTAAAAAGACAACTGAATGCCAGCATCTGCCCTTCAACGGACAAAGAGGCTCAAAGACAGGAGAGGGAAGAAGATAACAGTGGCTACTGTTTGTGGAACATTCCCAAGCATTTTTTTGCAAATAGTTGCTCAAATGAATGAGCTGTAATTAACTATTCACATCCTTTTTGTGTTTGCTTTCCACAAATATTCCAGCATATTGGTTTATTGGCATGAATGATCAATGCAGTGATGACTTTTCATTTGTAATTATTATTATTTTTACTAGCAGGCAGATTCTGAGAGATATCCTCAACCAATTAGGAAAAAACCACATGACTGATACATCCAATAGCAAAAGTCCCTTCTGAATTTCTAATATCAGATACTTTGATTAAACTGCCATCCAATAACCTGCATATGAAACATATTTATAGAAATTATTTAACAAAAAAAAAATCAGATAATTGCATGTGAAAATTACAAATAGAAAATGAAGCAAAAGGCCCCTCATCACAAATGAATTATTATGTACCCAGTTCTGTTGCTGAAATATGACTTTCTCTAGTATTTCAGCTGTATAATCACGTTTTATAGAAACCTGAACTGCCCAGCAACTGGGTGACTCAAGGTAATTCAATGACTGTGTTTCATCACTACATCCAGAAAGTAAAGTGCAACCAACAGCTAAGTTGCCCTGATGGTATCAGGGAAGTCTGAGTTAAGCTGTAACATGCTATTTCACCTTGACTGAATCTTCATCATCTTATCTTTATCTAACAGGTCCCCCACCACCCAACAGAAAAAGTTAAGATGCTGGACTGAGAAGCAGTGGTTCCATGTGTGAAACAAGCTTTGCATTGCTGAATTTATAATAAAAGAAAACATTCAGTTTTCTATTCTACTTACAGAGTAATGTCTCAGAGAGGAGGAAATGCAGTGCCCCATTTTGTAGTATATGTTTTCCTAGCTTACACCAGCACATTGCAGTTTCCTCTGGAGATGCAGCACATCCCAGGAGCAGGTCCCTGTACTAGTCTCATCTCAGATTACTCAATACCACACATCAAGGGAGTTTCAGCTAAATTCTGTAAGTGCTGGATTTTTTAAAGTTTTGGTTTGCCCCTCTCATTATCAAATCTGTAGCTGTCTCAGGAAGTTTTGTCACGTCTACCTTCTCTTTATTATGGAACAGCAGTATTCTCCCAATTGTTAAGGTTGCACCTAGCTTTTAAAGTCCTATATTTGCCCTTCTTTAACTTTGGCTAAGAAATTGGTTTGGCCTCAGAATTTCCATACTTTGAAGGAAAAGAAGGATAATTAATTTTCTTCAAACAGTGTATAATCAAACTGTTTTTAATTTAGAGGTCAATTAAAAATTACCCTGATTGAAAATTTACTTATTTAATATTTTGCTACCTCTAACGCAAAAGCTGCTTATTATAACCTCTTAAAACTTTTCCTGCACTTAGATCCTTTTGATAACTCTCAAGCTTCTCAATTAAAAATAAAGCCCTCAAACTTCAATTTTGGGAGCGTAGTATAGTTTTCCTGCAGATTACCTTTGGCCATACTCTTGTGCCTTTATTTCAGCAGATACTTTTGCTTTCTGTTGGATTCAGTAGGAAAAAAGTGTTGGTTCATTGGTCCATTCTGCAAGAAAAAACATGTTTCTTGATAAGAAATAGTAAGGCATCTTCGCCATATGTGCAACTAGAAAAAAAAAGACAAATTGTCTAATTTGTTTATGGTTATTTGATAAAGGAGAGTGTGGTGGGCAGACCTTCATTGGATGCCACATGGCCCCCAAGCCACCTTATCCCCTACCCCTTTCCAGCTGGACAGGAGAGAGAAAATAAGATGGAAAATTACTCATAGGTTGAGATGAGGCAATTTATTAAAGCAAAAGCAAAAGTTGAGTGCACACAAGCAAAGAGAAAAAACCAAAGTTTTTTCTACTTCCCATCAGCAAGCTATGTCAAGTCACTTCCTGGGAAGCAGAGTTTCAGCACATGTAGGATTGCACCAGAAGGCAAATATTGTAAATAATGCAAGTCCCCTCTTTCCTCCTCCCTCCTGTAGCTTTTATATATGAGCTGATGTCATGCCCTAGGGAATATCCATTTGGTTAATTTGGGTAGCTGGCCTGGTTCTGTCCCCTTCCAGGATCTTGCCCACTACTAACCTACTGATGGGGCAAATGCTGAGAGACAGTGCTGATGTTGTGCCTGCTCAGCAGTACCCAAAACACTGCTGTGTTATCAACACCTTTCCAGCTGCCAATGCACAGCACAGCACTGTGAAGGCTACTATGGGAAAATGAGCTCCACCTCAGCCAGACCCAGCAGAGAGAGCCAGGCAGATCCCGTAAAAATTAGTAAGGATTTTATTTATTAGCAGGTTCTCTGCATTAGTATATCGACCCATGCCAGTAATGTACTCCTGGAAGGAACCTTTTGATCATCCTCATTCACCAAACCTGTGTCCTGTTCTGTCCAGGAGTCCTGGTTGGAACTAGTCCTGAGGAAGGACACCTGAGAAATGCAATGTGAATGCCAGGTACTCAGTGCCTGCTGCTTCTTCTTATAGGTCTGCTCTAGTTGTATCACTCTACTTGTTTCCCTTGACATAGCCAGAAGACTACAGAATTCTTTGTGAAAGATGAAAGCAGCTGCCACAAGAAGACCAGTAGCACATGCAGAAGATGGAGAACACAGGGAAGCTCCTCACTGTGGGCCCAAGTTAGCAGTCAGAAAAAGCAGACAATTAACAAGGGAAGTTAAAAGGCATATAAAAAGAATTTATTACTGATGGGATGGAGAAGGAATATTTTAACTAAATCAGAAACAAATGAAATCCTTCAAATGGCACAGATCCAGAACTTGACCAGGATTGCAAAATTGTCAATCACTATGCAGGAAAAACAGAAGTATTCATCATTAGCATGATGTATTCGTCTCTTACAGTGATTAATTAAGTACTTTCTATTCTATTTGTAACTGGGGAGGATGTGAAACAAAAACCATTAAGCATTTTAGAATCTACTGTGCCCAATAACTTGCACCCAGTAGTATTAAAGAATTGGTTTAGGAGCTCTCTGAATATTAATGTTGATTTTGAACAAACCTTGATTTCTGGGGAAAAAGTTCCACGGGACTAGTAAAGATTGCTGCTGTTTTAAAAAGAGTGAAATGAGATGATATGAAGAGCTAAAGGCTACTTAGTCTAATATCAGCTTCTCTTAAAACCACGGAAGGTCTTGTATGGGACACAATCAGTAAAAAAGTTCAGATTTTAGCATAAATAATGCCAGTTAATGTGGTTTTATGGAAAAGAGATCTTTTCAAGGAAATGTGCTAACATTTTTTCTTAAGATTAGCTAAGTCTGGGTGATAAAGTGTTGTATAGTTAGATTTCTGTGATTAATTTAACCACATTTATGTTACATTACAGATTTTAAAAGTAGCACTGTATAGACTCAGTACAGATCAGTGTAAGAAACTAAAAAACATAAAGCACAGTTAGGAATTGCAAGTGGGATCCAATATAAAATGAAGGCATTTGTTACTATTCCATAGAACTTTAAGAATCACCTGTAATTAGTCTTACGTGACACTTTGTGTTCTCCAGGACTCTAGAATGATTGTGAGGGAGGTACTCAGGGAAAATTAAGGGTAGGGATGTCTGAAAATTTATGACACATTAGCCCTCCCTAACTGAATCTGGCTGAAATAAAGGCTGTTTCTATCAGTTGTTGTTACACCTGAAAATTCAGGTACCACTATGCCCGTCTAGCACTCCATTTATAAATCCACTTCAATTCTTGGCACCAAAGGTTTCCTCATTTTTAGATTCTTACTGCAAATTATATGAAACAATGTATCTTTGTTTCCATTTTTCTCTTTCTAATTGCTTTGCCTCTTCCTTTGTATGCATGTTTTATAAGACATACATTCACTTTAGCCTTCATTACAGTTTGTAAATTTGACATCCATTTTTTCATGGTCAACAGCCCCAGTGACTTCCATCTTTTTTCATAAGAGCACTTTTTAATGCTCTTGATCATTCCCATTGTCCTTCACTGAACCCTCTCTAAATCAGAATTATTGTTTATAAGATGGAGTCACTGGTACTGCACACAGTATTTCAGATCAGACTATAGCATTGGCAGTTTAATCCTTTCTCTATTAGTTCTCATTCTTTATGCATCTTAATATGTTTGCTTATCTTGTACAGCTGCACATTAAGCAGAAGTCTTTACTGAAGTAATTTACAGGGATAACTAGGTCCCTTTCTAAAGTTGGTACGCTAATTTAGAGCTCTGTGAGGTGTTGAGTAATTCATATTTTTTCCACCTGGTATACCTTCCTTTGCTTTTGTTGATAAATCATTTGTCAGAGTGAGTAGGTCACACAATTTTGTTTGTTTCAGAACTTGCACACAAACAGCTCTGAACTTATGTTGAACTATTTTTTATCCCTTGCAAATTTTGCTGCCTCACAGCAATTCCCACTTCCTAGATGATTAATAAATAAGTGGATGAGCAGGAACCTTGGGGCCTACTGCTGTTATCCTTTGACATGATGAAATTGACCATTTAATCCTGCCCTTCACCTCCTTTTCCTGCACCACTTCTTGATCCATCACTACTTAGCTTCCTTCATAGCTTCTTGCAAAGAATTTTGTCAGTGGCCCAGAGAGGTTAGAATAAATTATGCCAGCTGCTCTTCTTTACTAACATATTCAAGGAGTTCTAGGAGATTAGCACAACAATATTTCCCTCTGCAGGAACTGTGCTGATTGGCCCCTATTTGGCCACGGTCTCCCAAGTGTTTTGCTACTTTGTTTTAAATTATTATTTCAACTAATTCATAGCGTTCACCCATAAGGCTTCCTGGTCTATCATCCCCAAAACACCCAGAACCTCTTTGAATATCTAAGTATTAAAGACTCACATATTTAAAGACTATTTCCATATTCGTTCTGGTGTTCTTCTGTGCATTTATCAATTACCTGCAGGTAGTACTGTATCTTTAATGGTGGAATTTCCAAAGTAATGGTATGATGGTAGAACTAAAACTGATGAGGCAAGTTGTAAGCACCTAAGAATGTGGCTTTTGGGTAGACGAGCAGAGTAAAAGCAGCTTGTAATAGGAAGTGCTATGGCTAATGAATGTATAATTCCTTACTCATCTTGTTACTGTGAGTACTTTGGTAACCAGGCCCAAACTTCAGAGAGAACAAAGAGGCTGGACAGAGACTCATACATTAAATAAGGCTTGAAACAAAAAGCACTTAAAGAGCTGAAATACAAAATACTTAGCAGGGCATTAAGGAAGCTTAGTCCATCTATACTCAGATAAACGGGTGACTTAACTGAATTCAACAAATATGTAAAAGGAGAAGTGTTATTTCTGATCTTTAGAAATGGAGCACAAAATGTCACACAAAGGTGCTGATCATGACTGGCAGCAAACGGGATACAAAGAAGAATTAGTGTAGGTTTTTTTAACCACAAGACTTATTGAGCTGTGAAATTTGCCAATTGGTGGCATTTCACTCACTTGAAGTATGAAAGCCAAGAGCAAATTTCCTGGTAAAAGATATGTTGAGAAAGAAGTTAAAGGTTATACAGAAGTTACCAAGAAAAATTTTTTGCATATAAATCTGTTTATCACAAATGTTATTAGTTACTACTTATTGCATATGGCACAGCTGATCTGTTCTGTCACTGGGCTACATTCTCACTGGCTTGCTTTTTCTTAGCAGCTCAGCAACTCATTTTGGTTCCTATAAATAGCTCAGCAAATCAGCAAATGGAGCCTGTCTATGAGGCTTAACTTGATCTCTGTCAAGGCATCAGGACTTGGAGGAAGCTCCTGGATATACAGCTGGAAAGAGGAGAGGCTTTCAAGTGCTCGGAGGAGAAAGTGGAACCAAGTATCCTGCTCTGAAGGTGAGGTCCTCACCAAACCTAAGTGGAGAAGGTCATGAGTAGCTTTGGGTGTGGCTGTGTACCCGCTCCCTTTGTCTATTCTTCCTGTGGATATCCCCATGCCATCCCCTCATCACCTTTCAAGGAGGAATATACCACGAAGAGAAGGAAAGATCTGCTGAGCTCAGCACAGCATGTCCCACCCCTGATATGTCATTTCACTATTAAGGTATGCCTCCCCAGTTAAGGATACCTGAATTAGACACTCAGTGGTCTCCAAGGACTTTCAGGTTGACTCAGCTGAGACTGTACGGCACACTTAAATCCCCTCACCCCTAAGTGTCATGTGGATCTAAAATCTGAGAATGTGCCAAAAATTAAAATAGAAATCAAAAATTGGGTTCTGAATTATGAGGCAGCATTTGGAAAAGTGTTGGTCAGTCTCAACAGCAGCCCAGGTATCAGGAAAGACATATTAAAATCTGAAAATTTGCTGACCTTAAAAGGAAAGTTGTCTCAACTCAGCCCACAGCTTGTCATTTTCACAAATATTCTAACAAAGAAGTTGATTGGCATGAAACAGACAAATTGTACATTCCTGTCTTTGCTGTTGTACTGAGGAACTGGAATATGGATTGTGGTTACCAGCTACACAAGACTACTTGCGTAACTGACACAAACTGTTAACCTGAGAGCTACAGATTAATAAGCATTCTCAGTTTATAAATGGATTTTGGGTTTAGATTTACAGAGTAAAATCTGAATTATTTATTCAGCTCTCAGCTGCATGATTCAAAATACTCCGCAGAACTAATGATGACTAATTTAATTCTTTGTTTGCACCTGCCATTTGTTTCTAAAACCATAAGGAAAAGAAAAATATGTTTCAATAAATAATGATATCCTGAGGCCAGCCCACTTATGTTTGGTTTTTCACTTATGCATGTACTTTTTCAGCTACTTTTTATTGATTTAGGATATGCTTAAAATACAGATTTGTTAGCTTCTACCCTGCTCATAAGTGGGTAAAATGCTGCAGCACTTTGTGACCATAATTCAAGTACATGTGTTGATGATATATTCTTAGAGTAACTAACTGGCAAAGTAGGACTAGACTTAGTTTGTTTTCCCCTCCACTGCCTTAAGCATTTGCTTAACTCCAAATTCTCCCTGTTTCAACTGAAGAAAATTTCTTTTTTTATGAGAATACTTCTTTCAGAAAAAGTCTCAAAGTTCAATCTCAATGAGGGTCTAAGCATCACAAGCTGACAGCCCAGGATGATCTTACTCATGGTATGTCAGTCTGGGAAGATGCCAGGCAGCACTCCAGTGTTATGCTGCTTTCTTTGTCCTGGTCTGCCTCCATTTCAAGTAGACATAATGAGAAAGAAAAAGAGGAAACAAGTGCTTGTTGTCCATCAGAAATGCAAGTGAGACTGATATTTTCAGTCATTCATGTGGGTGCAGTGTGCTCAGATGATATTTTGGCACAGCCCTCAAGTTCTTGCCAGCATTAGTATTGCAAATCATCATGCAAAACACCAGGACTCTGAGCCTGATCTTTGACCAAGTATTTCCAATGAAATAGAGTACCAGCATAAACACTAGATTTTCATCTAGGTAGTGACTCTAAGTCATGTTTTGCACATGAAGAGTAGGTTAACTTGCCCACTGCTTTAGACAAGTTAGCCCAATATCTTTATGTGGATTAAGGTTCCCATTGAGAATCACAGAAATAAAGTGTCTTAATACCTACATTGCAGATTCAAATAACTTGGCTTTCCAGTTCACTCACAGGTCCTAGGCCACTGATCATCAACAAACACTGCTTGTGTGTGTTATTTTGCCCTTGAATTACTCCTTGGGACTAATTCAATATTTTTTCTTCAAGATCTAATTTGGGTGAAACATAAGACAGCTTCCCTCAAGTTGCATTTCACTGCAGGCCATGTAGACAAGTACTGGGTTTGCCTCATACCTTTTTACAAAATCTTACAAATTTATCCATGTAGCATATCCAAGGCAATAAATCTAATGCCTGAGAACAGAAACACTGGGGGCTTGTCAGAAACATCACCCTACTGAGCTGTGAGAGTTCTCAACTTAGGCACTTTTGAGTGAAAAACAGAGATAAAAAAAGATGTTTGCATTAAGGCCACCACTTGCAACCAAAAGGATACAAGGG
Organism: Drymodes brunneopygia; assembly: GCA_013400955.1. Classification (NCBI taxonomy): domain Eukaryota; kingdom Metazoa; phylum Chordata; class Aves; order Passeriformes; family Petroicidae; genus Drymodes; species Drymodes brunneopygia. The sequence continues at coordinate 21,348 of VZTZ01050175.1, read as the reverse complement.
ATCATTGGCTAATCCCTGTGTCCCTGTTCTAGAGGGAGCTAAATCAGAGCAATGTGAAATGTACTGTCTGTCACTTAGCCTCTGGCTGAGAGACCATTGGCCAAGACAGATGACTTTACCAAGGAAGGTGCAGTTTTTGAGATGGTACAACTTTGTCTTGGATCATTATCTTTGAAATGGGACCATCACACTTTCCAAACTCACAGGACTGTGAGAATGGAAACACTGTGAAGTACTTTTGTGAAAGCAAGAATGTCCATTAGTCAAAGGTGGAGTAAAATATGAAAGATTTGTCCCTTTAAAGACAATCATCTCCAGTTTACCCTCTGAACTTTTGGAGCCTGGATATATTGTTAGAGTGCACAAGGCCCTTGGGTCAGGTTGTGAGTTTCCTAGCAGTGAGATACTTGTGCTGGCACAGATGCTTCTGTGGCACTGCTGCAGCCTGGGGAGCTGTTCAGGAGCACCTGCCCAAAGAGGAACAGCATACAGTTAGGGACAAAGTGTGGCAGCAAGGCAGGAGGGTGCCACAGGAGAAGTGCTCTTCTGAACCCTGGGGGTTGTGATTGCCTGAGCTGGGCATGGGGTGAGAGCTAAGGGCAGCCAAGCTGGGTTGCCAGAGAAGTTCTGCAAATGCAAGTGGTCATGGTGTCACTCCTTTCTGCGAAAATGCTTGCTGCCTAAATCCCAGCCCATGAAGTAAAGGGTGCTGTTATAGATGAGTTGCCCAGTGGAAACTAAATTAAACTACCCTGTAGATCGTAGGAGTGAAGGGTTTCATTTCCTAGAAAAACTGATTTAAAAATGCTTATCCTACTTCTCTGTCCGTCTGTCATAAGTAATTCCTGGTGTCTATCACTGTCACTACCAGTGCTGTACTGGAAATCTCTTTATATCAACTCATCTCACATGATATTATCAAAGGGTTCAACAAAAGCAGATCCTAGAAGCAGAAAAAAAACCCTCTTTCAACTCTGCAATTACCTCTGATTTTAGCCAGATTAAAATTATAGAGAAGAGTTAAATTTTAATTATCTTGACATAGGCCATAATTTTGGCATAAAGGCCTAATTATGATGTTTTTGTTTTGAATGCATTTCATAAGCAGGTGGTATAAATAAATTCCTGAACACAGGGCTCTGTAGAGGAGAAGACAATGGCAGCTTTGGCATTCCAACTGTACTGATCGAGTGAGGCTTCACAGATGCATGATTTGTATTTTACTGTGGTCTCACTGGACACTTTTTGAATACATATAATATTAAAATATATTCCCTTAAGCAATAAGAAAAAGATAATTCATAAGGGATATACAAAGGAAAACTTTCTTTTTGATCAAAATTCAGTAATTAAAAAAATTTCTAGTAAGATTTATTATTAGGTGTTTTGCTCGCTGCTACTGTCTTAATGTAGAAGCCAGATGAACATACACTTTGGTGACAAATTTTTCTTCTGTTTTTCCTAAAATATTTGCATTTACACAGTACTCCTGTAATATGAGAAATTTTGCAGAAAACTAGAATTTCATACATTGCAAGGAAAAGGAAGATAGAAAGGTTAGGTGTCAAAGACAAGCAAAGAAGCAAGGGAGAAAAGAGAAAGATGGACTTCAGAAATTAGGAAGCAAAGGGGACACAAGTAAAAGTGCACAGATACGGCAAAGGGAAAGTTTGAGGAAAATGAGACAAAAGTCACATATTTTCAATGTCACATATTTTAATACATTGAAATGACATTGAATTGCTTTGATTTTTTTTCTATTCTTGAAAATATTGGAAAGGGGAGAGACACAGAGAGAATGAAAGAGTTTATATTTCCTTTTATTCACTCCTTAAAGAAAATGAAATCTCAAACACTGGCATATTGTAGCCAGAGTCCTGGCATTGCAGTACCTTGTTTGTGATGCAACAATGTTGTGGCTCATCCAGAGAATCATCTGAGTCCCCACCTGCCTGGGATTAGACCCAGGCAAAGGCCTGCAATATGTTTGCTCACCTTTTGGCACTAGGAAATACAGAGGACTGAAATACAACTTCTCTGAGCAAGTGTTTCCATTTCACATCACCCTCTGCAAAAGCATATTTTGCATGACATCAGCAAATCTGCCAGCATCCCAGTTGCCTTCCAATTCTTTCTAGAAACAGTCTTCTCTGAAGTGCAGCTGTAAATGCCTTAAAGACCAGTCTGGGTTTTGTCTGTACCAAAGAGCTGCACCACTGCACTGGTGGCAGGGAAGCAGTTTAGAAATAAATGGGTCATGCTTTGTCAGCTGCTCACTGCAAAAAACCCCAACAAAAACCAGCAGGATATTTAAAAAGTCACCTCCTGTTCTTTTCTACCGCGAGGAGAATATAAGCCTCCCAGCAGCAACAGCAGGCATTTCTTACATGCTTCAGTGCAAAGTCAACCACTTGGGCTTAAATGTCCTTTTTTAGCAAAGTGCATCAGTAACAGCACAAAGGCCCTTCCCTCTGCTGTGCTGTGAGCAGCAGCCTCTCTGCCAGAGCCAGGAGCAGGCAGCTGAGGCAAGGTGGCACTGCAGGCAGCGAGCTGAGCTACAGCCTCCCTGCCTGGCTCCACAGCAGGCACTGCCAGCCCTCACAGATGCTCCTGCCAGCTGAGCTGAAGCATTCTACAGGACCTTTCCTGAATTACCTGGCATCAAAACTAGGGGTGTTGTTAATCGTTTTGGTATCCCCCTGTACCTGTTCTACATCTTTTGTCTCAGCCCTCAGCACAGTGGCCTCTGAGGACTGGATGGCTGCTCAGCCCCTGCTCTGCCAGTGCAACCACTGTGTCTGCAGCAGCTCACTGCTGACCTAGAGATTATTCCTCCTCCTCCTCCTTCCCCCTCCACTCAGGCCCCCAACACCTGACTCTGTTGCTCATTTAATCTCTCCCTAATGTGTTTCTGTGAAGATGAGCCAGATTGGTTCACACTATTCAAATAGCAAGGCTCGCTTATCTGACTTGCCTTAACCAAAATGGGTGAGGGAGAATGCCATAAGAAGGGGATCCAGGGGGAATATTTTCTGGTAGAAGAGTTGTAATGGACAAGCTGTGATCACTAAAAGCCCTCCCCTAACAGATATTTAACAAAGTACAGCTCTGCTGACACCTTATAGAGATGTCAGGTACAGGCTGAAAAGCAAGAAACAGAACAAATGAGAAGAATATTCTGTATTCTCTGAACCTGAATTAGAGAGGCTGAAGTACATAGCCTGCTGATCGACAAGCTATGCCAAAGAGCACTTACATCCCTATAAACTGCCTGAAACACTTACATGAATTTGAGCTATTTTACAGCAACTTGAAGGCTAGAGTGCAGGAAGAGGGAGACTTTCCATTTCTTTTTAAAATTTAAACATTTGGACTAAGAATAATTTTTGGACAGTATAAGACCATTTGAGAGGTGCTACCTCCAATATTAGAAACTCAGTTTTCTGTATTTGTTTAAAAGAGTAGTGTTTCTGGGCAGGAGAAGGAACTAGAGAAGGCCCAAGGTATAGTCACCCTTTCCCTTTTTTTTCCCCTCTGATTCTGAAAAAGCAAACTGATTCTCATATATTCACTTTTTTAAAGGCAGAGAACAAGATGCAGCACAGGGAGTAAAAAAAAACAGCACTAGAACCTAAGGTTAGCCTAAGGTAATCCTAGAACTCTGACTAGCCATGGCATTGTGTGTTTTTATGAGGAGAATGCACACTGGTCAGAACTGGCAGATTGGAGAGTCAGTGTGTATGTATTGGAGCCTGCTGGATCTAAAACTTAAATTGGCATCAAATACCTCAGTTAGAAATTCTACCCCCACCCACATACCTTATTTCTATTTATTTATCCCCTATCTATGGCACTTCAGTGCAGACTAACATAATTTAGTATTGAAATACAGCTATGTATCAGAGGCATACTCCCATTCCAATTTTTGTATTGGGTATGCAGGCAAGTATGTCTCAATATAGAAGACATACAGGTACACAGCTGTGACATTCTTCACTCTATCCCAGCCCCTCATGAATGAGGGCATCTTATTTTCTTCACATCCACCACCCACAAGAATAATAGCAAAAGGCAGTCTGAAAATCTTCTGTCTTCATAAATTTTGTACACTGTATTCCAATTCATTGATGCATGGCCATAGTTTGACCATGATCTCTCACCAAAACAGAAACAGCATTTAAAAATTGCTCAAAGCAATCAAAAAGCATCAAAACGGAACTGTTCATGAGCGACAAAGTACATCAAAAGTACCTTCTGCCTCCACAGAATCCATTTTTCACCCTGCTTTACAACCACTTAGCTAGTCACCTGCCAATAGCCTTAGGAGAATTTAAGATGAATGTTCTTTTTTTTCCAGAAAATCCATAGACTCAACAGTTTTTGATCTAGTAGTTTTGTCACAAAACCTTTCCATTTGCTGTAATCAATACAAGATCTAGCTTTCCCGTATGATGTCCATGGATGTCATTTGTGTAGGCAATAAAGTCCAGCAACCAGATTACTATTTTGTTTTTGCAAATATGTGCTTGTTTCTCCTTTAGTTTGGGAAAGACAATGAAATATGGCTGGCACTGTTTGGGCTTCTCTTTAACCAAGGAGCATCTCTTCCTGACTCAGTTGGACTTGGAAAGAGGAGGTTTAAGCCAACAGTAGTGTCCCTGCTAGTCAAGGATCGAAAAAACTATGCGATGAAACAGTTTCAGACTCCAGCTTGCAAACACACTTCTGTTAAATGAAAGAAGATAGAGATACAGCTCAAATAAGAAAGAGAAGCAATCATAGCAATCAAGCCTACTTCAGGCATTATCTCAAATAACACTGCAAGACTGGTAATACTGTGTGAGAGTTAGCACAGACCATTTCCCAGTATTCTGGAATGAGTCACATACAAAATCACAGTTGTAAAAAGTATTAACTTTTGAGCCCACATATATTCTTCTGACATTTGTTTTATAACAGCAGGGTATAAACTAGGAATGTTTGCTATCATAATTTTGGATTTTGCAGTTTCTCTGTGTGCAGTTTGAAAGGTAGTGGACACACAGATTATGATGAAACAGTTGTTAGACCAGTTCCAAGATGATGTAGAGCCAGGCTATAACCCCTGCATATGCCCTTGATGAGCCATCACTCGCTCTCTTTAAAGGGAATACTCACAGAAATGCTAACTTTTCACCAATATCTGTTAGCACCAAATTACTGCTCTATTTGCTTCACTGATGTAAAAGACATTAGATTTTTTTCCTCCCTTTCCTCTTTATTTTTACAGCAAATGCATCAGAGTGCATCAGGTGAAAATATTCAGGATAACAGAGTCCAGATCAGTTTGGTTTTACAGGTTCCCTTTGGCTCTGTTAATTCCATCCAGAGCTGATCTGTGGCTGTCAAGGTTGGAGTGCCACAGTGACAACTTTTTAATGATCTGAGGCATATTGCCAAATAGTTCCTTTTTGATTTCCATCCAACACAAAAAATAGTATTAAATTTACCAACTCTTGTATCATGCTGCTGACATATCTAGAGAGTGATTAATTGTGTCACTGGAGTGTATGTAGAATTCTATTCTTGACAAAATGAGCTTTTAAAATCTATTTAATAACTATAATCATGGGTAAGGACGGAGACCCATAACTGTAAATGGGTTCTCTGTGTTTCTTATTTAAGTACCTGCCAACAACTGAAAGATGGAAAGCCAAAGAGCATTTTGTAGCAGCAAGCAGAATGCAGCAACTTTTCAGGATAAATTCTATCTTCTGTGAGCAGTTTTGTCTAGTAAGAACCAATGAATCTATTAATCTGTTCTGCAAGGCAATGGATAGCAATGACCTGTCAGCTTTATGAGATCCATCAACATCTTTCTGAAGAAGGCCTAAATGCCCTCTGCAGGCTCTGTATGACAGAGTAGCACCATTAACACTGTCACTGCTGCTGCTACAGAGCTTCCTTTCTCTGGGTTTCTAACACAGTTGTTTCACTAAGTCACATCACATTGGGTTAAAATTTAGCAGGCAGATTCTTTTTCTCTCAGTGAGGGATTTTGACTTTGGTGAGTTTTTTTTTTTTAAGCTATATTTGAAATGAAACCAGAAAAATTATTCTGAATTTGAATTTATATAGTTACAAAAAATTGAACAATATAGAGATATTTGTATTCCTAGCTTTAAAGGGAAAAGCATATAAACCAACAGACAACAGTGGCAGAGCTATTGATATCTTGACACTGATACATTCTTTGTGTTGCATCTATATTGATTTAAAGAATGAGAAAAGAGAGGTATAAATTTATGGGGACAATTTGGATGAAGTTTTGCATTCATTTATTAAGTGAAATTTTATAGGGTACTAAACCATTGACCTTATCACTTGATCTTACAGATTTATGTCTGAATCTCAAGCCTACTGAAGTCAATAAGGGTCTTTTCAACAACAGACTTCAAATCAGGACCTTGTTGCCTGACTCTTCACTCACATTAAGCAATTTTATAGAAATATTACATCAGCGTAAAGCTATGAAGAAAGCAAATCTAGTCCCAGTTTTCACGGTGGAAAAAAAGCACATTTAGGAATTTAAAATGTACATATCTGTGTGTCTTTTTGTTCCAGACTTCACTTTGGTTCTAGCAGGAGGATTTCAGAAAGCAGGTAACAAATGAAAGGTTAAAGGGCTATTGGAGGAGTAATAAAGAAGCTGGCTAATTGGCCACAAGATTTAACATGGGAAAAATGAAAGTTAATATACATCAGGGAACAAAAAATGATCTGCAGCACAATTTAGCTAGAAGGGAAAACTTTTGTGGTTTTAGGGTTGAAAAAGTCTGAGTGACTACAAGAACCAAAGAAGTTCATCTTAAACAGCAGTTCTCCCACAATGACTGTAAGATTATTTATATATTTATATATTTAATGTTTTTCAATCTTCTTTGAGCACCCATGATCACACAGACACAGAGGTGCTATATAATGTATAAATACTACATACATATTGGAGTTAAGCAATCTCTATGTAAAGTGCATCTACACATTTTTCTTCACATTATTAGTAAATATATCAGTGAATGTAGTGCACACTACTTTTACATCACAAGACCGTCCAATTGCAGCAATATAACTTTCAAGCACAGACTATAGCTAATCTATAGATACAAGTCAAGTAGAGAAATCTACAGGATATGTCAGTAAAAAGGCAAATGCAACTGTAGCTTTTGTGAATTTTTTAAACTCCACAAATATATTTATTTGTAAGTACTGCATTATAAAAATTTTGTCACTAAGTTGCTAGCATTTCAGAGACAAGTAACAAGATACCAGTAACGTGGATGGACTGACCTGTGAAGAAAGAACTAAGTAGGTATGGTCATGGTATTTTACTCCCTAGCTAGTGGGGTTTGCAAGTTGGTGTACTGGTGTGATTTAAAGGTGTAGTTTGAGTGGGAATTAAAACAGAAATTCCTTCTTGTCACTCTTCCAGGAAGAAGGTAAAAAGGCATGCAGTGTTATAACCACAAAGTAAGTATCTTTTCTATACTGAGATACAGAAGTAAAGTGTAGAAAAGATGTGCTGACATTCTGCTAACGTTTAAAGAACATTGGTAGAAGAAAAGAAGATTTATTTTAGGTGGTAGACTCCATAGTTGTGCATGTTCACAGGATAATTCAGGCAAATGTTTCATCTTAGTATTGGGCAACAATCCTGACAAGGACCCTCCACAAGAAATGATAAAAACTCCACAATTTGCCTTTAAAACTAAGCCTAAAGTGGGACTCACACGCAATTGTGTGTTGTAAGGATAAGGAAAACATAACAAACACCACTTTTCCCCTCACATATCTCAGTCAAGAGTATGGGAGCACTGAGTAGCTGATGTTTCCTACCTTCATGTCAGATTTGTTCAGTCTATGCTGACAAAGAGGCTTTGCAAATGGCAATGGGTACTAGCCACAGGAGAGGAATTCTGATATGGGTTTGATGCACATATTTGCCTATACTGAGACACCAGGTCATGTCAAGTCTGAGTGTAAATTTCCAGGATTTCTGGGTCTTCTGAGGGGTCAAAGTAAGTCAAGTCATGTTGCCAATAGGAGTGTACTGAGGAGGCTGATAGCTCCCATGGTGCTTATTCCAACTGGTTTCTCTACAGACTCTGCAGGCACTTCAGGAAACTGGGTCCAAGTGAATGTCCCAGATAGGAGCTGAAAATCAGTGAGTTCAGGACAAAGTGTATCTACTGCCCTGGTGTGGCGTGTCCTTCACTCTCCTTATCCTGCCCTTTGTTGTTATCCTTTGTTGCATATTTTCTTAAATTAAATGTGCAACTGAAATCATAACTTTGTGTCCTGCTGACCTCTAGCAAAGACTTATTTGCACAGCACTCAGTATAATAGGAGTTCACCTGTTTGGGTCCCCCAGGCTTTACCTCCATACAAATAATTATTGGTGCCATTAGGATAAATGAACTTTTAGGCATCTGAGAAAATTATTTCCAAAGAAAGAAAGAAAAATAGAAAGCAAGTACTGTGATATTAAGCTTATGTGACAAGGATATAGAAAATAAAGATAAAGAAAATTAAAACGGCATTGAGGGTGGGAAAAAAGAAAAAGAGTAAAATACAAAAAATCACTTTCAAAGAGGGAGAGGTGTGAGAGGAGTTTAGAATTTAGTGGTCACAGAAGAAGGAACACCACAATGTGTCACATTAATAAGCATTGTAAGTAGGAATGTTGATTAACTCAGGAATGACTTATTATAATATAAATGACAGGCCCTAATGGAACTGAAGTGACAAGGTATAAAATGTGTATTAGAGAAAGCAAAATGAAAGCTAAATTCCTGTGGGACAAGTAAACCCTTAGAAAAATTTGTACCAGAGTTGTTCAAAACTTGGTTTGGAATTTTGTAACTTAGAGGGGACAAGGAAATGAAATGGAATCTGGGCACAAAGAAAGATGGTTGGTATGTGGCAACTGAGTCTAGAAAAAAACAAAAAATGTCTATCAAAACAAAAGGAAAAATAACATGGAAGAATTCATATATAAACTGAAGGAAGAGAGAATGAAAAGTATTTTTTTCTGTACATAACCCCACACCCAGGTCAAATGGCAGTGCACTGGTAATAATTGTCCCTCCATAAGCCTAAATCATACCAGCATGATTTCAAAGGACTCATTCTCAAGACTAAGAAAATGCACACCTCTTCCTACCACAAACAAAAAAGAATATAGGCAGTTTTATCCAAATGTGTTAAGTACATATAATTTGATGGATGTTTACAAAAAGGTTACTGCAAATATTCTCTGTGACATAGAAGTCTTCATATACCAAAATAATCATGACTGCAAAATATGTTCTAGTAAGAAAATACTGCCTGCGTTAAGGAAACAAAAGGAGTTTATGTTAGCATGGAAACATATCGCTCACCTGTTTCTGTAATATTACTGGTTTCAATTAAATTACACAATACCCAGAAGTTTTGTATTCCTTAACATTTTAATTTCTGCAAATACAAATTGACCAGATCACAGCTGCAATGATAGCTTTAGAAAAGATATCAAGAAACCTTACCAAAATGAGTGCATTTGCATGCTTACCACAAAACAAGTCAGGGCAGAGAATATACACTGCATTACAAGATATGCTATGCCTCATGAAATGAGCACAAATGAAGTGGGACAGGGAGAAGAAATTGATGAAATGGTGGAACTGAGGAGATGTATTCAGACAGAAGAGTGACTGCAAATGAAGCTGCAAACCTAGAGCTCAGCAGTGTGAAATGAATGTGTAGCTTAAATTATTTTGTTGGCAGTATCCAGAAAACTAAGAGCAGACATTTCGAACCTGGTGTATTCAAGACTTTTGTTATAAAAGCTGGATATCATTGAGGTGGACAATAAAGAAGTGCATAGAGGGAAATATAGAGAAAATATGCTATTAATATCAGCTAGAAGGATTAATAACATAATGGAATTAATGAGGAAGTAATTTTATACTCTGTATAGTATTATTATTTTCTTTAGCCTTATTCTTTTGGACTGTGTATGCCAAATATTTGGAATGCTTGTTTTACACAGCACATTATGTGAGCAGATTACAGAATGCCTGGATAGACATTTGTGACATATGGCTCACCACTTCTAGTCAGTGAAAATCTGAAGACATTTGTACAGATTCAATTTTGTAGGTATTTTTAGTAAAATTAGAGACTCTGTTAGAACACTCTGATACATTCTAGTATGAATAAAATGCTTCCATCACTAACCTGGCAGTCAAGTGAAATTTTTGAGAGCAAGCACCCCATTTATGCAGTTGATGTAAACCATGCAGAGTGTGGTACTAAAACATGACATCCAAAAGGGGATCAATTTAGTATATTATAAAAGTGTGTTACCTCTACAGCAGAACTTGTCCCAGCCAAGGAATTGTTTTTTTAAGAAGCATGATTAGGACAAAAGTGCAAAAAAATTTAAGAACGATGGAGATAATTCAGAAGTCAGAGACAGAGCATGTCAGAGAGGAGATTGCAGCTCAGAAGAGAGAACATGAAAATTCTGAGCTATGACTAATGAGGGCAAACATAAAGGCAGGAAAAATAAATTTAAAACCAATTTTTGAAATTGTCAGTACCTGGTAAATCAGAGAAGTCTTCCAGCTGACAATAGAGTCCTCCATAAAGCCTGTAAGAAGTTCATTCAATGCCAAGGGCATTGAGGGTAAAACGGACTGAAAAATCTAAAATTAGAGATAGCAAAAGTAGGATTAAAGAGATTAATATGAGGAAAATTGTACAAACTAGATGAAACGTTATAGGAAAAAATTATCCAAAGTCATAAGAATTTTTAAATATTCCATGCTGCAAGTGCACAGATGTTATAGGCATTTAGCCTGTGCTTGAGGGAACTAGAATTCACACCAAAAACCTCAATAAAGTATTCAAGTGTTATGTTTGGAGAAAGAATTGATTCCAAAAATTCATAGCAGTTCTCAAAGGATTTCAGTTGTTGTTGTTGTTGTAAGCAAATAGGTGTGACCTAAACAGAAGGAAAAAAATACCATGTCTTCTTGTTTCTATTAGTGTTCCAGGGCAGGAGGAACTACTAATTAATCCAGAAAGCTGCTGTGCTACTGGAAATTAGAAGATGAATGGTAAAAGGTTAATGAAGGTTTAATAAAGGCAAGTAGACACATAAATCACTCATGAATGGTATCTCAGAGTGGAACTATTCTGCAGCTGATACTCAATGATTCATATATCCTATAGACAAAGTGTGGCATTTTGTTAAATAAATATTCCTCTGGTTATATAACAAAAGAGAAGTTTTAAGGCTTAATAATTAGAAAGAGTATTTGCCTGACAACTGGAAGTACCTCTCACAGTGAGTTTAAGGATAAGTCAGGACTAAAAACTGAGAATAAAATCTGAAGTGGTTTCCCAAAGATTCAGGTAGCAAACTTCAACTAACATTAACAAGATTTCATTAGACCAAAATGCAGTTTTAAGAGGTGAATTTTAAATCCTGACACAGACTTCTGTAATGGGAAAAACTAGGATTCTAAGGTATAATCAGTTTAAGTGAGTAACTAAGGTGTTAATTTTGGAAGGGATGAGTTCTCATGAGGCTTCAGCTCTCACTCTTTTAGGGCCACAGAAAACTGGTGAATTTCACACACACATACACCGTTTTCCCTAAGCAAATTACCTTAATAAACTTAGAATATGTCCACATAGAACATAATTATTGGAAAAATACCTATCCTTCTTCATGTTCCCTAGGTTGACATTTTACTCAGAATCCACATCCTTACAGCTGAACTGATTTCCTCACTGAAGCCAAAGGGTAATTTTCTATTTATTTGAACAGGAGACACTTAAGTAGTGTGGGATATCTGAAGAGAGACAAGATGTATCTTCCCTATCAACATCTTTCTATACTCGCTCATACCTTACCCATTTGCCCTGAAGAATTCCACTCTCAGAAGTCCCTCATGCATCACTCTCTTTTCTGTACATTCAACATTCTTTCCTGCCTTAGAATTTTCTCTATCTGCTTGTGTCCCCTCTGACCTCCAAACCTTTTAACTCATCCTTCTTCCTGAAAGGGAGACAATCTTTTCTTCTGTTCAAATATTTTTGCTTGGTCCTAAAAAGTCATCATGAATCCCAGCTTCACTCCTATTATACTCCCTCCCTGCTATTCAGCATTTTTGTCTTTCATTTGAATCCTTCTGATGCCTCTGTGTGCCATGTCCCTAAAGTCCCATGAAGTTAACTCTCATCACTTCCTGTGCCCTCCCACTCAATCACCATCCACCCACTTCCATAACTTTGTCTGCCAGGGCTCTGAAGTTCTTCCTCTCTCCTCTTTGGGAAGTCTTTCTCTCTCTTTTTGCTTCCTGGCCCCACTGCTTCTCCTTCAGTGGGACTTCCTTGCCTGTAACCTCCTGCTTGCAATTGTCCTCCACATCAGGTGTGCCTCATTGACATCTGACAAGGTACNCATAAGAACCAATGATGAAACACAGAAATTGCAGATCACTATGATTTTGCAGAAACCTAAACTATACTGGCAAGTTCTGGGGCGGGATCTTTAGGAGCTGATCCAGCCCACCAGGGGGAGGAGTCCGGGGGCTCAGGAGGTCCCTCCACGGGGAAGGCTACTCCCACAATCAGCTTCCCCTCTGCTTTCTTCAGTTTCTTCACTGCCAGCAGGTGCTTCACCTGTGCAGTTTATTGCTGCTTCTCATACTCAGTGGGACTCCCAGGAGCTGTCAGGTATCATGGAGAACGAGGAGCTGTTTCTGCATGCTGGCATCTTCCTGCTCCTCAACAACTCCATACCCTAGCTCCTAGGCCAGGCTGCTCCCATTCTGCACTGTGGTGGGAAAACTATTTATCCTGGGGTAAGAATGAAGGATTTCACAGTAAAATATCAAACTGTAGAAGGTAAAAGAGTGACTCAGATATGCAGATAGTAAAAAAATACATGTTTATTAAACTGTTCTTTCTCTGATACTATGTTTTGAAAGAAGAGAAAAATTATTGATAATAATGCCACATTGTGTTTAGAATATTTGAAGGTCTATGTATCTTTGATTACAAGATGGAACATTTTTTCCGATTTGTACTAGCATTGAGCAAAAGATTTGTTTCTGCTCTGTGCAGTTTTAAAGTAACCCCAACTCATGCATAAATCAGTTAAAGGTAAAATGTTTTTTTGAAAGACAGTCCACTGAACCCAGCCACAGTGGGAGGCCTCCAGCCCTGTTACAGCAATGATTTCTGTATATGTCTCTTCCCAACTGGAGTACTTAGGAAACTAAACTTCCCTCTCAAAACAGTTCAGATGGTTCACCTCTTCTAGTAAGTTGCTCCCTGTTTTACCAGCTGCCTAGGCACGATGGAATGCTTGTTGTGACAGATATTTGACACTTGTCAGACATATTTCTGTCTTCTGTTTTGCACAGATTTTGCAAATCTTGGCATTTGTTAAGGATTTATTTTATTGAATGAACTGTTCATATCTGCATTCTCTCGTGGTTTCTCCAGTCATAGCTTTTATCCTGCTTAATGTGACAATACAGGGGACTTTGTCGGTCCTCTAAAGATATGTAATACCTCAGCAGCCATGTGGTAAGACTCACACCTTGTTCTGAGTTTTCTTGTGGTTCCTCCTTTCACTGAAAATTTGGGGAATTTTACTGCAAATTTATCATAACTGGTTTTCAGCATTTCCTTGGCAACTCTCTCTTTGCCTGCTGCTTTCCCAGGTTTAACTAGAAGATAAAATGTCTACTTCTGAGCATCAAATTTCTCTGTCAATGTCAATCATTTCTTGAAGTGAGACTCCATTTAACATTTCTAAAAGTACTCTGTCCATCTATTCCTTGACTCTTTTTCTACTTTAAAAACTTTGAATGTTAGCGCTTAAAAAAAAAGAGTAGCAAAATGTTTGTCCCCAAGTTGGAATGAATGTTTCTTGATTAAATATTCAAAATCTAAACAGGGAAGTTACCCTATTTTTTATTTGTCATGTTCTGAAGTTACATCTGCATTTTCTTTCATCAAACCTAAATCCTCCACAGGTTGTTAAAACATTTGTGAAAACTACATGTTGTTCACAAGAAATGATGAAATCTTTGTTCCTGGAACAATCAAGAATCCTACTCCCTACTACTATATAATAGTAATCACTGTAATTTACTGGGTTGGATACCTAGACATAAGTGTATAAATGTGGTTCAGATCATGGCTACTATCTGTATGACACTAAAATTGGACTGAAGTATGAGAAAATTAACTTTGCTTGCCTGTGTACATGAAGAAAGGACAATTTTCAGTGCTGTCAGTGCTATCAGTATGAAACTTATTGTGGGTAATAACATCATTGTAAAATAGATCTTTAAAAATAAAGATGATGTAATATTTGTGTACACCACAGAATAAAACATGCTTTAAATGAAATAGGCTAATTTTATTGATGGTGTCAAAGAAACATAAGTCTTTCATGATGAAAAATCTAAATAGAGCCCAGGCAATGGTCAGCAGTACTGAATTTCAGTCCTGAAATTTAGTATGTCATACAAAAATCTGTGCTACTTTTTATAGGAATTTGAATGCATCAACCTGATCCCTTGACACAGTATGTGTATAAATCACAACTATTAAGTTGCTTTTAATAAAATGCAGCCAGTGATCTATGTCAGCATTGTAAAATCTAGAAATATAGATGTAAACCTAAGACTATTTCTAAGTCATACTATCAAGTCTCTTTCTCATCTGCATATCTCTACAAAGGACTGCTCCAAGCTTGATTAATACTTTTTTTCCTGTTTCTTGGCCTAGAACAGAACCTTAAAGTTACTTAAACTCATTTTTGTATTTACTGAATCTAAACAACCTGGTAAACATGATCTGAAGGACTGTAACCATACACACACTTTGGCACACGTACTAATGATGATGACTTATAATACTTGGAACATAAAAGATCCTGATAGTTGAATAATGCTAGCTCAGGTTAGACTGGACATTCAGAAGAAAGTACAAAATATGGTCTATACTAATTTCTTTACCTGTATAATGACAACATACTCTGCTGATCACATACCAGGCTAAAATACAATTCATTCTTTACTGGAGACAAAACCCATGGAAGGAAATTGTCTTAGGCATACAGGTTGCTCAGAATGAAAACCCAGACATTTCACCAGTATAGTACAATTAAAGCATATTTGCCTTTACAAAAACAATATCTACTGTGTTCTAGTAGAAAAATGAATGTCAGCTAACAATCTAAAAGCAATAAACAATAAACTTAAATTATAGTAAAAGTCAATTAGTATGCCAATTAGTCTATATTGCAAGGAACTTACATGAAAAACCTTATTTTTCACTGTCATACAAGGTGTCAAGGAATGAACTCTGTCTTTTAGAAATCACTAATAATTATAAAGGGGAGTTTGACGGATTATGATGTGACTCCATAAAGTAGTAATGCAAAATAGCTACTCACCAAATGGTAAAAGCTTTTATACTTCAGCAGCTTTTAAAAGGGTACACATGGTAATAGAAACTCACTTTGCAAAAAGACAAATAAATCTGGGATTGCATATGCTTTGTGTCAGTTTCATGTGGTTCCTAAACAAGATTTTTACTGAAAATGTTCTCAGTGCAAAAGATAATAACGTGGAGAAAAACACATTCATCAAGTACAACACACAAAACCCAAGACAAATACTTTATTTTTTCGGGAATGGCACAAAAAAGTTAATAATCTGTTCAAAGCCACAGAGTTCATGATCCAAGAGTGTAAAAGGTACAGTAAAGGCAAAGACTACATTAAGCAAATATCACAAGCATGAAGAAACCACTTCATGGCAGAAGATAATAATTTTTTTGGTTTGAGTTTAATTTCAAAACAGAAGCATCTGACTTCTAAAAGAACTGGACACTCAATGTTCAGCCTACATGTTTGCATTTGTTTCTTCCAGCCCTTGGCTGAGATTTTGTGGGGCTTGAACATGGGTACATTGCAATCTACTGCTTATTTTTGGCTGAATTATTCATTTGGCTTTTATTCTATAAAAAGCATAAGCAGCCTTTGTGGAAGGATCATGAAAACATCTAATTATTTATCTCAATGTAATGATAGTATGAATTAATATTATATACAAACTATTTTCACTTACATGAGTAAGAACTCCTAAGGACCCCAATAAGAGGTTTTACCAAATGAGTCTCAAGAAACCCAAATCTGGCTGAAAACATTTGGGCTGTGAGACATTTCTCTGCCAGGAAATTGGTTTTACTCAAAGTAAACATCAGATCTGACTCTCTGTCTTGAGTGCAGAATGTCATTTGAACTTTCTTCCTACTTTGAGTTTTGGTACAACTACTTCTAGTTTAATCCTTCCATGAATTTAAACCATTTCTTTTCTGTAGTATTTTTAATGGTTTTTAAAATTTTGTTTGTAGTAAATGACTCTTTGCTTTTCATCAGGAAAACTGATAAAATACCAATAGAGTCAGGAAAATGAAAACAGAAAGACAAAACCAAAGACAATATCAGTGATGTAGAATTCTAGCCAACTAAAGAATGCCAGAAAAAAAGTTGTGAGTTCTAGAAAATGTCCAGCCTTGGAAAAATTGTTTGATGTCTGATGTTTTTGGAAAAATACACCTTTTCTCCATATATTTATTTAAATAATTTCCTTGGAAATAATTGCCACCTCATTCCATGATGCATTCTTGAAAATGGAGGATGAAGTGATTATGTAAATTTTTAATGTTTTGTTTGAAGCACATGAGTTTTTGAACCACATTTATGAGAACTGGCTTTCAAAATATGCAAAGTGGCTGAGAGACCTCAAATACAACCCATGCCCCCAGGATTTGCTCCTGTCACAACTGTGTTTGAGAGGGAACAGAAAACCAGTGTGATGCTTGTTATAACATCCCCTGGGTTTTGGTATGTTCAATATTTTATAAGGATGAATAGTGGGTCTAAAGTAGACAAACAAGTTACCATGTAAGCTAATGGTTCCCTGTGTTTCTGTTGCATGTAGTTTCGTGGGGAAAAAACAGCCCATGCTTCTCACAGTTAATTCAGTGTTTTGGATGTTTTTCACTGTAAAGAAGGCATCTTTAAGAAGACATTATGTGAATATTTGTTGAAAGCTTTCCCTTCCAAACTTTCCAGAAGTTTTTGAAATGAGTGCATCTAGAAAAGAAAAAGAAAAACCACAAACAAACCCCACTTAATAATTCTTTATTCTATCAGAGTGTGCTAGTAGGGTAGCCCTCACATTTTGCCTTCAGCATTTGCACACTGCTAGCACAGGGGTATTTCTTCAGACATGCCAATATAAATTTGAATTTGCCTTCAAGATCATCTGATTGATATGCTGTGGAACACTTCAAAAACTGCTTCATAGTGACTACATACAAGGACTCAGGGAAGAAGCTGGGAAGGGTATCTTCAAGAAAAGATGCCTCAGAATGATAGTACTGACTTTGGTAGTCAAATATAACCTAGTGCTACTGCCAGTATATATGAATTACAGTCATAATTTGAGATGGAATACATGTTTCAAGACCTGCAACAGAAGAAGACTCTGATAAGGAATGTGTTTAGTTGCATGAAGATAGTATTTGCTGCCAAATGTTCTTGAATTCTTTTCCCGGTGTACATTTTCCAATGCATTTCTAATGCGATCACTTATTATTTAGTTCTCTCTCTATTTGATGAAAGCATAAATTAAGATAAAGTGCATCAAGGTTACTGATGCTTTCTGATAATAAACTAAAACTGTTGATTAAGCAGATGATGAGTTTAAGTCAACATTCTTTGTATTAAAATGCTTGATGTGGATTTATTAACTAACGTCACAAAAGTTTCACAAGTATAAAATAAATTTAAATTATGATAAAGAATATTTTACTTTAGCATAATTTAATATCTACAGTTTTAATATAGAAAATAATTTAAGTAAGAAAGGACATAATTAAGCCCTATCAATATACTGAACTGTTTATTTTTCAGATTAAAACATCAGAAGTATTCTTGGTCTTTCATCTTGGTTAGGCAGTACATTTGTTTTGGATTTCCATGGGTATTTAATGTACGTTATCTGTTTGAATGAATCTCCTTTTTTTTTCACTTTTAAAGGACAATCTAAGGAATAAGTTTTGCCATTTCTATGACATTTACAGATACAAAAAAATTCTCCTGTTCTTCCCTTTTGGGACATGAAATAAGAGGTTTTTTTTTCTAATTAAGCACTAATTTTATGCTTCTTTTGCTGCCTCCTACCTTCCTTCACCAAAGTGTTTCTACCACCTTTTTTTCCAGACTGCTCTTTAGGCCAGGTGAGATAATTGTCTGCGCTGCTCATGTAAAGACATGCCTTTGGGGCCAGTTCTGAAAGGATTCATGTGATTTTTCTGGGCCTCTTTCAAGTGAATCCTCTTCCTTATGGATCACCTCCATTTCAGAGTAGGGAATGTTTGTGGATGGCCATGGGTACCGGCTGCCATCCTGCTTCAGTTTGCCACTGCCTCTTCTGGTGACAAGGCCTTTCTAGACATCCTTCATGTAGCTTGTTACACAACACCCCATTCCTCTTTTGTGAACTCAAATTGGATTCTGGTGGTTTTGTGGCACCATGTGGATGAGAAACATTCCTTGGGTTTCACTACAGAGCTTTTTCAGGATGGGTTTATCAAATACTTCTTCACAAGGCAGTATCCCTGCTGGTCCAGGTTCCTTTTAATTTCACTTTCTTTCTGAGAAACATATTCAGTTTAACATTATTTAAAAAGTACTTTCAAGTTACAGATTTCATGCAATTCCAAATTAGCAAACATCAACAATGAATATTATTCCTTTTCTTTCTGCAAATCTTCCTCCTCATACTTTGCATTCAGCCCATAGTGTACAGAGATTAGCTTATTACAGCTAAAGGAAAGAGAAAAGGAAAAAGAAAAGGTTTGAATGTATCCAAGAACTGTTCAATATTCTCAGCAGTCATCAAAATGACATTAAAAAGAATAGCATGCTTTCCATCATAACAAAATCTAAGGTTATTCAGTGTTGTTTGAAATAAAAATAATACAGAATTATTTTACCATTAAACTGAAAAGCTTGCAGCTGACAGCAGTTCATTTTTTTTTTGGAGTTATTGTGTTAAGATCCTGCAAATCTACTTGTAATGCTAAATAAGAAAGATCCATGGATTAAAAATCAGTGTGGAGCTTTACAGAACACAGCAAATAAAATACAACAGGAACCTTACACTTCAGATACAGGATGAGTATAATCTCCACAACAGACAAGATAGGCAAGATCTATACAGGCTAAGAGAAATTAATCAAACTGTACTGCGATGCTTGGCCTGAAATCTGGCAATGCTTTGAAAAGTCAATAAAGGAAGCCTTATCCCCAGCAGGAGTAAATCCATCAGATACGTCTACTTACATCAGTTGAAGATCTGCCCCAATGTTTGTGAAATTAATGGCCTACACTATATTGCTTTCATTTTTCTGCTGGTAAGCTGGAAAGGTAATTAGTACACAGATCATCCCCAAAAGTATTGTCTAATAGAACTGGGTTTTTCCTGTAGCCATGCGTGAAAACATGCAGAAAGAAGCTGAGAGCCAGAGGGATGGATTATCCACCAGGGCCAAATAAGTTTAAACTACTGCTCTCCCAGTCTGGGGGAAAAACCAACACATTGTTGAGTGAAATAACCCAGGAAACTAAAATGAAAGCAAACATGGGAGGTGGAAGAGGAAAGACCTAGTTCTCCTTTATACAAGAACCGATATTTCTTAAAAATTTGAACTAATGCAACAATTTCTACTTTATAAATCAGAAAAGTAAAGGATTTGAACAGAAAAATACAGCAAATGCTACACTAAATGAATAAATAGGTTTCAGGGATAGAAATAATTTTGGGCTTGCTATATAACACTTGAGGATTTTTGGTTTAGTACAGTATAGTTCTTTTAACCTAATTTAATTTTATTTTTTCTCAATGCCCTGAAATACACTAAACCAAGGAATTAATAAAGGAAGACTATTAATGTGAAAATAGAGAAAAACATGGTTAACTCCAACTTAGTTCAGAGGTGAGTAATTCCTATCAAAGCAGGAAATAGTAAGTCCTTATCTCATAATTAAAGTGATTGAGTCGGAAACATCAGGGGAATAGTCTAAATACAGTTAGGTAATGAAAGCAAAGTAAAAAATAGTGTGGCTATTCACTGCATAAATCAGTACAGAAAGTAACCCGAACCTTTGAGTCAAATTTTGACTCACTGAACAGCTGGATTTAGTATGTTTACAATTATTACTATTACAATTATTATGATTACAAAAATCCTAATTTTTGAAATGAAAAGTGTGGAAAATAGACTGGTGTCTTCTTAGCGAAATTCGTATTATGTCGATTCAGTGTTTTAACTTAAAATGAAAATACAAATAAGATTTTCAAAGGAACCTAAGGGAACTAAGGTCTCTAACTCCTGTTAAATTTTATAAAGATTTAGGTCTCTAATTCCCTCATGCTTTGACAATCTCAAACTAAATATTTACCTTCCCTCTGCATCTTGCGCTCTTTCTGCATTATTTACCACATTCAGAGGTACCATTGCTCTCTGGAGCATATTGTGATTGTCTTGTATGTTCTCAACCATTCTAACTGCTTATGCCAAGAAGAGTTAGCCAAAATGTGAAGGTATATGAACTGTTTCTCGTATAGGAAATGAAACTGAGTTGACGAATCAGGACTTCAACATATTGATCCTTTGCTTACAACCAATGTGTGTTCCATCTGATGCTGGATGTTTGCCTCTATACAAATGATACTGACAGCTCTTTGAATTTATCCTGCATAACTATTATCTTCTACACTGTAAATGTTGGTAGAATCTACCCAACAAACAGCACAACAAGGCAATCTTCACCTATGATCTGTTCTCCAGATAGTGTTTTTTGCTGAATACTTTAGCATCTCTTTTCAGAAAACCGAGTTGCATTTAGATCAAATTATTTATTGTTCCCCCAAATGTACCTTCCTATTCACTGATCAAACATTTTGTATCTTTTCCTTTTTCTGAGGTTTTTACTCCACTTCACAGGATTTCTTGGCTCCAGTAATTTCCTGGGAATCACACTCAGCAAAACCTGGATAATGAAATGCTATGTGCTCATATCCCCTGCACACTACAGATCCAAGTGGAAGGCTTCATCTAAGTGATCTAGGCAACAGGAATTAATGCATTCTACAAACTGCATAAGGAAAGCAAAATGGACTGAACATATTTGGCCCTGGGTATCTGTCCTGGGTTGACTAT